>CM021109.1:495785335-496098944 GCA_007115665.2 Sequoiadendron giganteum | reverse complement strand
CATTAAACCCTCAAACCTCAATTCTCAAACCTCAATCCTTAATTCCTCAACCTTTAATCCTTAAACCTTAAACCCTCAACCCTTATACCCTCTACCCTATACATTGGACCCTAAACCCTAATCCTTCAACCATATACCCTCAAACCTATACCCTAAACCCTCTACCCTCAACCAAATTGACCACTTAACCTAAACCCTTAACTAGACCACTTCAACCCCTAAGCGGCAAACCTTAAACCTTCTACCCCTGCCACCCTCGGCTAAATGCCCTCTACCATCAGAGCTATTCCCTGACTTCCTCAAACCTTAAACCTAATACCTAGAGCCATCCAGGAGTTCTCCACTAATCCCTCAGCCCTGCCACCCCTCCACCCCTATCACTTTCTCTCTATCTATACATCTCACCTCTCCCTCCTTCCCTCCCTCCCTCTCTAATTGTCTCTATCTACCGTCTCCCTCTTTCTATGTACCTCTCATTCAATCAATCCCTACCACCCTCTCTCACTCCCTCTATCCATCTCTCTTTATGTCCCTCCCACTCCATCCCACTCTCTCCCACTACCTCTCTCTCCCTCTCTCTCATGTCTCTTCCTCCCACCCCTCTCTCTCTAAGGTCTCTCCCTCTGGCAACCTACCTAGGTAACTCTCTCTTTGTCTCTCTCCCCTCTCTCTATCTATCCCTCCAACCCTACCTAGATAAGTCCCTCTCACTCCACCCCTCTTTCTCTACCTCTATCAGGTCACTCCCTCTCACACCCTCTCCCTCTCTCAGGTCTCTCACTCACACTCCCTCTCTCTCCCACTCCCTCTCTCTCACACTCCCTCTCACTACCTATCTCTCAAGTCTCTCCCTCTCACCCCCCTCACACTCTTAAGTCTCTCCCTCTCACACTCTCAAGTCTCTCCCTTTCACACCCTACCTACATAACTCTCTCTTTATCTTTGTCTCTCTCTCTCTCTCTCTCCCTCTCCCTCAATTCTCTCTCTCCCACCCCCCTCTCTCTCTCTCCCTCTCCATCAATTCTCTCTCTCGACCCCCCCTCTCTCTCTCTCCCTCCCTCTATCCCTCCCACCCTACCTAGCTAAGTCCCCCTCAATCCAACCCCTTCTCTCCCACTCCCTCTCTCTTAAACTCTCACTTCGACCCCCTCTCCATCTCTCTAGACTCTCTCTAAATTCTCCCTTTGTCTAAAGACATACATAAATGCATACATACAAGCATAATACATATGTACATATAAAATCTTACATCTATACAAGCATACATACATACATGACATACATGTACATAAAAATATATCAGCATACATTAATATATTGGCATTTAACATAAAGTAAAACATAACACAAGCGCGTTATAAGTTATATCTTGCTTTGGGAATTCTCGAGCCTTAGGCTTGGTATTTGTCTTGGAATACCAACCCAAAGGCTTGGAGGGAATTCCCAACAACCAGAGACATGTTTTTAAAAAATCCACCATATTTCTCATAATCGAGTTCATGCTCACTGTCAGGATTGCACGTGGTTCAATATCGAAAAAATCAAGCACATGGGTAATGTTGGGTTATCTCTTAGCTATCCAATGATGTAATTTTTTTCACTTTTCTGAAAATGTTAAGTCTTTCATCCATAATTTATTTTATTTCTATGTCTTTTTTTTGCCAAAAAGTAGTGTTTGGTATTTTTTTCGTTATAAATTAACCGTTCATCAATTTTTCAAATAAATTACATTTTTAGAAACTACACTCCATTTTACAAAATTAAAAAATAAAATAAAAACAAATCAATTAGTTTCCAAAATTTGTAGGGGTATCACGGCCAAAATTCTATTTTCAGGATATGTCCACTTCGCAAATTAGTAAAAAATAAAATATTCATTAAAAAATTATCAGAAAAATCATGTATCAACTACATACTGTTAGCTAACTTCTGACCGTTGCGATTTTAAAAATACTAAAAAAAAAATCACCGTACAAGGGTCGTACAAGAGTTGCTATGTTATGTTTTTCTGACAAAAACAACACCAATTTGTGTACGTCCCTCGTTTGAACCCCTTAATCTCAACCATTTTCAAAATAAATTAGTAGTTTAGAAAGTAGACTCAGAGCACTTGAATCCTTCTTTTTGTTTCATCTCAAAATTTTGAGTCTAAGTATCTTCAATTTCACGTCCAAGGTCAGTATTTCCTGATTTCAGAAAAAAGTTGTCCACTTAAGTCCCCTTTTTGGTAACCATCTTGGTGCACTTACCTACAAATTGAATGTAGTTTCTAGGCTACTAGTCCTTTTTTGGAAAAATGTAAATTTATTTTGTGAAAATTTGAAATTTCAATGGTATGGTGGTACTAAATTTTCAGGAAAAAGATAAGAAGAAGGTGTATGTCTGACCACCCTAAGTACAAGAAAAAAATAATTTTTTTTTTCTGAAATTTTCAATATATGTAGAGGACACATGGTCGGATGTGTCAGAATTTTTTGTAATTTTTTCACATGTAAATAATTAGTTATGATTTTTTATTAGAACATTTCAGAATTATTAAAACATGTTTGTCTGACCACCATAACTTGGTCAAAAACTTATGAAATTCAATTTTTTTTATCCTATAGTATGTGAAGCATAGAATGTGACACATCTTTTAGATTTAAAATTTTTGAAATAGTTTTAAAGTTGTAGAAGGATTTCAATCAGCCTATCAATCAGGACTTAAGTCATAATGTATGTAGAAAATTAATAATAATTATTTATTAAATTTAAAATAAGGCATATCTTATATTGGTGGAAAGCTGACAATTTTTTCTATAAACCCTTCTCGTTTCATGAAATTAAGATAAAAAAAAGTTGTCGGCCACAAGGGAAAACTTCAAAAAACTAAGGAAATTTTGTAAACACATTTTTTCAGTTGACTTTCTAGGTTTGGCAATCCCAAGCCAAAAACCAAGGCAAACCTAAGGGAAATCCCAAGGCTGCAAATTTTGTTAGATAAAACAGATGAAACGGATATCCATTTTGGAAAACGGGTACCCATTCTTAGGTCTTCAAAATGGATATCTGTTTGAAACGGATATCCATTTTATTTGAAACCGATATCCGTTTTGAAGACCTAAATAACCCTCCTTAGTAAAATGGGCATAACTTTTGTGTTTCTTATGGAAATTTTGTTTTTTTACAGGAATTGGAAAGGTGATTGACAACTCTACGCAATGGACTAGGTAGAATTTCTATATTATACACAAAAATAATAATTATAATCATATGAACTTCATATTTCATTTTTGAAACATCAAATGCTCACTACTTTAGCATGCAAAGTCTCTCTTTCATAAATTTTTTGTAACACTCATCTCAAAATACTTGAAACATTAGAAAAAGTAATCAATAATAAAATATTTATATTTTTTGTAGTAAGGAGATGAAAAAATCTTCATAAATCATCATATCTCTATGTCCCTTTCTCTACCTCTCTATATTTCACTATGTCTCCCCTTAAGATTTGGACCTATCCCTCCACTTGTTCCTCCCTCCCTCCCTCCCTCTCTTTTTACCTCTTTAGACCTCTCCCTTTCAATCTATTGAACTCTAGAGTTAACTATATACTTCTCCATCCCTCCATCCTTCCTTCTCTCTTTGTCCTTCTTTAGACCTCTCTCTCTCTCTCTCTCTCTCTCTCTCTCTCTCTCTCTCTCTCTCACACACACACACACACACACACACACACTCACACTCACACTCTCCATCTCCATCTCCATCTTAGGTCTCTTTGTCCCTTTCTCTACCTCTCTATATTTCATTGTGTCGAGCCCCTTGAACTCTGGACCTATACCTCCACTTGTTTCTCCCTCCCTCCCTCTCTTTTTACCTCTTTAGACCTCTCCCTATCAATCTATTAAAAACTCTAGTATTAACTATCTACTTCTCCATCCCACCCTCCTTCCTTATCTATGTGTCCCTCTTTAGACCTATCTTTCTCACTCTCACTCTCCTTGATCTCTAGACCTATCTCTCTACCTCTCTCTCCATCCTTCCTTCCCTCTCTCTTTGTCCATATTTATATATCTCTCATTATCTCTCTCTCACTTTCCACCTCCCACTCCCTCTCTCTTTCTTAGGTGTCTCCTTCCCACCCTAACTAGATAACTCTCTCTCTCTCCCACTCTCTCCCACTCTCTCCCACTAAAGTCTCTCTCCCTCTCTCTCTCTCTCGCTCCCTCCCTCTATCTCTTTCTCTCTCCCTCAGAAGTCTCTCTCCCTCTTAAGTCTCTCTCCCTCTTAGGTCTCTCTCTCTCTCAGGTCTCTCCCACTCCCTACCTATCTCTCCAAGTACCCTAGATAGAGAGATAGAGGTAGAGAAAAGAAGAGAGATAAAGAGGTAGAGATAGAGATGGGGGAGATAGAGGGAGGGAGAGTGGGAAATATATAGAGAGGGTGTAGATAGAGAGATAGAGGTAGAGAAAAGGAGAGAGATAGGTTGAGAGGTGGAGAGAGAAGAAGAAGGGTAGAGATATATCAATATATAGTGGGAGATGGAAAGAGGGAGAGATAATGATAGAGGGAGATATAAAAGAGATAAAGAGATAGAGAGATAGAGGTATAGAAATATATGTATAGAAAGGGATAGGGAGAGAGAGTGAATGAATAAGAGAGAGAGGTAGAGATGAGGAGATATAGATAGATATAAAGAGAGAGAGAGAGAGAGAGAGAGAGAGAGAGAGGAGAGATATAGATAAAGGCATAGTAAGGGAAAAGTGGAGAGATAGTTAGAGAGGGTAAATGAAGGAGAGGGAGAGAGAGGGAGAGATAGCTAAATAGATAGAGGGAGAGAGAGATATATATGTTCTCCTAGTTCAACTTGGGTAAAGGTGTGCATAGGATAAAAGACAACAAGGAGGCATTCTATGATGATTTATGCAAAATTTTACTCTCCTTAGTAAAATTTTTTTTTTTTTTTAATTACTTCTTTAATGTTTCAAGCCATTTAGGATGATTATTGCAAAAAAAACATGAAAAAAGACTTTGTATACAATAATTGTGATCATTTAAAATTTTAAAACTTAATGAGGAACTTAAAATGATTATATAATTAATTTTTTATTCTCAATCTATCAAATAATCGTATCCATTGCGTAGAGCTCTGAATCACCTTTCCAATGCCTATAAAAAATCAAAATTTCGATCAATAACGCAAAAGTTATGCCCATTAAACTGAAGTGTGTTTTTTGGGCTTTTCAAAATGGATATTCATTTTGAAACGAATATTTGTTTTGAAACGGATATTTGTTTTGAAATGGATATATTTTTTGAAATGAATATCCATTTTGTTTGCATAAATTGATGAAAATTAATTTTGAGAAACAAATATCCATTTATAACGGATATTGTACCCAACCCATACAAAAAGTCAACATTTTTTTCACGATTTCAATGAAGTAAAAACATAATTTTTTTCCTCATTGCCACTTTTTGGACCCCCATGATCTTGCACATTCCCCGATCACCATCACTTTTATAATAAACACAATGATCTGATTTAGAATGCTCAAATCCCAAACTCAACACTAATGTATCAAATTTTTGGTACGACATCCTAGGACTCTATTTTAAGCCATACAAAGATTTCTTCAATTTGCAAACCAACTTACTTTTACCTTTCACCACGTAGTGCTCTAGTTGTGTCATATAGATATCCTCCTCCAAATCATCATGAAGGAAAGCAGTTTTCACATCCATTTTCTCAACCTCTAAATCATAAGCAACAACAATAGAAAGCAATAATCTAATGGATGTCATTTTTGCAACAGGAGAAAATATCTCACCATAATCAACACCTCAACTTGAGAGTAACCTTTCGCAACCAACCTTGCTTTGTACTTCTCAATACCTCCATTTGAACCAATATTTTTCTTGAACACCCATTTGCAACCAACATGTTTTTGTCCTTTAGGAAATGGTACAAGATCTCATGTATCATTCTTTTTCAAAGATGCCATTTCTTCATCCATAACAATCTTCCAAGGCTCTGTATCATTCATACCTAATGCCTCTTCTACAGATTTGGGCTCATCCATGTTAGTATTCAAAGAAAAAATACATCTCCGATCATCAGGTGTATACCTTTCAGGTGGTTTTCTATGCCTTGTAGACCTATGAAAAAGTTGATTTGGATTTTCTTCCTCCTCTTTTGAAGATTCAAAGCTAGATGAGCTCTCCTTAAATTATTGTTTATCCATGGCCCTTGATTCAACTTTCTCAAGTGTAGAAGGAAATTGAATCACATCTTCATGTTTACTTTGTTATAATTGCAATGTAACAGACAAAGGCTTAGTTTCTCTAAAAATAACACTTCTACTATATATATTACCTTTTGTGCAACAAGTTCCCAAAGCTTGTATCCTTTCACACCATAATTGTATCTAATGAAGATGCATTTCATAGCCTTGTTCTCCAACTTTATTCGCTTCTCCTTTGGCATATGTGCATATGCCTCACAAACAAAAT
The DNA here is from genome assembly GCA_007115665.2 of Sequoiadendron giganteum. Lineage (NCBI taxonomy): Eukaryota > Viridiplantae > Streptophyta > Pinopsida > Cupressales > Cupressaceae > Sequoiadendron > Sequoiadendron giganteum. The sequence goes on along the minus strand of CM021109.1, from coordinate 496,092,452 downwards.
CTCTAATATGTATTAATGAAGGCTTGCGACCTAACCATGTCTCTATAGGCGTCTTATCAACAAGAGCTAATTTAGGAGACCTATTAATCAGGTAACAGGCAGTGGAAAAAAGTTCATCCCAAAACCTTTGTTCTAGGCTAGCACCACTTAACATACTCCTAGCCTTATCCATCAGTGTCTTGTTCATTATTTATGCAACTCCATTCTATTGTGGAGAATACAGAGTTGTCTTCTATCTATGAATACCACAATCTTTACAAAATCTATCAAAATCATTAGAGAAAAATTCACCACCATTATCAGTCCTCAAACATTTTATTTTCTTTCCAGTTTGTAACTCAACCATTGCTTTAAATTCTTTAAATAGACTAAAAACTTCATATTTACTCTTTAGAAAATATACCCATGTCCTTCTACTATAATCATCAATAAATGAAACATAATATGTGGATTTACCAGTTGAAGGAACATCTATAGGACCAAACACATCAGAATGAATCAAGTCCAATACACCACAAGATTTATGAGAACTCGAGTAAAATTGAGTAAAATTGAACACATTTTTTTTCTTCCATAAATGCAATGCTAATAGAAATCAAATTCAACATTACAATCAGACATGCCTTCAACAAGGTTTTTATTTTTCAAGGTCCTTAGACCCTTTTCTCCAATGTGGCCAAGTCTTTGGTGACATAACATAGTTTTCTCTATAGGTAACTTTGAATCAGAAGAAAGAGCACCCTTGGGTACCCAAAAGCCATGACCATTTGATGAAGGTGAAACCCTCACTTCTTCCACAGACTTGCTCTTCACAAAAGTGCTATTGCACTCAACAATGCATTCATCTAGCTTATACAATGTGCCATATATAACACCTCTAGCAATCACTATAACACCTCTAACCATCTTGCATCCTACATCAAAAAATACTACTTGCACACCTGCATCTATTAGTTTGCTCACAAAGAACAAATTTCATGCTAATCCAGGGATATGCAACACACCATTAATCCTTTTCATTCTACCATCAAGAAACCTAATTTTAACTTTACCATGGCCAACAATGTCTAAATGAGAATCATCGCCCAAGTACACCTTACCTCCATCAAATTCTTCATATTCAGAAAACCAATCTTTATTAAAGTTCATATGGAAAGATGCACTTGAGTCAATTAACCATACGTCATTACCTACACGAGTTGCCAAATTTGTAATGAATGTGTTGCCATCTTCCTTCTCGAACTCAGAGTTGGAATCAAATTTCTTCTTTTTCTTATTCTTTTATTCTTTGCATTCCTTACGAACGTGTCCATTCTTACTACAGTTCCAGCAAATAGCTTTGGACTTTCCAAGAGATTTAGATCTCCCCCTGGACTTGGATCTATCACGCTTCTCATTTTTCTTTCCTTTTTCCTTAGGTCTTCCGTGGACATTCAGGACCTCCTTGGTAGTGGCAGATACCTTCCTCCTCATCTCTTCAAAAAGAAAAGAACCCACCACATCTTCAATCTTCAAAATTACAAAAGTACTCTCAATAGCCATAAAATAGAATCCCATGAATCAGGCAAAGAACAAAGCAAGATCTGACGTTTTTCCTCCTCATCCATTTTTCCACCAACTAATGCCAACTGAGCCACCAACATATTGAATTCTTCCAGTTGGTCTATGATTCATCCACCCTCTTCCATTTTCAAGGAATACAACTTCTTCCTCAAGAAAATCTTGTTCACTAAAGATTTGGCCTAATACATCTCACCAAGCTTCTTCCATAGTTTCTATGTAGAGGTCTCCTCATGGACATTAATTAAAACAGAGTCTACCAAGCACAATCTGATTAGACCCTTGGCTTTACAGTCCATAACATCATATTGAGCAGCCCGAGTAGGATTTGCAGACCTTGAAACATTATCATCAACAACATCCCATAGATCTTGATCTATTAATAGATCTTCCATCTTCAATTTCCACATTTCAAAAAAAATTCCAGAAAATTTCTCCACCTCTATTCTCCTTGATGAAATTGTCATCTGAAAATTCCTACAACAAGATCACAAAGTGTCTTTTACACAAGCTCCCACTCAAATCTGGATTAGTTCAAAAAACCCAACTACCCACAACTGAAACCAAAGGTGATCAGGCTCTGATACCACTTGTAAGGAAGCTAAGGTAGAGGAATAACTTCCTACACTAATATTGAGAGGAAAATAATGCAAAACTTTACAGATCTTTAACAGTTACAGAAACTTAAAAGAAATAAACACAAATATTATGCATACCACAACACAGTGATTCACATGGGGAAAACCCTTTCGGTAGAAAAACCCCACACTCCAAAAACCGCCCAATTTATTATTCAAAAATCACAAATATTATAATATACTTGTAGAGAAAGCTTCTCACAAGAGTATCACCACTTAGAGATCTAGAGACAACACGACTACTATCAGGCTCTTAGAAAACATCACACACTATCGCAACTGTAATACAATGCCCTCATAAAATAAGGTTATATTCTAGGACAAGATAGGCCAACAAAATATCTACCATTAGATCTGAAACCTAATAATTAACAGTCTAGATTTACAATGTATCATTTATTTGATGTATGTCGGCCATTTTAGGAGTTTTTTGAAAAATTTAATAAAAAATTGTTCACACGCATCCCACTATTCCCCCTTGCTACCATTTTATATTACACCTATCGGTGTAACTAGGAAATATATATATATATTCATATATATATATCCTATCAACAATAACCTTTATATAATTGCAGGTTGAGACATATTTTCCCAACAACATTCACCCACCCACTTAGATGTGTTGGCATATTTTATTTGGCTCCATCATGTATAGAATGTAATATATTCTTATTTCCATGTTTGCATTACTCTTAAATGATGTTTTTTGCAAGAACACATTCATAGTTGGCATGGTCAAATGGTGTTGAGTTGACCAAAACCAAGAGAGGTTAAGGTGGAGGGACCCCATCTATCCACATATAGGTCTAGACAAAACATTTTTAGGTTCCATGAGCTCTAATAATTACTCCATCATATTTTAGAAATAAATTACTCTTAGGGCTCTTAAGAAATTGTGTTGAAATAGTGTAGCCTACAAGGATTAAGTTACCTAAGGAACCTATAAACACCTTTAATAGAATTCATACACATACCCAAAAAAGAAATTGTAGTTGTTTTGGCCCCACCACACACGAAACACAAGCTATGCATGTTTTCACATTTGCATGTTTCTCTTAATTGATGTTTTTTGAAAGAATACAATCATTGTTGGCATGGTCAAATGGTGTTGATTTGACTAGAACCAAGAGAGGTTAAAGTGGAGGGAAACCATATATGCCTATATGTTTATATGGAACATTTTTAGGTGTCATGAGATCTAAGAACTACTCCATCATAATTAGAAATTTTTGTCTCTCAAGGCTCTTAAGAGATGGCTTCGAAATAGTGTAGCCTAGAATGATCACATGACTTGGGGAATAAATGGACACCTTGAATAGAATTCACCCACCACTTGGAAATGTTGGCATATTTGGTTTGGCACCACCACACATGGAATGAAATATATTCCTATTTCCATGTTTGTACTACTTTCAAATGATATTTTTTGCAAGAATGTATTCATTATTGGCATGATCAAATGGTGTCAATTTGAATAAAACCAAGAGAGAGTAATGTGGAGGGATTCCATATCCACCTATAGTTCTATACAAAACATTTTTAGGTGTCACAAGCTCTGATAAATACTCCATCATAGCTTGGTAGTTTTTTGCTCTCAAGGCTCTTAAGTAATGACACTTGAATGTGTAGCTTGGAACAATCAGGTGATCTAGGGAATAAATGGATGCCTCTCATAGAATTCAACCACCCACCTGGATTTTTTGGTATAGTCATTTTGGCCCCACCATGCACAGAATGCAAGATATTCCTATTTCCACTTGTGCACTACTATCAAATGACATTTTTTGTAAGAATGCACTCATTGTTGGCACAATCAAATGGTGTTGAGTTGACCAAAACTAAGAGAATTTAATGTGGAGGGACCCCATATCCACCTAAAGATATAGATAAAACATTCATAGGTTCCATGAGCTCTAAGAACTACTTCATCATGGTTTAGTAATTTTTGCTCTTAGGGGTGTTAAGATACAACATTGAAATAGTGTAGCCTAGAATGATTGGGTGGCTTTGGGAACAAATAGAGGCCTCTCTAGCATTCACCCACCCAATCAGACATGGTGTAGGTTTTTGGACCCACCATGCACATAATACAATATATGCATGTTTCCATGTTTATGTTTCTCTCAACTAATACTTTTTGCAAGAATGTATTTGTTCTTGGCACGATCAAATGGTGTCAAGTTGAAAAAAATCAAGAGGTTAATGTGGAGGCACCCCATATCCACTTGTACGTTCAAAAAATAAATTCTTAGGTGTCACAAACTTTGGAAATACTCTAGATTGTAGTTTGGAATTTTTTCTCTCAAGGCTCTTAAGAGATGACACCAAAATAGTGTAGTTTAGAACGATCAAGAGACTTGAGAAAAAAAATGTGAAATATTATATGTAAAAATAACATTTATATTTATATAGTAGGAATGACATATAATAATGAGTAGAAAAAATAAAGCATATAGGAACATGTGCTACAAAAAGGTTTTTATGCATAGTGAGATAAGAAAATACAGTAGGTTGTAAGGCACCATGATTGTTATTTGTATCATCATCCCCAATAGGCATAGGATAACAACACAATGGAAGAGGTAGGATTAGAGAGGTAGGATAAGACATATAGAATTAAAAGAATCCTAACATATATGGTTCAATATGAAAAAGAGAAAAGATGCTTTTAGAATTTTCATCAACCATAAAATATCCTATAGAAAAATGTATAAATAAAGGACAACATAAGGAATACAAATCATGAATAAGGATGAAAAAAAGAGGAATCCAAATCTATAAAGTAAGGAGGATGGAGGAAGAGTAGGAAATTGTCATAGAGGAATTGTGGGACAAATAGAAGAATGGAAAAAATATAGAACAACACCTAGTATAATAGGAGAGAAATAAACAAAGTGGTACTAAATTCAATATAGGATCAACCAATAGAAGTGTAGTGGTTATAGTTTTAATTATTTCATAACATTGGTTTAAAATTATATTCATGCAAGTGGAATCAGATAAATGAGACATGGAAGAACCAACCAACCATTTCATGAAAATATTAGATAAAGGGGGATAATTTGTAGTGGTATTATGTGGAGAATTGTAAGAGAGGGAAAAAATCCATACTTGTACATGTAAAAGTAGTAATATAAGTAACATGAGAATATAAATAATGGTGATCATGTGTAGGCATATCTAAAGGATAAAAATAACCATTATGTGTATTATAGGTGAGTGATATGTCATGTTTTGTGTTGGGTTCTTCTAAAAAAAATTATTGGTATCAAGAGGAGAAGTGGAAGGTGTGTCATAAGGAGAAACAATGTTGACACCCTCATCAATAAGATCTTGTATTTTATTATTTCAACCATGACATTAATTAGTAGAATGGCCTAAAATCTAGTGATATGAACATGAAAGAAGAAGTGATTGAAATTTCTTACCATAAAATTCATAAATTCAAGAGGTGGAAGAGTAGTTAACTTATTCTCTACAAGAAGCAGAAATTTTACTTTGGAATATTAACAAGATGTGTATTAATTATTTATATATTTTTTGAAAAGCAATAACGATAAATACTCATAGAACATTTAGATGGGGGGTCTAGAAGAGAATTAGGATAAATGCCCCCAATCCATGCATTTTTTTTCAATGTTGATGGACTACAAAACTAGATTAGAAAGAGAAGTGTGGTGACCAATAAGCATTTTATTTTGAATATGAGTAACATTTTTTTTTAAATAGAGGTTGCAGTTTAGAATAATAAGGATGCAATCCCATGTGAACAAGAAAAAATAATAAGTGAGAAGTATTGTCCTTAACACTTTCATTGGTATCTTATGTGTAGTGAGTTAATTATATACAAGAGTTAATTCATGCTCCAAGTTATAGGAAATGAAGTGTAAAGGCATGCACAAGATCAAGAAAAGAGCATAAGGAACTAGGAGGTAGGGTATATAATCAATATGAAGAATCATCTATCAAAGTAGTATAAAATAATTTAGCCAACTTAGGATAAATAAAAATAACAATCAAGAAAAGAGTATAGATTTTTCTCACATGCCTAATAAGATATCCTTGGCCATTATATTTAAAAAAGCATATAGTCCCCATGCCACTAGGAGAATGATATGTGAGAATAATGAAAGAAAAAAGATAAATCAATCATGAAGGTGAGGATGAGAAATATTAGGGTAGGAAGTGTAAGTAACATGTGGGTAAGGGGCGTAATATTAGGAGAGGATGAAGGAGGTGGTAAGGAATAGGAAGGAGATGAAAATGACTCTTGAGGAAGAGGAGGTGTAGGATGAAAATTGGGGAAAGTTGATACCAAATAAGAGGAGAAGAGGGAGGTGGAAACACATAAAAATTAGGAAGAGAAGACTTTGTGAGAGGAGACTTGTAGGATAAAAGTGAGAAAAGGTGGCTTAGAAGGACAATATTCCTATAAGCATAATGAAGTGGATCCATGTCTAATGGAGATGACTTGGATACATGGGAATGGGTGGGAAAAATTATAATAATAAGTACCAATATCCAAATAATCAAGTAATGTATCAAATGTTAGATTTGAAAAGTGTGAAACAAGTAAATCATGTGTCAAAATTTCTTCACTTGACTAATGTCAATCATAGGAAGAAGATAAATTTTAAATACATAATCAAAAAAGTTATGTTGTGGTAATAATTAGGAGAAATAAAAGGTTCAAATGTAGAATAATCATCATAAGGGAAATTTGCATCATCATCACTAGAGGGAGAGGAACTAAAGACATCAAATGAAAGAGCACTGATAGAAGTTAAAGATCATTTTGGAGGATTATAAATAAGATGAACATGCATGTCAATTAATGTTATATTTAAGAAGTAATCAATGATACACTCTCGTGCTCAATATGTGCCACAAAATTGTACCAAATGATCTAAGGGTATACTCTAGAAGCATAATATAGCAATGTAAGCCCAATAAGTAACTCTAAAATTATGATTAGCAATGTAGTCCATCAAAATGCAAGCTTTAGGAGTGTATAGGCCAATATAGGCTCAAACCCACAAGTCTAAAAATATTAGAAATTAACTGATATAAAATCATATTATTCAATAAAGTATGATCATGCTTGATTATCTCTTGTTCATTGTGCTTTTTTTGGTTGTCATTTTTGTTTGATTAGCTCCTATTCATTGTGATTATTTTTGGCTATCCATTTTGTTTAATTAGCTCTTATTCATTATGGTTATTTTTGGTTTCTATTTTTTTATAAGCTCTTTTTTCTTGTGTTTTTATTACATGAGTTGACAAATCAACATCTTAGCATGTTTTGAATGAAGTACAAACACCTCATTTAGGTCAACTAAAATTATTTAGAAAATATTACTTTATTACCTCAAGTACAAAGCAAAAGTGTTTTCAATTATTTCTAGTAATTTTTTCTAACCCTTAAAAATAATTTGAGTTTTACATTATACAAATCAACTTGACAATACATTTTTTTTACATTTACAATCGATTTGATCATTTATAGCTTTGATTTTGTAGATATGAAAAAATATAGGTATGAAATTTTCAAGGTCTTCAAGAATACCCATGGCTAGATCATCATCATCTTACCTTGATTACCCTCCTTTCATCTACAATCAGAAGAATATGATTATCAAATAGTCAAAACAAGACCCTAAAAGCAACAATGAGAAGGTATAATCTTGTTTGGCATAGCTAACTTATATTTTAATCGGCATTGAGGCTCGAGTTGTGACCTTCAAGATTTGATTCCCCACTTGACATTATACTTTCTCATAGCTTCATTCTTACCTATTTACATTATAATGAACAACACCCAAGGCCTAGTGTATAGAGGGTTGATAAGGCCATATCCCTATGCTAGGATGGAAGCCCAAGCCAACAACCATGTCATCTTGAATTTTCCTTAGCTTGCATCTCCACCATGGCCTAATTAAGGACTCAACTACAATCCTAATGTCCTCCTCAAACGCCCTCACATCTAGAAAAATAAAAATGAACACTAAGGAGATGTTTGTATTCACATGATATTGACATGTAGAGGATAGGAAAGTCTCCCACAACACTAGTCAAATTGCATGAAGCATAATAATATCTTTTTCTTTAAAATATTTAACCTACAATGTGAAATATCCCTCATGAAGGAAATTTGTTGTTTCTTATCTCTTAGGAACACTATGGTATCAATTTTTCTTTAAATATCTTACAATTTAGTGTAGAATGGTTTTTAAAATTCCTTTTAAGTAACCTCCACACAAAACTCCATAATGAAACTTTAATTTCTCAAGCTTAGATCTTCTAGTACATTCCTAGCTAGAGGTGAGGCAGGATGATCCAATTCCCCAAGTAACTAAACACCACTAACATGAATCATAACTTGGTCAAGATGAAAAGGATGGTAAATTCAAATCTATCAATCACTACATGCTAGAAAGAAAATTCACAAACATCATAAATTTTTTGAATATTTCAAAGTCAATTTTCTTTGGCATGGGCTTCACCGTTTATTGACATTTTGATGCTTTTCTAATGGTGCAACAATTTTTTTGTTAGACTATTACCTTTGAAATGATGCACACATGATTGATTAAAACAAAATCAATAGTTTCTCAACTTCATGTACTCATCTTGTACCATATTTCCTTTATCAAAATTGGGGCCTACATCCTTCAATGTGTCAACTTTCAACCAATTGCACTATTATAATTTTTTGTCAATTTGGGAATAGCTCAAGAAGGAGAACCTTTTGTGACACGTGTCCAAAATTATAAATATCTTTATTATTTCCCATAGTCTCAAAAAATTGTTAAAATATTGCTAGGCCCGCTAGCATGGTTGAGTTATATGAGCTGATTCGTTGATTTTTTACCCAATAACACACCAAATTTGATTTGTTAGAATGATAATATTGAGATCTTGTTCCAACCATTAGATAATACCTTTATATAATCAATGATGATGACTTATTTTTATAACAATGTGATAATAGGACCTACTCAAACTAATGTGTCATTTCTCAACTAATGACACAATGAGAAATATATTTAATTGGGAATAAATAGCCACTCAAATGTCAAATCTAAAATCAAAAGGAGTCGTTAATATTCCGTCACCTTTTAGAAATTATATATTATATCTATTATCATATATTTTCATTTAAATCTAATGACTCTAGTTGAGTTCTGCAACACTACAAGCATGTGACTTTTAAAGGCTTAATGAGCCTCAATTTTTCTTTTATAAATATATTTTTTTTAAGCAAAAGCGGTCGTGCCACTATAATATATTAATATAATAGAATAGTTACAAAATCTTGGTTCGGGGGGCATACCGGCAGGAAAGAACCAGGAAGAAAACCTTCGGTTATAGCTCGATTTTTATAAATATTATTATCAGTTGAATGTTGTGAATTATCTATAGAAGTTAAAATTTTCATTAACACTTGTCTCTTAACTTTGGGGAGACCTACTTCAAAAACTTTAAGTTCAAATTTAGGTGTGTCAAATAATACCTTAATTTGCATTCATCAAATGATGTAAATTTTATAGTTTAACATATAATATTTTCACCAACAATATTATTATTTTTTAAATCATGATCAAGTTCACCAATGAAAAAAATTGCCACAAATTTTGTTTATTTTTTTAAAATTATGTATAAATTTGCTAGTAAAAACCAACAATGTGAAATTTAGGGGGATTTCTTAAAGTTATCCTTGACCCTTGGGCCTCAAATCATGATCTCCCTTTTATATTTCTATTTGGTGGCCTCATGCCTCCCTCTTTTTCTACATTGTGCCCATTATTGCTATAACTTGGGGACTTGCCCCATTATTTCAATGTTATACCTAATTATGGGCTTTTGCCTCTTATCATGGATTTATGCATTCTTTTTTGGATTTATGCCTTACTATAGGCCCTTTCCCATGGTTTCAATTCTACACCATTTCTATTACCACTAGGGACCCATTGTCTTACCGAACTTTGTGTGCTCCTACTTTTGAATGCCACATTGGGGGTATATACCCATCTTAGTGCCTTGTATACTTACATGGGTGTTTTTGGAAAGTAAGGCTATAACACCATTCTATTACACATATTGGAGCAACCTTACCTTCCTTAATGATATCTCTAGTCCATGTGCTTATATAATACATTATTCACACTCATTGTTTCATGATTACACTAATATATGATTTGATGCTTATATGATTACCCAAGATCAAATGCTTATATAATCACATGATTATATGCTTGCATGCTTAGGTTATATCCACTTTTCATGCCCCATTTCCCCCTCTTTTGATAGTTCCTTGTATTATATGGATACAACCAATTACCAGGGGCATATCCTATCACTAGCATTCATGTGTTTAGATATGCAAATAGATATATGTGCTTATAGAGACTCATCTTATGGAAACAAGAATACAAAGAAGGTGAACCTACATGATCATTGGATCCCTTGGCAATATCCTTTGAGTGTCTGAATATTTACTTTACATGTATGCTTGTGAGAGCTACACACTTTGAGATACATTATCATTTTAGGACTCACATGCACCTCAAAGTGGAGCACAATTTAATGGTAAAATTTGTATATAACCATGTTATTTCCCATTTATTTTTGGGATTATTTTGAGGTTATCTCAATACTACATACATAGTGACAAATAATACAATCTTTTGAAAGTTGGGCTCAATCCCCTAGCCTCTTTATCTATTTACACACACATATCCCTATACATCTAGTCCTACCCTATCCATTTGCACACATACATTTATCTTATCCATCTACTTATCACTCTTGTCCATGTATATATATATATATTTATTTTTAGTTATTTTCCACCTAGATTTGATCGTTGTTCCATCTCAAGACATGTATGTGGTCACAATGGTGACCTTGTGGTTGCAAATTTGTCCCTTTTCGATTTTATTTTTTCTTGACTGGCCCCATTTATTCTTTCACCTTAAATTGACCAAACACAAATTTGACACAATTTGATGACATATGCTAGTTTTTAATGACATTTAATACATTTATTCTAATCAAATGTTAATCTCTTAAGTATAATTACATGTTCATTCATTCTAGAGAGTATTATTGTAATCAATAATGACACATTTTGATCGGTGTAATAAAAAAGAGTAAATAATTTGCATACTTAAGCATTTTCTTATTTTCAACATTATTCAATTTCAAGAGGTTGATCAAGGTGAAGAGCCCTTGCAACTTGATCATATGTAACAACCTATGAAAGTTATTTATCAATACTGCCAGTTCCTAAACCTTCAAAAAAAGTAAAGCAAAAGATTGCATTATAGGTGAAGTTGCAAGACAAGACCCTACTACTTCCTAGGACGAATTCAAAACAAAGTATACATTTGTGGCTACAAATTACTCCTAGACTTGCAAATTTATCCTTTGATAGAGTGAAGATCTAAGACAAAATCCTAGACAACTTATTAATAAAAAAACACTATTTTCAAATCTAATATCAAACAAATTCTAAAATATTGTCCATTTAATATTATTCTTTGATTATTAAACTATCACCCTTCTTTACATATAATTTTGTAACTTGACACTCGATTATTCTCCCTTGATAACCAACTTATTTTAATAACAAATACTTGGGTATATCCATGTTATTGGACTACCCTAAATTAATCTTTTGAGGAATTCATCAAACAAATGGATAAATGAAGGAATAAGAAGAGAGGATATGCACTTTTATCCCTCACAATATAAAAGGCGTATCCATTAAGTCTGCAACAAAGCTAAATTTAATTTAATTTTTAAATTAGTGGTTTATAGAAAAGCTTATGATTAATTCTAAATTTGCGCCGACTATCCCCTCAATAATTGAGTTAATTTATATAATACAAATATGTACTCAAGTTAAACTCTGGTTGAGCATATATATCGAAAGAATCGGGATCGATCGGCTTCTGCCTGCTAAACCATTCTTCTGTGGATTTGGAGTCGTTCTCAAACAAGAAAACAGGGTACGATTTCAAATTAAGAAGCATGTATTTTAACTGAAAAAATTGGTTAGATTATTCAAAATTCGGTTTGCATTTGTTAAGTAACTTAATTTTAATATGTTTCACGGTGAACCCACTTGGGATATTTGCAGATTTTCCAAATATTCGTTTTCTGTGTGTAATTTCTAGGGTTTGTTCGTATTTATTTAGGGTTTACTGTGTGCAGGAAAGGAGTAATTGTGTTTTCTAGCGGCGATGACGACAGCAGCACGGCCGACATGGGCGCCTGCAAAGGGAGGACATGAACAAGGCGGAACGAGAATCTTCGGCCCCTCTCAGAAATTCTCCTCCAGGGATCTTGCCGCCCACACAAACCTCAAGACCAGGCATGTTTTTTATTTTTTTATCAGTTTCTTATGTACATTCTTTTTTAGGCTGATTTGGAAATTTGCTGTGTCTTTTCTCTTCTCAGAAAAATTGTGTGGATAATATTTTATCCGAGTAAAGTTTGCATGGAGGGATAGAGGGAAAGAGTTGGTTTTAGGAATGAAAATATTTAATTAACCCTTATTATTAAACAGAAAATACATACAGGATGCTGGCAATTCATGTTTTGAAATTAGGAGCGTTCTCTGTTTCTAGTTCAAAACAAAAATAGAAAAAGAGGCCATCTTTTGGGGGGCTGAAAATAGTTACGTATTTTCTTGAGAAGACAGAGACTGAGAATGCAGCAATAGCCTCGTTTATATCTGTCGGAAGATCTTTAAATGAACTGTTTATAAACGCCCTTTCCATCGTGGCCAATCTCTGGGTACAACATTGAAGAATGCGTTCTTGTGAAAAGTTCTACCAATAAATAAACAAATTCAATTTACATTCATAAATCTGACTGAATTAGATTGGCTTGTAGTGATGAACGGAACATGAACTAGGACAATGTGCCTTGATATAGGATAGTCTGGAAACGTTTCATACAAATACATGCTTAAATTTCTCGAAATGAAACCAGATCATTGTTATATAAGCAAAAACTAACTCGAATAGGAATTTTAACCCTGTAACATAAAATCTGTTTGCCATTACTTTTATTTTCTACCAACCCTTACAAAGCCTGTATATTGAAAGCAAAGAAACCACAATACATTATTCTCGTGGGATCAACCGGACCAGGCAGTATGACTTCAAACTACTTTTAATAGTAAAGCCCACTGATGCAATTGCAAGTTATTGACGGATGAAATAACTAGATTAGCAATCTTTAGTTATAAGATAAAAGTTAGAACACTAACCAGCAGATTCATGTTAGATTGTGGTTGAGTGTGTGGAAGAGAGTGGCTCATTAGGACACGCTTATCATACCTCCCAACAAGGAAGCATCAAGTACTGGTCATAGCCATGCATTTTGCATGGTAGCACAGATATAGTTTGGAGACGATGAAGATAACAAAAAGCCCAAGTCTGATCAAATTTCACATTGTTATCAGACCCATACGCCAACATATCTGATAAAGAGCAGATATGTAGATCTATCAGTATTAAATAATATCTCTGTTTTCTGCGTACAATGCATTGGCTGGAAGAATAAGCCCATGTCTGATCAAATTTCACATTGTTATCAGACCCATATGCCAACATATCTGATAAGGAGCAGATATGTAGATCTACCAGTATTAAATAATATCTCTGTTTTCTGCATACAATGCATTGGCTGGAAGAAAAATCACTAGAATAGTATGTACTTTGAACTTTGAAGAGCACCTACTTCATAGTTTGTGAAACTAGGGTCCAACTCAAATCCATCTCTGTGAGTAAATAACTTGTAGAGTCTACATAAGATCCAATGGTAACAAATCTTTAGGTGTGCATGGCAGACGCCATGTGTTTTAAGAGGTGTGTATTTCAGTCAGCTTTCTGGCTGAATTCGCATAGTTTATTTTTGTCTTAAAGGTGTCCTGGATCAACGATGCTTTTAGCTTTATATGAAGAAGTAGGTTGGTTATTATTATTTGGAAATTAATCTCAAGTTAGTTTGACAATATTAACTCTCCTACACAAGAAGGATAGTGTGTCAAATAAAAAACATTGTATAATTTGTATGTTATTCTTACCATCAGTTTTCCTCTTGAAGATGTATATTTGCATGAGAATCTTGTGTAAAATTGATATACATAAGCAGAATTTACAACTACTAAGGATCAAAGAGACAACTTTATTTTTAGCCTTAGGTAACTCATAAACATGTAACATATGGATGTTTATAATTAAAAATATTTTCCAACTCACTTTCTTAGCACTACAAATTCTAGTCTGATACTTATCACAGGTGCCAAAATGAAAGAAGTTTTACCTATACAATAGTGTATGTCTTTCCATTTACTTTGCAGCATTCTTGCATTAAGTCAATGCAAGCCTTTATCAAGAACTTTACTGTTCTGTTGTGAATTAGACATTGTTAGTCATCCATGTCGGAAATGTTTTCAAAGCATCTTCTTTGTGCAGCTCTTGTTGGTGATTATTCAACTCTATAGCTTTGTGTCTCTGTAAACTACATACTGTTGGAGACCTCTTTCAATTTTCTCACCGTCTTTGTACCTGAAATTGTGTAATGTGGGATGCATTTAATAGTATAATACTCTTGTATTTCTAACATATCTGTGTTGAAGACACCTGACAATTTCTTGAGCTAGAAAATGTTGATTTTCTTAACATTCCAGTTCTTTTTTTTTAGACTGCAGGAATCGGGTAGCACGACCCCCTATAAACTGCAGTGCACCTGGTAAACTTTTTAATGTGACCGGTGGCGCTGGCACGACACGCCCTTCGGTACCACGGGGATGGGGGAGACTCGACCTCGTGACCAATCTCCTGCAATAGGAAAAATTTAGCCAACTGAGCTAGGGCCCCCACCCCAACATTCCAGCTCTTAATAATCAATCTATAATCCTCATTTTTCTATAAGAACTAGCTTCTATTCTAAGCTGAATGTGGTTCTGAATGTGTGGGATCAATAGAGGATTATCTATAGGCTTATAGCTATTTCAGCCAGCCTTACTGTGTTCTAGAATTAAGTCGAACTGATTCGAAAACTGGTGTTCAATAAGTTTAGAAACCAAGTGTAGACAGACTGATTATTCTTATTCTAATAAATATTTTGACAAAACTTTGCTTTTCATTTGAGAAAGTATTCCAATTGTGCAATTGAACTTCCATCCACTTTTTGGCTCCATTTGTTCTTTTGTGTTTTTACTACCTTTTTCTTATTCGAAAAGTACAATAAAATTTGTTTATGTTATTTGACCAATCACGTTGGGTATTTAAACATATTGAATGTTACTTCTATTTATAAATTATCAATATAGTATAAAACATACTAACAATTGTTCATTTCAGGAAGGAAGGCCAAGATACTCAAGATGAACTCCGTAAGAGAAACCTTAGAGAGGAACTTGAAGAACGAGAACGTAGGCACTTTTCAAAGGATAAGGGATATGTTGGTAAGTATTATATAATGACTTTGAATTTGTCATGCTTGTGTAAATACATGTTGAATTTATTGCCTCTGAATCTGATGCACATACTTGCATTGTGATTTTTGTCTGCAGATGATAGAGACCACAGAAAAGGACCAAGTTCAGGGAACCTTTACCTTGAAGGTTGATATTTTTCGTATATAACAACTGAAGTTTTACTTTGTATATTTTGGACACACTATTTTTGATTCCATGTCTATTGCTTATTTTTTTGCAGGTTCTAAAAGAGAAACTGAAGACAGATTGGCTCCTCGTAATATAGATGCTGATGATTCTGATGTTGATGTAAAAAGTGATTCAGATGAAAGGTATTCTAATCTGATGGGTTTATTACAATGTTGTTTATTATCATACGCTGCAAGGACTATTTTTATTGAACATTGATGATCATTTCTTGATTATAGTGGTGATGATGATGATGATGAGGATGACACAGCAGCTCTGTTGGCAGAATTAGAGCAAATAAGAAATGAAAGAGCTGAGGAGAAGAAACGCAAAGTAAGATGCATTTCTATTTTCAGTTTTCCCATAGTTTATTAAATTGTAAAGGTCTATATGATAGTATATCAGCATCATTGTACTTTTCAAATTTATCTGTTGTTATGGCATTGTTTTAGGATCGACAAAAGCAAGAAGAGGAGTTAAAAGTAAAGGAAGCCGAACTGATACGTGGCAACCCATTGATGAATCCTACTTCTTTTAATGTGAAGAGGAGGTTTGTTTCAAAATTCCTCTTCTTTATTTCTCATATGTTATCACTTGAAGACTTATTGTCTTATGTCAGATTCTAATAATGAAATGTGTGATACAGATGGGATGATGATGTTGTTTTCAAGAACCAAACACGAGGTGAAGCGAAAGTTCCAAAGCGATTCATCAATGACACTATCAGAAGTGATTTTCACCGCAAATTCTTGCAGAAGTACATGAAATAATACACTTACAAACAAAATGCCAAGATATATAGTGTATATTTTAACTTTGGTGTAAACTTATCTGCAAATCAAAGCTTTGGACATTTTCTCAAGACTCTTACATGTGGATTCAGAAAAGACACAAATAGATGGAACTAAAGCCGGAATATTTGATATTTGCAAGTCATCAAGAATTTCTAATTATGCGGACCAATTTTTAGGAATTTTGCTGTGTACATTATAATCAAGTGGAAACTGGATTTCTCATACACCTTACCGGTTTACCGACACTTTCCCTTTTCCATTGATTGTTTAGGATCTTCTTAATGAGCAAAGTTTCTCAGCTTGCCTTTTTTGTTTGTCAGGAGCATCACTCTGTTCTATAAGTATTTTAACTCTTTTTTTCAAAATTTCTGTTTATGGTCATGATCATTGTTTACAGATGCAAATATATGAGTGTTGAACAATGATATAAAATTCTTTTGTAGAGTAAAAATCAGCAGAATTCTATGCAATCAATGTGGCTGGTTAGATTTAAGGTACTAAATTGAAGGAAACAATTTTATTATCTTTTCCATGCTGTGATTTACTTGTCATTCTCTACAGTTGATTATTTTTCATGGGCTTGAATTCTGCAACATGCCATTACTTGGGAGGTCGTGATGCCTTTTTTTGGCACTTTATCACCAAAAATTCAAAGATCAAGATGAATCACATCGTTTTAATCATTTCTACCTGCCTTGCTTCGATATTTGTTGGCAAGCATATAGTAGTCTCATAACCAAAGCCTCATTGTGGTTTATTATTCTTATTTTCAATTTTGTATGATAAGAAAATATTGTGAGTGATCAAGGATACACGTTTTGCAGTGTACGAGTACATCATTTGCGATGTTTGATTATATTTGTTTATCCCATCAAAGCCAAATTTGATAAAATATTCAAATGTTATGTGTTGCTTCTTAATTTTTCTATTAATTCATTTCCATAACTATATTCTTGTGAATAATTCGCCTGCCATAAGGACACGCCAAAGTCCAATTATTTGATTGGAGGTGTAACTTATATAGGTGCAAAATCACCATGAGATGGATAGTAAATGCAATTAAAGACCAGAGGAAACTAATTTGTGTGTTGTGTCAAATTAATTGCTCTGCATATTTATTCTTACTCTGAACAAATGATATGCTTCCTGAACAGAAATCCTTACGAGTCCTTTTTCTTTGTAAATGATATTGTTCTTATACGCACTTACTGGCACAAATGTTCTAGTGAGAGGATGTAAGCTATAAGTGAGGTTTTAACCATTAGATTTAGAAGCTCATTGTTGTCATTGATAATTTTGCTTAATCTTCCCTTTGATAATTCAGATGGGATTAGAAACTCACATTCTCAGCATGCCCCTGTTGTATTTAGAGCATTGGTTGTATTTACTTAATTAAACTTCACATATCATTATTATCCATTTACCTATTGCTATGACCATTTCGTGCTTAGAAGAGATGTGTGAAGTGTGTTGTGATGCAAAATGTTGGGAACTGTGTCATGTCCTCAATCCTCAACAAGTCCAAACTCATCATGCGCAACCCATCCACTTTCACAGAAGGCAGAATAAAATAGCTGGAAATAGATAGAAGTGGAAGTTGGTGCGTTGTAGGTGAGTGGGGTCAAGGATTACTATTAATGGTAATTGACTTAGCAAGTGACACAGATAATTAGTTCAAGATTTGACTGGAGTTTTTCGAATTCAAATGGCCGTAAAAAAGGATTGGGGAAGATTGATAGTAGAAGCAGAGTCTTGGCTCTTAATAATGCCATAAATTTATAAAAATCACTTAGAATGGTGCAGAGGTTAAAATAGAGGCAAAGTAATTTTGATGAGATCCCCTTTACTCACACTAGTCACAAAAGTATATCATATCGTGGATTTGGTTGCAAACTAAGGTGAGATTTGGGCCAAAGAAGAGATTAAGAGATATGGGAATTGAATTACTTGGATAACATCTGGAAGCTTGTTGTAATAGATATTGATCCAGATCCTTGAAAAGGATTAAAAGAGGATAATAAGAATGGAAAAGAATTGTGTATACAATTTGTGTGTAAAAAGAAGGAAAAAAGAGAATTAAAAAATAGATTGGGCAACCATACCTGCAATCTCCCTACTCTTTAAGTGTGTCTCTTCACCTTAATGAAGATTGAATGTAAAATTTTACTATTAATCATTATCCTCTGAAATCCTTTCGATGTTCTCTGCTTCTCTACGAATGTCCCTATTTTTATGTGCAGAGTGATTTCAGTTTATTTATACACATGTACTTGCATATTCTAAAAATCATCTAGCTGTTTTGCATCATGCCCCACAATAAAACTCAGGTGATTGGTAGCTTCACAACAATGCCATCTGCAACAGATTAAGGGAAACCACAAACCGAGGGTGTCAGTGGAAGAATCAGCAGCGTGAAAATCCTATTTGAAGCAAAGAAAGCAGAATAGGGTTTTATTGATTAGATAAATAAAGAAATTAGGAACCCTTATCCAAATTTGGAGATGGTCGTGGTTGGTGCTTACTTCGTCTACATAATTGACCAGAGAAATCTCAAATTGATGCTTGGAAAGTGCAAGTTGTGGACAACTACTAATGTTGGATGATTCTGGAAACAAGACAATCATCATTGAACAAATGAAATGAAGCTATGAGGTTGTCTCTTTGGCAAAATAAAGAAGAAAATGTGGGTTTGCATGCTGGATGTATTTTTTTGATAGGCTGAAGGATGCCTGTGTTA
Source organism: Sequoiadendron giganteum (assembly GCA_007115665.2). NCBI lineage: Eukaryota > Viridiplantae > Streptophyta > Pinopsida > Cupressales > Cupressaceae > Sequoiadendron > Sequoiadendron giganteum. Next base: position 496,073,033 of record CM021109.1, on the reverse strand, counting down.
TTTGCCTATCTAAACTTGTTCTGCCTCCTAAGAAAAGTTTGATACTTATCTGCCTGCTTGAAGAAAATTGAAAACAGATGAGGCTTTTTATATTTTAGTTCCCTATCTCTCCTTTACTACAAACCCAAATGGTTAGGAGAAGGCACAATTAGTTATACGTGCTTGGGTTTAGTCAAGGGTCCCTAACCCTGGGCATGTTTAACCCCGAGATGTTTCTTAGACCACGCTTATTAACAAAAGTTTGACACATCGGCAATACATTCTCATAGGTCTACCTACCACTATGGTCAAATATTATCAATAGTAATCATCACCATCAATGTTAAGTCTAGTATATTTTTTCTCAATATGCAGCACAATAGAACATGCCCATTTATAAAAACAAATCTGTATAAAGGTCTTAAAGCATGCAAATAATTTAATGGATATGAACTGTGTATAGGTCCTAAATGCGAAGTTTGCAAATAGCTTATGCATCATGATCTCATCTTGTTTAACATGACCAAATCTTCAAATGCAAAACGCTACGTGTTTCAAATATACTTATACCTATAGAAGGATTTTGAAAAAATCTAGCAACATATGTTTCCTTAATTTAATTATAGTTGGATAATTAGAAGACTTTGTTTGCACAGGCGCTTTCCAGCCATCTCAAGGAATCGGTCAATTTTTCTTTCGCTTATCCCTTATAATCTTTGTAATACATGAGCATACCAAGTGTTGTAGAACATTCTTTTTCAACCGCTTAAGTTGTCCACAAATTTCAAGTACTCCAACATGGCAACTGTTGTCCTTAAAATGAGAATGTATAAGAACATCTCTCAGATGCCGACGTTATTGTCACTGATGCATACATCAATTTTTAGCTATTTAGTAGTACCAACGAAAATATTAAGAGTGATTTACAGTTTTGTGATTCTTGATTTGGCTCATTTTAGATGTGAACAAAAGATTTTGTTTTCAGTATTTCATATGGATAGCATATTATCAAAGGATGCCTTGAACTAAATAGTAAATAGTAGTAATACATAATGAATGTTCAATAAAGTCAAGTTCACATGAAAATTCAAAGTCTGACCACACTTCTAGTTATTAGCTGATATTGTTTTTTGTAAGTGCTTGCAAATCCAAGATGCAACATACTATTAAGTGATCACTGAAAAAGTGTGTTCAAATTTCATAATTTGTGTGTCAACTTCATTTGCCAGCTTATTTTTAGCTAGAGCAACGAAATTAATAAGAATATTGATATACGTAAGCGGTATGTTGCCAATGGTATTTTGGTGCACAACATTACTTACCCATTTGATCGTAAATCACGTGTGAATGTTAGATCTGATGGATAATATCAAGTTGATCACTTCATTTGGAAATTGTATGTAATAGGTTATATTTGGAGAAAAGCAATTACTTATCGATTTAAATATTTTGGCCTGAAGCATATAATGAAATCAACATGTTGCATTATCTTAAATTTGCACTTAATTGTTGTCATACACGATGTGCAATCCGTTGGTACTTTGATGTGTATTGCTATAATTGTTCTATTGCTCTCATTTTTTTTTTATCCATTTCTTTATCATATTCGTCATTCCATTACAATTTTGGGTGTACTATAATTTCTTCGGAAATGCTTTGCCATTCTCTAATTAGGGTTTGGTTTCTTATCATATCTATTTCATGGATTTCTCCTAAACTGGACAATAGAGTTTCAATTCTTGTATTGAAAGCTCAAATCCTCTTAATGAAGACTTTCGATCTTGTATTCTGACAAGATTCCTTTGTTATTAAAATTTAGTAATATGACTCTGAAATGCCGCTTGATTCCACTATAATAATTTTGTTATTGTCACGGTATTCAAGAAGGAATTTTGAAGAGGCGACAAATACAAAATCATCTGGCCTAAAGTATTTTGAGGAGACTACATGTGACAATTACAGATAATTTTAGATAGCTAAAATATAACACAAAAAATCAATGTAAGAATCATTATGATTTCAGTTCTCCAAGCATGCAAATCTGGATTTTCAGCAAAGAATGCCATGATTTATTACATAGATTTAAATATTTTTCACTATAAAATGCTTTCTCCTAATTGCAACAAAACTGGGGTAAATTTTAACGATAAAAAAATCCATGGTGCACATAACAGAGACAGAGATCATTGCAAAAAATGGAATGAGAACTCTGTTAATATGAATTTGATTCCCTAATTTATTTATAACCTTCCACAAGTCATTAGTTCCAAAAACAAGACCTCAATGCAGTAAACATTTTCTTAAATACTACAATAATGTGAAGTTGTGAACCATATCTATAAGTACAGAAAACAAATATTCAAGTTCCACATCTATGAAATAACTTTGTTGGAGACGATGTGACTTGCCAATAAGCCTACTTAATGTCCTGTTTTTATGTTACAAATGTTTCTTCTCTATATCTATGTACAATTCAAAATCAAAGACAAGAATTCACAAGTGCCCCATTTACAGAATCATGCCAAACTAGGAACTTCCTCTTCTGCAAATTTCTTAGGCTTTAGACATTCAGGCTGGTTAGCTCCATAATAGAAGTAGCCCATTATCTTGGCTAAATCATCTGCCATAAGAATTTCTGCATTTTATAATAAAGAACATTAGTGAAGTAATAATAAATACATTTAAAGATAGAAAAATAGCAAATGTAAGATTGAAAAAGGTAAATGAGATAAAATGAATATGACATGAAGTACAATAAAGCACAATGAAGACAACCATCCCTTTTAAAACTAGATATGAATGAAAATGAATATAATGAGGATAACGGGAAGAATAATAAAATAAATTACAAGCCTTGCCCCCCAAAATAATGGAACGTTGTGTAGCATCTACTTGATGTGGCAATTGTAGAGACAAAATATCGAAAAAAAGACTTTCATCACACCTTTTTGACGATGCACTAGCTTGCCATCTTTGATAAAAATGATGACAGGCGTGTCTTCAACATTCAACGAGGATGCCAGTTCAGTTTCCTCAGTAGCCTCAAACTTGACTGCCTGCTACAAAAGAATATTTTGAGATTCGAGCAAGTCTTTTCAAACAAAGCAAGTGAATAAAAAATGAAAAGACATCTGAAAAATTTAGTTTATACCATAGTTCCACCGAGTTTCGGGGACGGGGACAGGGGGACGGGTTTCGGGGGCGCGGGGGTGGGGGGCCTAAGTTTGGGGGCGGCAATGGGACGGCGGCGGGGGGGTGGCGGGGGAGCGGTCAAGTGTCAAGTTTGCCTTGATGCATTCAGTCACTGTCAAGTATTAAGTGTCAAACAGTTCACATACCTTACCTGTGCTTCCACATTTTGCAGAAATGCCAGCAAATAAATAATAGTTTTTAGTTTTAAGTTTTAATTTTTATCTCATTTTCGATTTTAAAAATTTTCAAAAAAAAACTTATTTGAAATTGAGGCTGACTGGCTGAGGCTTTGAGCGAATCCCTCAAATGGATGTCAGCTCATGGAAGGCGACATCATCGCCTCTTCCATGAGCTGGCATCTCTTTGAGGGATTCGCTCCCAACCTCCTGTTGCCAATGCCGAATGCCCTAGCGGCTGAAATCAAAATGCTAAATCCGAAATCGTAAATACCTGTTGAGACTTGAGTGTTACTAAGTGTTGAATAATGACGCCCTTGGAAAATCCGAAAACCTTGATCTCTCCTCTGGTTCAGTTTGCAGTTTGCACATTCACTCTTAGGCAGTCTCGAATGCTCGCACAAGCACGCACGGGTAGGGTAGAACTGTCGCTCGAAATGAGATAAAAGTTAAAACAAAAAACTTTAACTTACATGATAATTCATAATAGTTAAATTTTAATAAATTTGATTTTAATTAAATTTTAATACACTTGACTTTCGTTATTAATAGGGGACGTGGGAAACTCGGAGGCTTGGAGACTCCCAGAAAACTCCCAAAGGAGACGCGGAGAAGACTCCCTATGAAGGAAACGTCCAGGGGACGGCAGAGGGATGGGGAGACGGCAGGGGGACGGCGGGGGGACTTTTCCCTAACGTCTCCGCGTCTCAGAAACGTCCCCGTCTCCGAGACGGCTGCTTTTTCGAGGGGGACGCGTCCCTGTGGATTTATGGTTTATACACAAACATTAAACATACTAACATATAAAAATCATTATTAGCAGATTGATACAAAGAAAAATGGTTGTTTCTGGGTCAAACATAAAAGAATGAATACAAATATGTCCTCCAAGATAAGGTTCCAAACATGACACTCTTGAATGATGATAGTTAAGTGCCATAGCGAACTCGGAGCATGTACTTGGCAAATGCTTTCTATAATGCCTTCTATCTGTCACCTACCTTGCCATTGTTTTTGTTGGACTTCTCTATCCTGTCATGCACATTGCTCAACCCTCAATGCCTCGTCCTATAGTTTGAGTCTTGTGATATGGCCAACCCTTGATCCCTGATATTTCTTCCTATGTTTCCATTCCCCTCCTAACTCCCCAGCACGTCATATTGTCCCCAGTGATCTGTTTTTGGTACCATTTCTTTCAAAGTGGAATCTCTCCTGCCCATGAACACTGCTCAAATTTGAAGTGCTTGCGTTTGAGTGCGGAAATTCTAAGATGAAAACCCTGCTGATTTCAAAGGACAATCTCATACAGAGGTCGTATTTGAGCTTCATTGAATGTGGACTCCAGCCACATTGTATTGATTCAATTTGCCATTGTTGTTGGTATAAAATGCTATTGTAGTTAATGATATTTTAGAACTATTTGAATTTAATACAGTCATTATTGTCATAAGAAAGAGTTCGGGATTTACACCTTTTATTTACTATTCATTATAATATGAAGATTGGGAGTTATTTTAGCCATTTATTGTTTGAAATGTAATGGCATTGCTGATGCATAAACAGTAATTTAAATCTGAGCTGTCTAAGATCTGAGAAAATGCTAGAGCCAATAGTGTTGTTATTCAAATGATAAGTGTTTGTGGAAGGTTAAGAATCGGATTTGCATTATTGTTTTGGCACGGGTAAACTTTCCTACTGGCCATTGGGAGAGGACACTGATAAAGTGGTATCTTTGGGTAAACATTAATGTGCCACTGTTATAAATTTTCTGACACATTTTGGTGCATGATGCTGGTTGGAATCATAATGAACTTGTCAGAATCATCAAATTGATTTGTGCTAGTGTCTGCAAACTATAATAATTTATCATAGATTAAAAAAAATATGGCAGTTGTACATTTTTGAGATGTTGGGACAACCATTGTATTCACAATTCCTATCTACTCCTCTGTCTGTGCATGAAAATTCGATGACATTTCTATTGGTGTCCGAGAATCTGACAAAAGTGGAGTCTGTTGGTAATGATAAAGAAGTAGATCAAAATTCATTCAAATTCTAGACATAATGGACAAACATATCTAAAGGATGTTCTACTGTAGCAACTTTATAACAAGGAACACGGACAAACATCCAACTATCATATAAGAATGAAGTAGGAACAATTTTTCAGTTTCCTTTATAAGGAGTACAATTGCAAAGGATTGATGTTTCCCCACAACATCAATGTGCTTTTCTAATATTTGTGATATATACAGCATTATTCTATAATAGTCTTCTATCAACCCACTTTCTTTCTCAAGTTAGCTTGGGAGTTCACGTGCCATCAGGTGAACTCCTTTTTAAATAACTCATCTACTTCCAATGATAATTTTTTATCTAGTATTTGACCCTTACCAGTTTATAGGTATCCCAGCCGTGTCCCTGCAAAAATCTTGCTTTGACCATATTGTTTGCTTCACAGTAATATTCATGAAAGGTGGTGAGTTACAAATTCCTCTCTTTTCTCCACTTAACATTTCTGGTATAGGTACCAAGGCATGCTTGGTTTCAATTTTTCTTCTTTTAAGGGGCCCATTCTTATAATTTATAATCTTTCTTTTATGCGTAAGTGCCAAAAACTTTTGTGTAGTCCAAGTGAAGTTTTCAGTGAATACTAACTCTTCTCCCAACCAGTAAATTTGTCTTCCCACTACTAGCAAGAAAGCATGGATTTACACTTTATGCCACGTCAAGCTGCCTCAGATGTGTTGTAAACTATGTACCCAGGGATGTGTCAACTGCAGACTCTGTATCCTATAGGGGACATTTCAGGGATGTGGGGATGGGTTCAAAACATCCCCCTTCTGTCCTTGGTTTGCAGAAATTTTACAAAGCATCCCTTGGATATGTTTCTTTTAGAGGGGATGCCAGGAGACAGTTAGCCATCCCCTATGGCCCAGTTTTAAAAAAAAAAATGAAAAAAAGGATGAAACAATAATGTCACCTTACCAGTAGCTCATTATATAGATGACAAATTTCTTTTAGCACTCAAAATTTTGCCCAAATTTAATGAAACTTTGATATCAACATGTCCAATTCCCAGTATTTGGCAACCACAAGCCACACCAACAATTTCTATGTAAAGTTTTTTGAAAACTAATGATTGTCAATCAACCTGGCACAATTCTCAATTCAAATGAATCTTGATTTCAATGAGAACATCAGTTGCTTCAGCTAAAGAAAGTTATCAGAAATGTGAAGGAAACTGCTATTTCAATGGTCCATTAATTATCAAACCATTAGATGTACACCCTATGTACTCTATGAAAGCACAATCAATATGCTTGAAACCTAGGCATTGCTTATGATAGTGTGTAAATCATTTTTAAGTGCTATTATGTAAACTTGTCCAAGGCCAATACAGTGAGCAAAGCATTTTCCATTTTGAGTGTATTTTTGAATGAAATTTGCCCCATTCAGATAAGATGATTGCAAAGGCAGAAGGCATCCAATCAAACTGTCATATCAGTTGTGCAAACATTTAAACTAGAAGAGTAAAGAAAAATCTTAAGGTACTTGTATAATATTATAAAGTTACTACTTGAAAATGAATGAACAAACATTTGACTAATCCAAGTGGTAAGCACATTCAACTTTATATATATAAAAAGTTGAATGAGAATGAATGAACATTTAACTGTTCCAGTTATTAATATGGGTTAATACATATGCACATTGACAATGAAGGTAATGAAATTTGTTAATTTCTGTGTCAACTCATGTATTAACTCAACTGTAAACTTTTGTATTAAGGTTCTATAATCCATATGATGAATGTCTTATCAACGTCATTATATGAATATATGAAATTTCCTATATTTTTAAAATCAAGAACAAGTATGAAGGTTACAATGAGTCCCAACACCTCTACAATGTGTTTCCATGTTCTTAAGCATTTCCTACATCCTTCCCAAGCACCAAAAGGAAGCTCAAATGATTGGAATGCGAAAAGAGAAGCCAGACCCTTCATTTTCCATTCTCTATTTCATTGTGACACTTTTGCCTCTTGCCCTAGGAGGCAAATTCGAAAACACTATGATCATGATGAATTTGCCACAATCTAGATGATTTCACTATTTGAGGAAATTGGTGAATTTGTTTACCATTAATTTTTCTACTCCATTTGGTCATCTAAGCCCTTATTTCAAGACACCTTTAAGATGTTTCGGATCAACCCAAACATGCCTTTGACATGAGAGTAGAATCCTTGGCACTGAATCACACCAAAAACAAATGAACTCCTACCATGGCTTAAGATAACTCCAATTGAAAATGGCAACTTTGACCTCTTGGTCAAACAATGATGATCCATTTTTTGGATTCGTAAGAAAGAGGATAGAATACATAAAATCCATTCTATTAAAAAAAATGAAAGAGGAATGAAAATAATTTTTTGCAACTCACAAAAGGTACAAGGTATAGGGCTGCAGACATTAGAATCAACCCTAAGCATAAAATTTACACAATTGTTAGTATTTACACCTAACAGTTTTCTACATTTATTCTAATCAAACATGGAATTTGTAAAATACTAGAGGTGATGCAAATGTTGTGTTGAAAGTCTGTTGAAAATCAGATCATTCAACCATACCACCGCAAACATTCTACTGTCATTCATACATCTAATGGAGGTGTTGGCAATTGGTTGTACAAAGGCCATAACAAACTACCTAGAAAAAAGCACCTTTACTTTCAAAAGACAATTATCCACAAATTATGATGCTCCACAAGAATTTGGTGACAACAAAATTTGAGATCCAACTTGTTTAAGTATTTTGTATCTCATAGACAGTCAAACAATTCATTAATTCTGAGCTGTGGAAATCTGTTTTCCATTGCAATTTTGTAGAGGACCACATAAATAAGTGAGACGCCTCATGTCTAGCTTGAGGACAATATAGTCAATGCACTCTCTCCATGTGCCATCTTTATTAGGTATTGATACAATCGGACTCCCACAAGATGAAAATTTAATCCTGATGTGACATTTATTGATCAACTCCTAAATTTGCACTAGAATTTCACCATTTATTAAAACAGACCTATAAACTTACACATTGGGCATGGAAGATCCACAAGAACTATATATAGCGGGTGCCTTTGCTGAGAATGTATAGGAATTCCAGTGTATTCTTTGCATAAACCAGAATGTTCTTCTAATACTTGATCATACTACTTATATTGCTTTAGCACTTCGATGGAAGATTTCTGAGCTGTGACTGAAACCTTTTGCAATGTGAGATTTGATAATAAGTAATACATATGTTTGTGAATAACTGACCAGCTTCTCAGTTGATATTAGATAAAATGAAGTCTTTGGAAAACAGTATGATATACAATACCATTTGTCTTCACCTTGACATCAACTGTGATACTGTACATGTCAGACATCTAGGATTTTCCAAAGAGAGCAGCTGCAACATCAAAAGGTGTCACATCGCACAATACTGCAACCCCAAAAATACTTTAATGCATTGTCTAGCAATCTTCAACTCATGTCCTTTTACACATCCAATGTCTAGGTTTAGAATTGAGACATGGTTGCCAATCAAAGGCATTGTACAAGAGTTAATTCTAAAACAAAACACTTGACTTCCAATCTTGATGATTAAGCGTGCAGGATTGTTTTTACTATAATTCCATAAGGTTTTGGGAGGGGGGGACCAAAGACCTTGATCTGGGTACGGTGAGGGTACAACAGCTAGGGGTACCAGAGCAGCACCCCTCAGATTCCTCCGCTACCAAGCCCAAATTAAGGCCTTAGAGACTACACAAACGTTCATGGCACATGCCATATTCATAATTTTATTGCTATGTTTTCTCCAACACCAAGTCTTATTATTTCAATATTTCTAACCAAACCTTCATTCTTCAAAGAATAACAATGAAGTTGAAGAATTTGAACTGTCTAAATGATGAGGGCGATGCATTTTTTTAATCTTATTTTTAGCGTTTAGGATGTGGTTGGGACTCATTAGACTTTTAGGATTAAGGTTGGTCACCCAAATTTAAAAAACATGCTTGTTTATTTTTTAAATTACTCTTTATTAATGCCAGATGTGGAGGACAGCTGCAAATTTTTGGGATGTTCAAGGGACATGTTTGAGTTTCCTGAGGGCCCTGGGAAAATAGCATCCCCTCAACATCCCCACATGGGTGGAACACCCAAAAAAATACCCTCTTTAAGGGAAAAATCTTGGGTACGTCTCCTGTCTGCTGGTGGTGCTGGGGACACAATGGAGGGACATTTTCCTAGCATGCCACTGTCTCAGAGTTGACCACATCCCTAGAAATGCCACTATTTGGGGTGGATGAACCCCTATGGAACAATAGTTTTTGACACATTTGGGTTGGAAATGACTCTTTCTTCCTCTTTGTTTTTGAGGTGGACTCCTACTTTGATGCCATCAAAGCAGCAGTCTAAAGCACATTTTTGGAAATTACATTTTCTTTGTCTTTGGCTTGAAATATAGAAAATTTTGATCAAGAATTAGGAAGTTGAGTCATGAAATATTTTTAAGCATTACAATTGATCTTGGCATGCTAGGTGAATTATGGATGTGGCCTATACTTTCTTTTGGGTTAACCAATGCTCTTACTACTTTTATAAGGTTGATGAGTGAAGTATTGAGAACATGTATAAACTCTTGTGCTATTGTTTACTTGGATGAGATACTGTGTTTTGGAAAAATTCTTGATAAGCAAATAATGCACTTGAAATAAGTTTTGCAAGTGTTAAATGAGAACAAGTTGTTGCTTCTTGATAAGCATATAATGCACTTGAAATAAGCTTTGCAAGTGTTAAATGAGAACAAGTTGTTGCTTAATGAAAAGACGGGAAGTTGACAATTGATCCAACTAAAGTGGAGCTCATCTTGAAGTCCTAATCCTTCAATTGTGATAAACACAAGTAGCTTCATAGGCACAATTGAATAATTAAGGAGATTCATCAAGTCCTTTTCCACATTTGCAACACCTTTGCATTTTATAACAGAAAAATGTCTATATACCCCAGGACATGTTCCCTATGCTTTTAGGCCCAATTTCTGATAGGGGACATTTAAAGGATGTAGAGACAGGTTGGACATGTGCCCCTATGTCCCCAATCATAAAAAAAAATCGGAAACATTTCCAAAATGTTTTTTTTTCAGGTATGTTAGGGTACTGCATAGATTTCCCCTAACTATCCTGGCCTTCCCCTACAGCCCCATCAACATAAAATGCAATTTAAAAAAAACAAACGAAATTGAAAAAAAGCGGGAAGGTGGGGTGGCGGGGGGGCGGCGATGGTCTACTCCTTTACACCAACACTAAACCTAAAAAAGGCACACTAACAAATCAAAGTAAAAAACGAACACATTTTGCCATTTTTCATATTGGGAAGAAGACAAGGAAGGAGAACGATTGTGAGAAGTGAACAGCAGTGAGAAGGGGCAAGAGAGCATCAAAACTACATCATTAACTAAAAAACGATTAAATTATGAAAAATAGCATAAGCCTTGAAAGTTTGTGTTGTCTCAAAGACTTTAATTTGGGCTTGGTGGTGGGGGCTCTGCCCCCTCAACCCCACCTTATATTGCAACAGGAAGTCTGCAAGGGGCACTGCTCCTCAATCCCACTTACAGCTTCATACAATCAATCAAGAGGAGTAGGCTTACCTATCAATGATCGAAGAAGTTGGTGGCCGTACGTGTTGCCTTGCGACTTTAGAATTCATACTCTAGAAGTTTACATTCCAAAGTCTGCTAAAATATATTGAGAAAAATGCAGATACAAATATTTGATATGAAAGATTTTAACCTACCTTCTTCGAGGATTTTGATCTATAACCATCAAGCAATGACTGGAAATCCAAACCTAACATATATGAATAATGATACAATGAACTGAACTATACTTGGATCTTGACAAAGAGCAATAATAGTTGCCTTGCAGGCTCTCCAATATATATCTTGGCTATTTAAATACAACCAATGCAGGTGGGTAATTATATGACTTACTTCTTCCCCCTGCTGAATTTCAATCAAGGGCACATGTTAAAATGAAAGGTACCTGATTGTATGGTGAATTCTACAAAGAACTCCATGAACAGGTCCAATGCCATTTATTTTATAGATTGGGGTGCTTTTCTCCCAGCATAACAGATCAATTTGCACATATGTAAGCAGTCAATTGCTCTAGCATTAGGGAAAGGGCGCACGCATGCAAAAGTCATACACTAATAATAGAAGGAACAATAAATATGGACAAAGCCCTGCATATTGTTTCACTTAAAATAAAACTCCTGTTTCTGATAAGAATAAAATGAGAACAACTTAATAAGAAAAAACCAAAAGGCAATCACATACCCTAGGGGCTGCTTTATCTGAGTCCCAAAAGACATTTATTGCTTTGTCTAGCTCCTTACGCACTTTCATGTTCTCACTTGGTCTGCAATTTTAGGTACAAAGACCAACAAAATCATTTATTGTTTGATCATTTCCCTTCAAAATGAAAGTTGGTTCAAGATAAGAAGATGTCAATGTCCAATTCTTTCAGGTACAGACAAATCTTATCTAGAATAAATGAACTTAAAAAATCCTAAGTATGCTATGATCTGTTAATATAGGAAGAAGTCCTTACAAACAACAAACAAGGGTTAAAAAAGAAGAACAATCTCACAGCAAGAATTTGTCCAAACAAGGGTTAAAAAAGACAACAATCTCAAGGCAAGAATTTGTCCAAACAAGACCTAAACAAATAGTAAATTTAAATACTAGAAGTCAATTTTCATATCAATACATTCCAGCACATATATTAGTTTCTGAAACAACAAAATATGTTCTTATGAAGCCAAAGTAGGCTATAAAGCGTATGCAATGACATTTATACGTCCAATCAAATGGGACCAGCTCAAGAAGTAAACCATCAAGGATTTCTTGGTGGGGAGTTTGGAGACCCAAGCTCAAATCCCCAAGAGACATGTACAATTGTTGAATGTATAATCAGATAAAACTACCACATCCAGTTTTGGGTGTGGCATACCCCACTGGGCAAGGTTAGGTGCTGTTCTTTGATTGGACAGAAGGGATAACCCTCAGTCATGGCATCTAAGACAAAGAGCACTCCCCAAAGGGAATTCATTTTTTAAAAAACTGCTCCAGTAAAAAGGAAATCAGAATCTAAACATTAAACCATTCTCACCCACCCCCTCTTCATAGGGTCATAAGAGACAGCTCAAAGATGGCTCCAGCTAGATGGACTTCCTCTAATTCCGGTTGCTGCAAATTGAGTTTTGATGGGGCCGTGAAAATAAATGAAGGCCCTGCCGGCTATGCCTGTGGCAGCAAAGGAAGATGAATTAATTATAATTTTATTTTCTTCTAGCCTTCATAGATCAACTACATGGTGGAATCTGTAGCCCCTGTCAAGGGTTTGAAATTGGCAACTAAGGAAGGGATAAAAATTATAATCTCAGTTGTCATAATAAAGGAGACAGTGATTGCTAATGCCCTGGCAGGTTTTCTAGCTGATAAGGAGGTGCACCTCCGATTCGATAATCATTTTGATAGCTTCAACGAGGAAGAGTGACAAGCTATGGAAGATCTCAAGGACCTTATCATAAAAGATGTAATTCCCAATCCTGATAAGGAGGTGCACTTCTGATTCAATAATCATTTCGATAGCTTCAATGAGGAAGAGTGACAAGCTATGGAAGATCTCAAGGACTTTATCTTAAAAGATGTAATTCCCAATCCTACTGACCCTCAACCTAACTGTATCCCATTTATGCTTACTTTACCCTCAAATTTTTTTCCTTTCTCACGTTTAATTATTGCAGTCTTTGTGGTGATGGAAGAGTTAATTTTGAAGAGAGACCTGAAATTGGGCATTCAGATTGTTCTGGGCACAGGACATTGTGAGTTAGCAAAGTACAGCTGATATGCAAGCAGCATTAAAAGACAAAAAAAATGGGATGCTTCTATACATCTTGATGTAAGTTTGAACTTATGATGAGTCATAGTAGGAAGTAAACTATCTCTAAGGAGATGTTTTATTTATATTTATTGCATCCATGTAGTTTTCGTTTAGTAGTGTATGAAGGATCTGAGAGTAAGAGAGGAAGGAGAGTTGGTGACTTACAAGCCTATGCCTGTACTTGTTTTGATGAACTGAGAACATGGTTTTTAACCTTCTTCGGGCCAAAATTGTCCATAGTACCATCAAAGTGTAACAGATGTTCAGTTTTAAAATAAATTCTCCAAGCTATGTTTGACGCGCTTGATTTAAAATTTCATGTACTAAATTATGATGCAAACATTTATATAATTGTGTCTAAAATTATTGTATGCTGGGCATATTAAAAAAAATTGTATTCCATCATCAAATTCGTTCGAATTACAAATAGTAGAGAATCTCCGTTTCCAGGACAACTTTTGGTGGGGCCATATATGAAATTTATTGTGCATTTCGAGTAAGTTGGTTCTTACATGCACAATCATGATTTTCCTTCTAAACATGTGTTACTATGTTTTACTAAGTGATGCTCTTACAATTTACTCAGCCAAAGCAATGGAACTTTACCTGTGATACCTCTGGTAGACGAGCACAACCAAAGGACTGATATCACCAAATACTACATCTTCCCAGTCCTTTGCAGTGATATCCTTGACTGCAACATCACCACTCCCAACTTGCCCTTCATTCTCATCTTCTGTCAGATCATCTAAATCATTCTCATTATCATCATTTCTCACGTTCACAAGTTTGAATTCATTGAAGAATTCAGATAGGGGAAACCCCCAACCCTCTTCATCACCCTCGGGCCACTCGGACTCTTCATCCTCACTGGTGTCTGTTTCCTCACCTTTGCGATTTCCACTGGTTTCTTTGGACACTGGAGAGACTTCAACTCTGTTACATCTCGTCCTTCCATTTCTCTGAAAAACCCAAAATCACACTATAAGCAAAACCCAAAAACCTTGCGACTAAATCCCCACACAGACTACAACGTAATTTTACTAGAATTTAACAAGGGCTCCAAAAACTTCAAAAGGAAACTTAAGCTAAAAGAGAATGAACAAAAAACGTACAAAAACTAGTAGTGTAGAGTGTACCTTAAATTGTAGTTTACAAGGTCGTCGATGGAGATTGAAGCTTGCTGTGGATTTCCAGGCAGTGCTCAATGAAGTAGTAGTAAAACATGAAGACTTTCGAATATGAATAAACCCATTTAGATGTTTGGAAATGGGTGGACATATCTGAAAGCTGGCAATGGGAAAGGATTTCAGTTCCATGGTTTTGAGCAGATACAGAGATGCAAATAGAGAGACTCATATTTGAGTATACATACTTACTGTATGGTCCCATGGGGGGCTTGGGCTTCTATTTTCATGGATCAAGCGGTTCCATGAAGAAGAAAAAAATTGTGCTACAGGATTAATTAGGATTTTTTCCAGAAAAATAGAAGCCTCTACTTTTTAGAAATGAATCTTTCAATGGTGAAATTGAGGTGGGGCTAGAAATTGCTCCTACAACTTAGAAATTTTTTAGAAAGTTTTTATGCCACTTGTTTATCACTTAAAATTTAAAATTCTTAAAAAAAAAAAGAGAGAATTTTTATTTATTTATTAATTTTTACCAAAAATACTCCAATTCGATCTTTAAATTTTGGAGTTCAAACTTTTAAGTTGAATTGCAAAATTGAATTCATGGGACCACTAGCCTTAAAATATTCTTAAAAAATCTAAGCAGCATCCATTGAATTTTTTTAGGAAGCCCCCCTCCATGGGACCATACCCTTACTGTATGGTCCCATTGGGGGCTTGGGCTTCTATTTTCATGGATCAAGCGATCCCATGAAGAAGAAAAAAATTGTGTTACGGGATTAATTAGAATCTTTTCCAGAAAAATAAGAGCCCCTACTTTTTAGAAATGAATCTTTCAACGGGTGAAATTGAGGTGGGGCTAGAAATTGCCCCTACAACTTAGGAATTTTTTAGAAAGTTTTTCTGTCATTTGTAGTATGGTCCCATGGAGGGGGGCTTCCTAAAAAATTTCAATGGGTGCTGCTTAGATTTTTTAGGAATATTTTAAGGCTAGTGGTCCCATGAATTCAATTTTGCAATTCAGCGTAAAAGTTTGAGCTCCAAAATTTAAGGATCAAACTGGAGTATTTTTGATAAAAATTAATAAATAAATGAAAATTATCTCATTTTTAAATTTTTTTAGGAATTTAAAATTTTAAGTGATAGACAAGTGGCAAAAAACTTTCTAAAAAATTTCTAAGTTGTAGGGGCAATTTCTAGCCACCTCAATTTCACCCGCTTAAAGATTCATTTCTAAAAGGTAGGGGCTCCTATTTTTCTGGAAAAGATTCTAATTAATCCCGTAGCACAATTATTTTTTCTTCATGAGACCGCTTGATCCATGAAAATAGAAGCCCAAGCCCCCCCATGGGACCATACAGTTATCACTTAAAATTTTAAATTCCTAAAAAAAAATTAAAATGAGAGAATTTTTATTTATTTATTAATTTTTACCAAAAATACTCCAGTTTGATCCTTAAATTTAGGAGCTCAAATTTTTAAGCTGAATTGCAAAATTGAAATCATGGGACCATTAGCTTTAAAATATCCCTAAAAAATCTAAGCAGCACCCATGAAATTTTTTAGGAAGCCCCCCTCCATGAGACCATACTATTTCCTAAAATATTAATTAAATTTTGTAATTCCTAAATTTAATTAATATTTTGTTTAATCTACTTGAAATAGAGAGCTATTTTGTTTCTTGTTTCAAAGCTAGATATGGTGTTGTGTTTTTTCTTTATTTTTTGTTCGGTTTGTGGCGAAGTTTATTTAGAAGGTCATCTCCAAAATCAAAGAAGTCATAGGTGGTACTCTCCTTACACAAGGCAACCTTATGTTGTGTCCTTTAAGACAGTGTAAGTATAGGATCCGCCTTAAAGCTAGGACAATTTTCTTTTGGCTTCACTCCTCATATTTTATTTCAATGTGCTGACAATTAATTATCTTCAATTTTATGAGAATGAAGAAATAGTTACTTGGTAGGAATCCGATTCAAGTTTTATAGTTTTAATAGTTTTTTTTTTGTTGTTATGATATTGTGATTTTATATTTGAGTCTCTTTTTTAAAGTTGAGGTTTTGTTGTGTGATTGTTTCCTTTTTAAAACTATTTAGATATTTGAATATTATCTAAGTGGATTTATGATGTAATTTCACTCCATTCATCTTTTCTTGAATAGGTTGTATTTTTTTAATATCAAAAGTAATGCATAATTAGTTCTATTTCATCAAAAAATGAGGGTTTGATTGGTACTTGTGCCCTAAGCATATAAGACTCACATGTCACAACAATTGTAATGAATCAATTGAGAGTGAAATTCTTACATAATCAAACCAAAATAAGTGTATGTTATAATACCAAAGGTGCCAAAGTCGATTACAAATACATGGTATAGATTACATCACAAAAAAGTGGTTGAAATTAAAAAAAGGCACAAGAATATTTCCCATTGGCAATAGCATACTTAGTTGGTTAGTTGATAAAAAATGGTTGAGAGAAAAAAATTCATAAGAATAGGCTGAAGACAAATATCCATGAGGATAATTGGAGGAAATTACTCCACAAATATCAATTAGAGACCAAAAATCTAGAGGAGAAGTTGAAAACTAATGTTTTACAAAGAGAAGTTAGAGGCAAATGTTTTGCAAAGGAAACTTATATTCTCACAAACAAAAACCAATGTATCTCTCCTCCTCACTATCACTCTTTATAGTTATTTCTTCATCTTTTACCACTTCCCTTCTTCAATCCTCTCCATAGGTTATCATGGCATTATTCATATCAATTGAGTCTTTCTCCTCCATAAATTTCTATCTATATGAATAAGGTATGTAATTAGCCAATATTTTTGAATAGGTAAAATTACTCATCTTTGTCTTAGTTTCATACTTATCCATTAGAGCCATCTTTATCATCTCTCCCTTATCAAAATTATCAAGCTTGTTATCCAACATGTTATTGAAGATCTTCTTAAACCCTACCTATAACATCTCTTCCTCCATAATAGTATTTGGATTCAAACTTATACTTGTTATCTTCTCAAGTATTTATACTTCCTTGAACTTCAGGTTGACTATTAGATCTTTTATTTCCATCATTTTATCAACCACTTATTTTATCAAACATTTTTCCCACTTTAAGCTTTTAATCCATTGTCTTATGTGTGGGATTATTTGATGTGTCAAAATTTTCTCCCTTAATAACACTTGATCGTTTAAAGCTTACAGTGCTAGCAATCTAGGTAATTCTATCTTAGTTTACTCTTGCCTCTATTTACATTTTTTTATTAGCTTGGTTGTTTTATTTTTCCATTTCAATGCTCTAGCCCACATTTTTGTGGCATGCATGATTATGTATTATCCTTGTAAAACTAACTATATCATCCATCCTTTTGTTGTTCTACAAATATTCTTCATCTTATCCAAAAATGATGCTTCTTCTTGGGATAATATGACTCATGTTCTAGGAATTCCCAAGGTGGACTATAGGAATTCCCAAGGTGGACTATTTGATATATCATCAAGTAACTCAACTATTTTCCTTTTCAGCTCTTAATTTTTCTTCTTGTCCTTTCTAATATAGAGATAGTTGCATCAACATTGGATCTAAATTTTAATATTTCTTTCTCTATAGTTGATTATTCCAAAATAGATAGTAGAGATATGGTATTCTTTAGGCTTCCTATCATGTTCATCCTTTGAAACTATAGGAGTAGCAAGTTGTGTTATCCTAGACCTTGGTGTATCTCTAGTTATTGTAGACAAAGCTCTAGTCTTCCTCGTAGGTTTAGGTGTTTCAATTTTCTTTATCAAACGCTTCAAATAAATTACAAAAACCTCTACCTATGTCATTTTCTACGTCAACTTCTAGTGATGAACGAGTAACATGTTTAGATCTTGATTCTTGTATTTATGTCATTTCTAGAGATTTGGGTCGATCTAGACTCTATGGTTGTTTTGTTGTATCTATTTGACTCATATCATCCATTTCTTCTAATTGAATTTCTTCTACTACTATCTCCTTTTCTAGGGTTGCTTCTTCATTAGCTTGAGTTTACTATACCATTTCAACTTCTTAAGTAATTTCCTTATTAGGTCCAATTATTTCTTCAAGAATATTTCCTTGTTTTCTTGGCTCATTAGGCTCTTCCAATATATTAACCTCCTACATGTTTATTTGAACCCTTTCTTGACTTGTGTCAAGTTCCTTATTTTTTTCCTCAACAATATGTTGAGGTGAATGAATACCTTGCTACAAATATTTAATCATTTTTTGTGTTTGAAACAAGTTTATTTCAAGCTCCTTTTCATGTTGCTCCTTCTTTGCAGGGATTTCTTGTATTATATCTTCTTCTATTCTTGGAGCATCTTCCCTTTTGCTACTCACTTCTCTTTGAACTAACTTAGTCGCATCCAAATCTAACAATTATTTCTATATTGGATAGAGAGGGAAGTAACATAAACTTAATATATTTTATTGGAGAAGTATTAGAGGTACCTAGTTCTTGGACAATTGTAGGTGTAATATACCATACCTGTGGAAGAGAAGTGGCAATGGTTTCTTAAGATCCATCTACCACAATCACTCCTTCAACCATACCTACAACAACATTGGACCTTTCACCTGGTTGCACTATTGTAGTTTTGTCACTCTTCACTTCTTGACGAGGAATTCAGCATTATCATCTTTGATTTTATCTTGTTTATCATTTGTTTTCTTCCCTTCATCCTTATTAAAGGTTAGGGTAACTCCTTTTGCTCTTAATTCCCTTACATTAGCCACTAACTATTGAAACATTAAAAAATGGATGATGAGGGTGTTGGAGTGTTCACCAAAATGAAATGATGATCTAGGACACCCTCACTTTCCCTAGTTTCATTAGAAAAAGAGATCTCCCAAGGATAGGATTGACTTTCAACCTTGAGGTGAGTCAACACTATTAGGAGGATTTGTTATTTTCTTATGGTAGAAATGATTGAATTACACTTTTGGGAGATAAATTTGAATGCATTGACAAACTCAATTGGATGACCTAATACTTGAAATGTAGAGTATTATGGTAGAAGAAATAAAAATAGTAACTTTTAGGCAGATTTGAGAAGGGTAGAATGGTATATACCTGGCACAAAAAGTGGGTTCTAAACACTACTAAAGGATAGATTCACCCTAGGGAAAATGGGTGTCTGTACAGGGGTCCAAAATTTGATTTCACAATCCTCTAATCCCGAATCTAAGCTTTTGATTTCTCTAGGTTTGACTGTCGAAAAGCCGGAAATGAATTTTGTAGATGTCTTTATGTGGCTTGACAACAATGTTGACAACTTTGCAAAATTGCTCTTTTGATCAATCTTCAATCCTTCTTCACCTGTAAATTTGCACATACAAAGAGAGGGGAAATGCTTGTTTTTTGGTGAATGGGGGTTTGCCTTAGTCAAACTCCATGTAGGTAATTAAACCTTGGTAATGAAATAATGATAAATGAAAGGAATTGATGAATGAACAATGCTATGTCACAACTCACCAAAGCCTTAATGGTTGCCCTTAGAGGATTTAATTCTAACACATTTCTCTAAGTTATGGATCTTGCATGAATTGGCTTGATTGGATGCTTGATTTGATTCTTGAATGATTGAAACCTTTCATCACAATGTTAGCTCCAAAACATGGCATGAACACACATAAACTTTGACATGATGATATAATCTTGATTGTTGTTGTAGATGACTAATAAATCTACTCTTCAATGCTCTTGACAATAATATTTTCTCTTGTGAAGTTTTCCTTAATGCTAGATGTTTCCTTAGACTTGAATTGATAAAATAACTATTTATTTATAGGTGTTTATCTAATTTCTCAAAAATTAGATTCCAAAAGTGAACAATTGAAACTTGAATTTGAATCATTAAAAGGCTATCAAAAACATATTAAAAATTGGGTCTTGGCACTTAAAAAAGACCCATTCGCCCTTCGGGTGAATGGGTCTTAGGACCTAAATCTAGGACACACAATTTCCAAAGTTCTTTAATTAATGTTTGCAATCGTTTAATACAAGTTTCCCTTTCAAAAAACAAGAATAATAAGGATTTGGAATGCATAATTTGGAAAATCAAAAGCTTAATTAAATCTAATTAATTAAGGGACCCAAACATAGTGTGAAATTGTAAAGGTATATAATTTTATACACTACAACTATTCAACGCTTTTGTCTAAAATGTGATGGGTTATCACTTTTATTGAAGACAGTTCTTGCTTCGAGTAGTTATGGTCTAGAATAGGTTCATTAAAAAACTCTATTTAACTCCTAACTTGAATGTAAAATAAATTCATCATCATTCACCTTATCAAGTACTTTGTGTGTACCTAATGTCTTCATTTGTTTCGTGATTAATATCTAAATAACTCATTTTTCAAACCTCATGGTCACCAACACAATCTTGTATGCGTGGCACATAATTTAAAGAGGAAGAGACCCATTTCTCCATTCTTCCAAATGGATCATAATTTGTCTTGAGGTCACTATAGCGATGCAATTCAATTGTATCTTTGTATCATAAGCTTTAGTAAAACTTATTCTATGGCATGCATACCATCCATTGACAATAGGAAAACACAATCTTGTCTTATGCTTAGACTTTTGTAGCTTATGTGATTCAACAAATTATTTACTTAATTCCCATAGGATCATTTTATCTATTAGATACTCTATCAATTTATATGGGGCATTTAAAAGCCCCTCAATTATAATGTAGGTGAATTAATGGAACTAGATAAACTAGCTTCCATGTTTTTCCATCATGAAAGAAACTTCAACTAAACACATGGAAAATAATTTTTTTACTATCATATAATGCTTTAGGGATTCTTTGTACTCCAACTAGGGATAATATTCATAAACCAAATCGTGTCCTAGCCTCACTCTCATGGTTCATCTTCTCTCCAAGCTTGCAAATGTATATTTTTTGCTAGGGCATATACTAGATAAGAACTCATGTAATATATTTTATTGATCTCAAAATTGGTCAACTACTCATGTAAATCATCCCTAATGATCTCTGCCTAGTGAATCATGTTATTTCCCTCTAGGATGGATTCAATATATAAGTGCATATCCAATGTTCAAATGTGGTGGCAATTGGTAACCCCATGACTTTGCTCAACAATGTAATAATATCTTAAAATTCCTATTGGAAATATCTTCTATATAGTGTTTTGGATACCTTGGATATTGATTTCTTAGGATGTTCAAGCCATTTAATATTTATAATCCTTTTATATGTGTCTATGGACATTATCATTAAACTATTTCTCAACCTAATATTCACCTATTCTTCCAATTCTACCGTATAAAGGGATATCGAATATTATTCTGATAGAATCAGTGCTCAAGTTTTTCAAAACTCTCTCATCCACCATAATATTTCTTGATTGAGAATCATAATGCCCGATGCATTTCTTACTAATTTCAAAAATTGTGACGAAGTAGGAAAGGCTGAAACTTTGTCTAGACCATTGAGGACTATCTTTTTGGCCTTGCGCATTGCATCCCAAGTTGTCATTATTTTGTGGAATATTTTAGACTCACATGTTTGTAATAGGTAAAATGTGAGATCTAGGCTAAACACCCTAACCTAAATCAATAATTTTACCTAAAAAATGCTAAGGGACACAAAATTAACCAAGAGGAACTATTTGGTTGTTGTCCTCAAGGGAAATCCAAATAGGTTTGTTAGGGTTTTGGCCCCTTTTTGTTTGTTGAGATGCAATAATTGATGATAAGAGGTATTGAACTAGGTGAATTATGATCAAATTGACTAAGTGCAAAATAATCTAGAAATTACAAAACAAAATGACATAAACACAAGACATATATGAATAGTGCAAGCATAGAGGAACCTGGCATTGAAATATAGAGCAAAACTAGTAGGATAGGGGCACTAAGCACCTAGTCCAAAAGTGTTGGAATCTAGGGTGTTAGAGCTTGTGCAGGTGTTATAGTATCTGAATGTCTCTAATAATCGAGATCAAGTTTCGAAGTCTAATTGAGCTCAGGAAATTAATATGCCCTAGTTTGTTTATGATGAGTACATGAATGCATGAATTAGGGTTTAGGAACCTTGAGATGTCAATTCCACTTCAATCAATAACAAACCTATAAACCTAAAAAATAGATAGAGGGATAAGGGTTGTGTTATATAGGGGCTTGCCTTAGCCAAACCCCATGTTAGTGTTCCCACATCCATAATGACTATGATGATAAATGATAAAGAGTGTGTGCTCTCAAGGGATTAGAGACAAATAAATAAATGTAAATAATAATAAACACAAAAGGAACTTACCACTCAAATTTGAAACCTTTGTTGGACTGAGGTCACTTTTCTCATCACACAAAAAGAGAAAGAGGAAGATGCTTTGAGATCCTGCAAGTGCTAGTGCATATAATAACATTAAAAATAAACAAAAAACATCTTACAATGTGCATAAACATGGATTTATTGATGATTGCGGATTGTAATTAACTTGATATGTGCTATTGATCTTCTACTTATTATGCTCTTGATATTACATTAATTGCCTTATAGTGCTAGAGATATATTAGGATTTTCTAGGGAGTTAAAAAGGAAGGAAGAACTTATATATATGAGTCTAAACATATTTCACATTAACCATTAAGATAGGTCAACAAATAAATTTGAATTCCTAAACATATTGAGGTCGACAATCGATTTTGAATTTTTGGGCATGAATAGGTGGGACAAGGGCACTAGGCACCTTTGTCCAAGAAATTTTCACTCTTTGAAAGTCTAAAAAATAAGGATTTAATTGAAATCCCCAAAATGATAATAAAATGAGCATAGAATCATAATTAGGCACATGCACTTAAGAGGGTGCGAAACCTAGTGTGAAATTATCAGGGGTGATAGTTTATAACATTATATTTAACCCCCCACATTAGAGAAGGTGTGAACTTATGTTTATACTAACACTAAAGTATAGAGAAGATAAAGATTCCTTAATAAAAACAATGGAGGGACAAGATAACACTAAGTTGAGAGATGTTATAGCCCCCAGACTTAGGATCCTATTGAATTAAAATGTTAAGACAAAGGACACACACACCCAGATAAGACACAATGCAGAAAAGCATATAATCTAGTCCAAACATACACAAAGAGTACAAAAATCATACACAAAGCATAGAGCTTATAAAAATAATGTCAGTACACTCTATCTAAAGAAAAAAAACCCGAGTAAGCAAAGTAAGGAGACCTTTGTATGAAAGGTTGTCTCATAGTCAAGTGTCATCTCTTGAATGCACAAAAACATGGAGGAATTATAAAGAGGGGAGAAGAAGATAGTGATTCGATTGATTTATTGAAAGGAACAATGCATACAAATAGATGAGGAACAATCAATACAGACAAAGAAGGATACATGACACATTCGCTAGCTTTCTCTATCGTTAGGGGTCATGTAAATGGAAATATGTTCATGGATCATGGGATATCAAGATGTGTTATACTAGGTAGCCATGATTGTGATAAGTAAAACCCATAGACTAGCAAGTTACATTATGCTAGGTGTCTTATAAAGTACATAGATTCACAAGCTAACAAGTTGTGTTATGCTAGGTGACTGTGTGCTGCTAATGCCTCAAGGAACACATAAATGAAAAATATTGTAGGGGAAGAATTGGTAACCATGCCTCAAGGAGCATACAAATAAATAATTTCTCAAGGGAAATATTGATAACCACACCTCAGGGAGCGTACAAATAAACAATATCGCAAGGGACAAATTGATAGCCATACCTCAAAGAGCATTATGAAAAACAACACCACAGGGGGTGCACATAAATAAACGAAATCTCGAGAAGAATGAATAAGGATGCATGCGTGGATGGACAAATGGATAGATGATATGCCCCCAAATTAAATTAATTGCTAACATTGATCAAAATCAATTGTCTTTAAGGTAGAAAGAGTGAGATATGCAAAAAAATAAGGCATGAGAGCTTTCCAAAAGCTATATGTCAAGTGATCTATTTCAAAAAGTTACAGCTAATGAAGGGTTTCTCCCAAGGACAAGCAAATCATAACAATATAATATAATATAATCAATTTGATACAATATTTCATGAGAGATCTAAGGAACTGGGGTCAATCTAAATGACAAATAAATAATATGTATCAAAATGATCATTTGAATTAACATCATTCCCCAAATACGATGGAACGATGGGTATAAAGGAGGAAAAGCACATGAAAACAATATAATTTTTTTGGGTCAACACGAAAGAGACCTAAATTTCATGATGCTTTGTATCATCCTCAAAAGGCATACAAAGTGCATTTACAGCAAATGGAAGAATGGAGATAAATATAAAAGAATGCTACAAAAAAATTGTTCTCTTTGTATGCTCATGCCAACAAGAGCATTAAGGGTCATCTAAAGAGAAATAAAAAATAAAATACACACCGAGAAAAACATTATGGGGGGTAATGGTATATACAAGCATAACACAAAGATAAAGGGCACTACATATGTGAGTCGTTCTATAACAAATATTTTGAATCCTAATCTTGCTCTTCATATAGAGATGTTGAGAAACATGCTAGAGGGACTACAATAAGTACAATAAAAGGAAATTTTCTTGGTTCGACATGTGGTGGATCACTTGCTAAGGAAGGATCATCACACATTCCCCCAAAACCTTAGTTCATTGCTTCTATTAAAATCAAAGATAGCTCTTTATGATTTTATAATGGTTTATCCATGTTATCATCTGAATCAATATCAAAGTAGACCATAATGGGTGATATGGTAGTGTAATCAACATGATTGTGAACACTATCACTCATTGGAGGAGAAGGATATTTGGGAGAAGAATCTCTTTGACAATGATGCAAAGGTGGTGAAATTTTTAATTTTTGTCTTGGTTGAGAAAGGTAAGGCTCGAGTTCATGTTTTGGTGACAAGGGTGAAGCAAAGTCAAGTGATGGTGAAGATGGGTGAGGGATAGGAACGCCATCCAAATCTGGCTACATGGGAGAAGTATCATTAGGCAAAGAATCACCTCCATCAACAAGCTAGCGAACCATAGCACGACATCATCTCTTGTGTTCTTTCACATTTTGATTTTGTCACATATGAGTGTGAGCTTGTGTAGAGGGAACCTAGGTGTTTCCCAACATTGATTCATTTTCTTCCTTTGTAGGAAGAATGAAAGGAACCACCAAAGGTTGAGAGACACCAGGAGTAGGGGTTTTTTACACAGTGGACTGCTTTCCTCTCGAATTTGAAGAGGTGGGAGGAGCAAAAGCAATGCCTAAAGTGAGAGAAAGTATAGACTTGTAAGGTAGGGGGACCAACCACACCAAGGCTCCAGGTCATGAATAATCGAGAGCAGAGGGTTTCCCTATCTTACCTCAAACTAAGTGGGTGTTTAGGTCAAGGATATAGAATGACGAGAACTCTCAAGTGCTTCTATCACTCTACTAATCTGAAAACTTGAACGAGACTAGACGAGACAGTTTCTAGAATCTGAATTGCACCTCAGATAGCTCTCTACCTAAGGATGAAATCATGGCTCAAGGATGATAGCGTAGCACGCTGGTGTCTCTCTGGGGCACTGGCGCCTGTATGGAAAAAAAGTGTAAAATATAATGCGGGAGACGAGAAAACCTACTAACTATCTAGCTAAATAAGTTTAACAAAATGAACCAAATGATAAAGTATGAGCAATAACTATATAAATGGTAAAGAAGGTAGATGAAAGAAAGGGTGGCAAAGACCAACTCACTGAGAGTCTAATTCTCCAGCAAGCTCCACACACACATACACCTACACACAACCAAGAAGGGAAAAATGTCGGGTTTGTATAGGGGTTTGCCTCAGTGAGACCCCCGCTTTGGTGTTTCCACCTCCACGGACAACCAAAAATGCCATGAAGTAGAAAATACGATAAAGGAAAGAAGAATATTGAACACTACAAAAGATACAATGCTACTGTATCAAACCACAACAAAAGAGGATAGTGAAGCAATACCACCTCCACCCAAAGGTACTCAAGACCAATGAAGGGAGGATGCAATACAACAAGCTTGGAAAAGTTGACACAGTTGTAGCAATGACAAAGGAGGTCTCACAAGACTCTAAACTCACAGCTTCTATGGTAGCACAACATGTAATAAATGAGGTTGATTGAGTAACAAGTTGTTGTGTAATGCTCAATGGATTGTAAAAGATCACATGAATTGCCAAGAAGATGAGATAGATTGCTAAAGAGATGAAGTGATAGTGAAAATTATGCATTTGAAGGAAGATTAAGAGGGAAAGAGTCATTTTTGGGTTGGTTGGTCGACACAGAGTTGTTACACTTCATGCCCAATGGAGAACATAACATCCTTGCAAAATCTAGAGGCAAGAATCTGGCAGGGATGGCAGCATATCGCATAAACATCCGCATGTCGTGCTCGCATCCCTGATGAAAATTCCCCCACTGACACATAAGACAAACGCCAAGTGGATGGAAGGTAGGTGAGTGATGTGGAATTTCACATTCAGGTTTGATTTTCTAAGGTAGAGGGATGCAAAAGGGGAATTTACAGAGGGAGTGCAAATTCGCTCATATACATTTTACCCCCACTTTAGAGAGCACGAGTGTCAATGAGCATTCGGTAAAGTAGATCAAAGAGTTAGAAATGTATACCTGAACTATTGAGGAAGTAGACTACAATCTAGTGAGCTCAAAGGTGCAGGGAAGGCAAATAACTCCACAGTACTCTCTCCTAAGGAGGTTCAAACAAAAGGACTTCATAGCTCCTCGAAACTATAGAGTTGACCAAAGTACATCGAAGGCCTACAGACCAACGATGGACCGTAGGATGCAAGTGCTTCACAGTCCCTCGAACTTGCAAAGAAGGCACCCTCCAAGTACTCTCTCATGAAGGAAGCCTGATGTAAGGGGACTCTGTAGAGTCAGACTGGAAAGTAGCTTCATAGGTGCACCTGCAAAGCAACATGTTAATATGTAGATAAAACTTGTTAGAAAACAAAAAGTAGCCACGCAGGAAAACAAGCAAACAGTCACGCAAACAGTCAAAAAAATTGAAGGAAGAGCTTTCAAAGGGGTCCCTCGAGAACCCTTCAAAAGAAAAGGGGTCCACTCAAGGGACACACGTTTGAAAGTGCAAGAATTTTTTTCGCAAATAGATTCAACATCAAGGAATCCTTTCGAAATATGTTCACTTCATCAAGGAATTCGAAAGGAAGAAAATGCCCCCTCGCAAAGGGGAAGGTTGAGGCTTCTCCCACAGGAAAAGTTTCTCCATCCTCGAAGGAAATTTTTTCAAGTTCTTTCTTTACAAACCCATGACGAAGGAAGTGTTATCTACTAGGGGTCCTTGTTGAGAATGTGATTTTTGAAAAATGTTTTGAAAATATTTTTGAGAAAAGATTCATTGGCCACCAAATGCATATTTTGAAAATCAAAATTGACATGATAGGCCCCCCTTAAGATGGTGTGTGTTGAACGTAGAGGCACATGACATCCTAAGGAGAGAAAAGAAAGAATGAAAAAGTGATGTTATGGCCCGCAAAACATGAGGAGATGTAACTACGGTAATTTTGTCACACACATGAGGGACAAAACATGAGCACCACAACATCACAAAGCAAGCATGAAATATAAGATAACAACAATGTAAAGTGAAACAGTAACATCATGAACAAGAGACATAGGGGTGATTTGATATTTCAGGGTCGGAGTTGGTCATAAATATATATAAGTGGATATAATATTATATAAATGAACTATCATCAACCCCCTACTATATCATACCATATGAAGAATGCATGAGAAGACAAAATAAAAATAAGAAATTGTCTCAACATGGAAGGGAAGCCTAAATGCCCCCAACACTTTGCATCATCTCTAATTGTCAAAAATCAATACACATAATAGACGAAGAATGATGCCACAAATAGAGGAATTTTTATGACACATAATCACTCTTGTATCCAAGCATCTATGAGGGTGAAAAGGGTCATCTAAGAACACATATCGCAAGCACATGGGAACACAAACATAAACACACACTCTACACTACAGATAAAGAAGAGGTGCCCCTAACACTCATCAACCAAGAGGTCATCGACCTCCCAATCTAGATCATTATATAGGGAAGGAGGACGAGCCTGCAAGGGTGGAATTTCAAGGGGGGAACCCTTCGACCCTTCCACAACAAGAGCCAAGGAAGAAGGCCCCACAAGGTCTTCTCCACTCGGTTCTTGTGGAGTAAAGGTCAATGACTTCGTAAAGATCATTGATATGGTCGGGACCTCGTCCAAAGAGTTAAACATGCACTTCACAGGAGTTCCATGTGTTACCTCAATGGATGAGGGAGGCGACGCCCGAGATTCAATGCTAAGCTCACTGAGTGACTCGAGAGCAGTGATAGACTTCAGGGATGATGAAATTGCTTTCATCACTAGGATGACACATGCTAAAATAAGACCACCCTTTGAAGAAGGTGGACTCCTCTTTTTCCCCCCATTGCTAGCAGGGCCACCCTCCATCTTTTGCTTCATCAGAGGATGCAAGATCCCAACAGACAAGGTAGAAGGCGCATAGGAGGAGGAGAAAACTACGATGGACACCATCGAGGTGTTTGACATGTCCACGGGCTTAGAGAATGGCAAGATGTTCGAGAGGGACATCAAGAGAGGAGGCTTGACCAAAGGAGCAATAAACACTTGCACCTTTTTAGGGTTAGGGGTGTTTACGCTCGCAGCAGGAGCTGGAAGTAGCACTGAGGCTGATTGAACCAAAGCAGTGGGGACGAGAGAGGACTCCACTATAGGCCCTAAAATAGGGGCAGTCAACTCCCCCTCCTTCCTCTACAGAGCGACCTTCTTAGTAGCTAGAGCCTTTCGTCGACACTTGCACTCGTGCGCAAGGAAGTTCCTGCAACTTCAAGAGCTAGAGGTCGAGAGCTGAGATGGAAAAAAAGGCTCTTGCTCGGCCATCAGAGTGTCCATCACAACTATTTCTGGTAGAGGGAGAGACTCTTGGACGAGAGTAGGAGGGGGAGACTAAGAGGAGGTTGGAGAAAAAATGGGGGGATTTGGTTCTAGTGCCTCATTGGTGAGCCTCTTCCCATTCACTTCCTTGGGGGCAGGAGTGGTAGGAAGCCGCAAAGGCTGAGACATAAAGGACTCCCCATGGGGACCCTTCCCCTTACCATACCAAACGGGCCTAGGCACCGTGGGTACGATGGGAAGTTTGAATGCCGAAAGTTGGGCTTTTGCCAAGCAAACACCATAGGATTCTCTAGCAAGTGCCTAGGACTAGGATCCAATGACACCACAGTAAGGCAAGAGGAAGTGACAAGCGGGATAATAGCTGCGAAAGAAGAGGAGAAAGAATACTAAGCATTCTTCTCCTTTTCTCTTTTTTGAGCCAAGGAAACATCACTATTAGCCTTTAGGCAACACCTATGTGAGACAACATAGGGAGATGGATGGTATCTCACTTTAGGTGTTATGTGATGACTCTTGTATTTTGCATAGTTCTGGTACAAGAGGTCCATCAGCGGATCAACGGGTGCAGGCCAAAAGTGATCTAGTGAATAGCTACCATGCACAACTGGCGATTTATAGATGGTGTCATGGATTACATGCATTGTACCCTCATGGATGAATTTCATACACTTATGCACGACCAAGGGAATTGCATTCATAGTGACCAACCAAGAGATACCCAATTTCACCCTAAAGAGTTTAGACCCCGAGATTATGTCAACAAGCAAGTTCATTGATTTAGGTCCAACAAGGTGATGCAACCAAGGGGGTATGGAAACTCTATTGTGTGTATGGATGGTACTCTCAGATGCATCATACCCATCTTTATGCAAGAAATTGACCAACATAATCTCCTTAGTAATGACATTCACTCGACACGTCGGGTCAACAAGAACACCTATTATAATGTTTTTGTTTATTCACGTGGGGATATATAGGAGATGGCTCTCTATTATAACCCATCGGTAGGTCCTATGAGGTGAAAGTTATACCGATATAACTACTTGCAGGTTGCATGGATGGGATGGGTAGGTGCAAAAAGGAGGCCATCGTGTATACTATACGAGACTTTCACAAAGCCCCCAAAGGTTTCGCAATTAGATAGTGACCCAATTAGGGTTTCATTTTGCAACGCTTACAAAAACTTCCAACTATGCCTCTAGGGGTCGCAAGTTGGGTTGCAAGGCAGAACGCCTCACAACACTCGCACCTACAATTCTCCTAGGATACGAGGAAAGGGCCTTTCAACACCATTAAATGGAACCAAAATGGTTCACATCAGCTTCACCAAAATGTAAGGTAGGGGGACCAACCACACCAAGTCTCTAAGTCATGAAGAGCCAAGAGTGGAGGGATGCCCTATCTTACCTCAAGCTAAGCAGGTGCTTAGGTCAAGGATAGAGAATGCAGAACAATCTCAAGTGCTTCTCTCACTCTACTGATCCAAAAAATTGAACGAGACTAGACAAGCTAGTTTCTAGAATCCAAACTACACCTCAGACAACTCTCTACCCAAGGACAATAGTGCAGCTCAAGGATGACAATACGGCTTGTTGGCGTCTCTCTGGGGCGTTGGAATCCATATAACCAAAAATTATAAAATACAGTGCGAGAGACAAGAAAACTTAGTAATTGTCTAGCTAACTAAGTTTAGCGAAATGAACAGAATGATAAAGTATGAGAAATAGCTATATAAATGCTAAAGAAGGTAGATGAAAGAAAGGGTGATGAAGACCAACTCACTAAGACTCTATTTCACCAGTGAGATCCACACACATGTACACCTACACACAGCCAAAAAGGGGAAAATTTTGGGGTTGTATAGGGGTTTGCCTCAATCAAACCCCCACTTTGGTGTTTCCATCTCCATGAACAACCAGAAAATCCACGAAGTAGAAAATACGATAAAGGAAAGAAGAATACCGAACACTACAAAACATTCAATGCTACTCTATCAAACCACAAAAAATGAGGATAGCGAAGCAATATCACCTCCACCCAAAGGAACTCAAGGACAGTGAAGGGAGAATTCAAGACAACGAGCTTGGAAAAGTTGACACAACTACAACAGTGATGAAGGAGGTCTCGCAAGACGCCAAACTCACAACTTCTATGATAGCACAACACACAAAATGAAGTTGATGGAGTAACAAGCTATTGCGTAATACTCAATAGATTGTAAAAGATCACATGAATTGCCAAGAAGAAGAGATAGATTTCTAAAGAGATGAAGTGAGAGTGAAAATTATGAATTTGAAGGAAGATTAGGATGGAAAGAGTTGTTTTTAGGTCGGTTGGTCGACATAGAGGCGTTACACTTCATGCCAACTAGAGAATGTAACGTCCCTACGGACTCTAGAGGTAGGAATCTATCAAGGATGACAACACGACATGCAGACATCTACATGCTGCACTCGCATCCATGATGAAAATTCCCCAACCGATACATAGGACAAATGACAAGTGGATGGAAGGCAGGTGAGTGATGTGGAATTTTGCATTCAGGTTCAATTTTCTAAGGTGGAGGAATGCAAAAGGGGAATTTGCATAACAGGTGCAAATTTGCTTCTATACAAGACTATGTCATGCATTCACCTCGGGGTCTTGGATAAGATGTTAGAGGTGGAACCTCAGCATAGATACTAGATGCTCGGGGTTGGGGAAGGATACTTGGTCTGGGATGTGATTTTTCACTACCTTTAGGATATGAGGAACATATTTCATGGTCACAAGAGACTAATGAGCCTCGAGGGGAACAAACATAATGGTATATGAGGTGTTTTTAATAGATAATTGAGCAATGTGGCTAGCTTCAAATTTTTGACAAGATAGAAAAAGAACATCCTCATAGGGTTGAATCGGTTGGGTTGGATGTGGCCAAAATTAATTGAGGGAAAAGTTCCCATGAAGAGATAAGGGCCTAAACCTTCTATGATGTATAGTATGCACTTTCCTTCAAATGGAAAATTTAGGCATTTGTGGATGACAGAGGGGACCATACCCATGGAAGTAAGCCATGAATGACCCAACTTCACATGAAATTGATCAAAAGAAGGAATTATGGAAAAAGGTACATCCAAGCTCTTTGGTCCAACTTGGACATGAAGGGCTAAGGTATCAATGATAGGGAGAGTGGAACCATCATGCACTCTTACCGAGAATTATGATTACTCATACTTGTCTTAGTATAAATCATGCACATAAAGGAAATATTATGTGATTACATTCACTAAGAATATCGGATCAATGAGTACTCCTCGTGTGGGTTTGTCATTAATTCTAGTGGTAATGTAAAGAGGACCATTAGGTACATGAATAGAGGCATCAATGTGAGTGAAGGTAATATTTTGAAGGAGTATAGGTTTTTATTGGTGAGGGAAGACATCTATAATGACGACTACACTATCCAATGGTTTTCTTTTATGATCAGAGGTTATGGAAGTGGGAACTATATCAATGGATGGCTCTACAAGATTAGTGAAATGATTAGGTAATGGGTTGGTATAGATTTGTAAGTTTTGGTTCAAAGGTGCAACATATTTATTTACTTTTTCATTCATTCCTACTACCTAGATGATATTTGATTTGATGAGGTACTGCACTTGGTTCTTAATATGCATGCATCACTCAGTATCATGCCCAGGTGTTTAATAATATTGATAAAATGCCTCAGGTCAAAAGGAGGTAAAGGTTTGGTAGTGTCCATAGGATGAATAGGAGGAAGTTGAATCAAGTTATTGTTAAGAAATTGTAGCATGATGGAGTGGAGAGATTCAAAAATTCATGATAATTGTTGATTTCTTCATTTAAATTGATAGGGTGTTGCAACAGAAGGTGTTGTGGCTGCAACCTATGATAAGTTTTTTGTTTTGTTTCTTAAATGATTGATAATTAGGAGTAGTAGCATCAAATTGACCAACAAGATCCGATGAAGAATGGCCCTCATATCAACTAATAGATAATTGGTAATCGCAAAGAGTTGTGGTAAGATGTGTGAATGAAGGATATCACATCAATATAATCTTATCTCGAATGTGCGGTTGTAAGTTTCCAATGAAAACATGTTGCACATTGAAGCATCTAGAAGGGAGTATGATATTTGAGAGAAGAGGGCTTGATATCACCGTACAAAATCAATAACTTTCTCCTTGGATCCTTGTTTGCAATGAGCCAAATCAGTTAATGTGACTTGGGGTCCAATATTAGCTTGGAAATTTAGAATAAATTGATTGATTAGTTGTGAAAAGGAGTGGATCAAATTGTTAGGTATTGAAAAAAACCAATCCAAGGCCATGCCTTTTAATGACTAAGGAAATATTTTGGCTAAAAGAGAATCCTCAAAGAGGAAATCACTACATAGTGTTGTAAATGCTAACAAATTGTTATT
Source organism: Sequoiadendron giganteum (assembly GCA_007115665.2). NCBI lineage: Eukaryota > Viridiplantae > Streptophyta > Pinopsida > Cupressales > Cupressaceae > Sequoiadendron > Sequoiadendron giganteum. The sequence continues at coordinate 496,039,114 of CM021109.1, read as the reverse complement.
AGGATCCCCCTTTCGATTATACTTCTCAAAACATGGTGTTTCAATGTTTTGTGGTATTGGATTTTTGAGAATTGTGAATGATAGTGGGATTCGAGTGAGTTATGTTGGAGGATTGGATCAAGGGATTTTCTCATATTGGATATTTTTTGTTGTAAAGAACAAACATTTTGTAAGAGTTCGTTAATGACATGATCGGTTTGTGAGGGGTTTTGAGAATTGGTAGAATATGGAGGATTAACAATAGCAATAGGTGGATTAGCATTTTGATAAATAAATTGTGGAAAATGTTTGGAAAATGTGGATTCATGTTTTGAGAAGTAAATGGGAGGTTTAAAGAAGGTGGAACAAAGTTTGATCTATAGGATTTCCACATGAAAGCCTCAAACTAGTGTTAACATTATTACCAGATTGCACACCAGGAGTTATAAAAGAAGAGGTAAATGTTGGAATAGATGTGGTAATAGGAATAGACACTTGTGTTCTTGTTTGATTTTGAGGGGATGCATTGTTGAGAATTTGCATGCAGCTAGTTGATGTCATAATGTTTGGATCCACTATGCAAGCTAGGCTACGTAGAACTACCACCTCTTATGAATCATTAATCAAATTCCTAAGGTTGTCTATAAGAGGGAAAAATTCTACAACTAAATGTTATGTACACAAGAATAGTTGGAGACTGACTAAGTCTTGGTCAAAAATTTGGAGTTTATCTTTAGGAACATAAGCCACAAAGTTCTCTAACCCTAAGTACTCATGAAGGGATTTTGGGTCAGAAGTCATCGGCAAATTGAGAGTGGGAGTAGGATACAAAGGTGATTGTGTTGTATAATAGTTCCTTGAGTGAAAGAATTAACAAACTTAGGGTCAACACCCGAGCTATTTAAAGCACACGAACCTATAAATTGATAACTTTGTATCATAGGAGTGTTAATATAGAACACCAGGCCATGAAACTAATAAATCAAGTACATGTTTCAAGACACATAAATTTTCCTAAGAAGAAGAAGGTAGAAGAAAGTAGAAGAAAGTAGCGACAAGATGAGTCTATTCATGATATGTTAGAAGAATGTTTTAGGTTTATGTTTTGCAATAATAAAATAGAACAAACATTGAGATGCTTTGTTTTCTAAACTAGCATACAATATTTGAAAATATAAATAATATATTCAAATAATGTAATGCTTTAATCAAGCAAAATCAGATATGATACTAAATGCCGTTAAAATCAAAATATTTGCAAATGTAAGATATGTTGAGTTTAGAAAAATGCAATTGGTGAAATGTGAGATCTAGGTTAAAAACCCTAACCTAAATCAATCTTCTCACCTTAAACATTAAGGGACACAAAATTAACCAAGAGGGACTATTTGGTCGATGTCCTCAAGGGAGAGCCAAATAGGTTGGTCAGGGTTTTCGTCCCTTTTTTTTTGGTGTGCAATGATTGATGATAAGAGGTATTGAACTAGATGAATTATGATCAAATTAACTAAGTGCAACATAACCTAGAAATTATAGAATAGAATAAAATAAATAGAAGATGAATCTAAAGAGTGCTGACATAGAAGAACCTGACATTGAAATCTAGGGGTTTAGAGCATATGTAGGTGTTGTAGTATCTGAAGTTTTTTGATAACCAGGATCGGGTTTTGAAGTCTAACATAGCTCGGGAAATCAATATACCCTAGTTTGTTGATGATGAGTACATGAATGCATGAATTAGGGTTTATGAGCATTAAGATGTCAAAATCCACTTCAATCAAGAACATACCTATAAACTTGCAAAATAGACAGAGGGAGAAGGGTTCTTCCATATAGGGGTTTGCCTTGGTCAAACCCCATGTTGGTGTTCCCACCTCCACAATGACTATGATGATATATGATAAAGAGTGTGTTTTCGGAGGACTAGAGGCGAAATAATAAATGTGAATGATAATAACATAAAATTAAATTACCACTTTGATTTGAAACCCTTATTGGATTGAGGTCACTTTTCTCATCACACACAAGGAGAAAGAGGAAGATTCTTTGAGATCTTGCAAGCATTAGTGCACATAATAGTAATAGACATAAACAACAAACAACTTACAATGCATAAACATAAATTTGTTGATGGATTGAAAATTGCAATTGACTTGAATTGTGCTTGTTATCATTGAAGTATGCACCCTTGCTAAGTTTAGAACTTAGCTACATTGTGAAACATGGGAACTTTTATAGGTTTTGGGTCACCTATAATGGAAAAGAACCTCTAGAGACTAGGGTTGGTTCCCCTTGGTTTTATCACCTAAACTAAACTATCTACTATTTTTGTTAAGAAAATACTGAAGAAAAATATAAATATGAACCTGAAGTGATTAGGAAGGTGATGCACCAAATTGAAATGATTTGCACTTCTTTTTTGACATACAATTTCTCAGTTATCCAACTAGTGTTTACACAACTCAAGTGTTTAACATGATCATGCATAAGTGTTTCATAAGAAAGTTGAAATGTTTGCAACCTTTAGAAGGAAAAATAGGTTTTTTTCACAAATAAAGACTTTTAACCTCAATAACATAACTTATGACCTACATGAGACATATATTTTGTGCCTAAAGGTGTTGGAATGAGACAAAATTTTGAAGGATTTAAAAATAAAACATTAAAATATATCAATCATTCATATGCACATAATGAAATAATTTTTGAGAAGACAAAATTACTAAATTTTATTGATAGAAAGGTGTTCTTACTATGAGACAATGATTTTCAAGGTGGTTCGATTACGCTTGATTCAAGATGAATCGAAGTATAATTTTTCCACTACACCTCAATCTTACAAACATGATCATTCAAATTGAAAGTTAAACTAAGCATTTATTGAAACTAAACATTGTAAATTATAAAAATAGTTAAATTCCTACTCTAACCCATTTGAAACTTATCCCATTTTAGAATTGGTGTCGTGTTAATGTGGAACAATGATCCTTTCCCAATCTCGTGATCAGTGAGCCTATTTCAATCCATTCTATGGAAGAGAATCATTGAAACGATTGTGATAAAATGGATTAAAACTTGATTTATGCTAAAATGAACATGATGTAAGCTATATTAACATGATTTTATTCTAAGAATGAGCTAATTATGCAATTTCTAAACTAATTCTAAGCTAAAAGGTGGAAACCCTAATTTATAAACAAGCTAAGATGGATGCATGGAAGCCATTAATGGATGTATTAAGAAGTAAAACAAGATAAAAGTGAGTAAAATATGAGTGTAGATGCAAGTTAATTCAACAACATAAGTTTTCAATTGAAAGATCGATCCATTTGTCTCCAAATAGGGTTCTATTTATAGAAGAGCAAATGAGAAATGGAGGGTTGAGATCAAAAAGATTAATCAACGGTCAAGGATGAAAGAAAGAAGAGGCATGGATCATGGATTCTTATCAACAGATGAGAATGCAAGATGAGAATTGATCAAGGGTTCACATTTGTTTCAAACAAACACACTTTTGATCTGCACACACAGGTCACAAGGTGACTTGCTCAAGAGGTTAAAAGATAACTTGCATTTGAAGCCAAGTAAGAATATCCCTTTCTTAAATGATTAGAGGAGTGAGAATATTCCCTTTGGAATATTCTCATGGATGAGAAAAAGGTTAATTTGCAAATTAAAACAAAGTTTTAATTGTGCAAAAAAGGGGGATAAAGAATATTCCTCTTTTGGAGGAAAATTAGTTTAATTGTTAATTAAACAAGGTTTAATCACACAATTAGGGGATTTGGAGGAATTAAAGTGATTTTCATTAAGTTAAATGATTTAATGAATGAGGGTTACTTAATTAAATTAGAAGACTTAGGGAATTAAATTAAATATGTTGATCTATTTAATTTAATGAGATGAAATGTTAGCATGAAAGGGCATGAATTAACCCAATTAAATTAATTAGATTAATAGACGAAAATGACAATTAATTAAATAGTTAGGCTAATTTAATCAATTAAGCAAAAAGAGGATGGCCTTAAGAGGAAATGATGTTAGTAAACTTATTTCAAGCGCATGATATCATTTAGGACATTTTTTAGTGTCTACACTTACAACAAAAAAGTCTAAAATTTGTATCCTTTGCTTGAAAATGTGTTACAAAATATGTTTTCTTAGTGTTGTGATTGTGAAATTCTAAGTTACAATACTATTTTTTTGCTTGTATATCTCAAAAACAAGAAAGAACTGATTGAAAATAGAAGACTAAGGGTCCTAAATATCATCCAAAGCATAGGAGAGTATATAGGGACTAAATTTGACCAGTTACAAGGCTTGAAAATATGCCAACCTACATTGCACACCCAATAAGTTCTTGTTTGACTTGGTCTCTTCAAGCTTGCTTAAAATGTGCTCCAACTGATGATGATGCTCTTAGATCCTTGGAAAGTGTTTCAACTGCTCCTAGATGCTTTCAAACTACTCTTGAAAATCTCTACTTATTGTCCTTATCACCCTCTTTGCCATAAGTGCTCCATAAACCCCTCCTAGATGCTTGTATGATTTCCTTGATTGTTCATAAAGGCTACCAAAATATCCAACCTCCCTCATGAATGTCTAAACTACCCTTTGCATGATGATAGGATATACAAGAGAGTCTTGAGATGGTCAAAAACCCTCTTAGGTTGTGGGAAACCTTTAAGGGAAGTTTTCTACCACTTGGCATCATCACAAAATTCTCCATTCCTTTAGATTTTCATCCTATACCCATATATTTACTTAACTTTCATTATTTTGCACTACATATATTGTCATTCTAGTTTCTATATTTCTCTTTTTGACTTGAACTTGTTTGGCTTTTTAGAAGGCTATCTCTCTGTCATTGTGCACTTTTGAATACTAAGATCTGCTCTCTTCAACTTTCCATCTTACAAAGGTCTTCTATGGATGATTTACATATATAGGGGTTTCCCTTTCATATCATGGTGACTATATTTTGTGGATATGAGATCATTGTTCTTTGAGGCTATTTAGTCTTTTGAATTTGCATCATCAACAAAAAAAATTCCATCTTCATTTACCTTTAAACATATTGTCAACATCACTTAACACTTGACACTTGACATAGAAATTTAAAACCACTGCTTGTCCCTTTTTTGCATGACTGACAAGATTATATGCAAGTGGTTGTCTTGTTTGATTGCCCTTATAATGACTTAGGGTTTCATTCTTACGAGTGTAGGTGACAATAAACATGGTCTAACCTATGATTTTGACATGTCTTTGATGAGACTGAGTAATAGCTAGTTTTCTCTTATTTAGTTCATGCTTTTAGACATTTGAAACTACTTATTTCATTGCAAACATTGGTTATAAATTGTAATTTTTTTAGTCAATCAATCATTCAAGAAGAAAACATAAATAAAAACCAAAATCATTCAACCAAAGTACAAGATAAAAGTTGGTTCCCACCAAAGAAAACATGGATAGTACAATGTGGTTTACAAGGCTTGGCTTATTAATATTAGGTGTGTTATTCACCTTGTATTTTCTAAGTTCTAATTGTTCACAAATGGTTAATTATGTGTGCATCTCCAATATTCATGGAGAGGGTAAATGGGAAACCCAATTGAGGATGATAACATATGTAATTATTTTATTATTCTCTAAGGGATTGGAAATATTGTTTGTAATGAGGCATTGAATAGGGAGTTACATAATGGACTTGTAAAAATATTTTCTATTTTTAGTTGGGTATGAGATGTAATTAGTACCTCATGGGAAATTTCTTGGGAGTTACATATTCTAACTTGTGTAGTGGAAGTGAGATATATTTGTTTGAGGAGTTACATTCTATTTTGGACTTGGACACTCTCTTGAGTGGGTTGTGAGAATTACAACCATGTACATCGAGACCTTGTTTTGGCCTGTGGTATTGCCTTTTGATGATTTGTCAAGCCTCCATTGGGTCTATATATTGAGGGCTTGAGATGGAGGTGTTATGCCTTGCATAACCACCCCATCTTTTGCCTTGGTCAAAATGGGTCCCCCCCTTTATGTTTTTGTCCTTGGTTGTTTTTCAAACAAAGTTTTGAGTCTTTCTTTTCCAATACTTTGTTTTTCTTTGGTTTGTTCTGTCGGAACCGGAGCCAGAACCAAATCGGGCTTTAAAACTTCTTTCAAAACTCGTTCTGATTCCCATCCTGACAGTCTTCTTTTGCCTTTTTTGTTTTGTCTTTATTGGAGCCAGAGCCGAAGTGGAAGTTAAGTCTGAATTTATCTGAAGTTTCAAAATCAATTCCAATTCCGCCTCCGCCTCCGCTTTTTGGTCTTTCGTTTTAAATTAGGTTTTTATGATAAGTTTTCTCGTTTCGGTCTTTTTGTTTTATTTTGATGTTTTCTTTTTCTTTCTTCTTTGTTGGCGGAACCGGAACTGGAACCAGAACCAAGTTGGAAAATTGCGCAAGTTTCTAAATCATTTTTCATTCTGATTCTGCTCCCGTCATGGTCGTTGACTTTACTGAAGTCGCACTGCAGTAATGAGCCAGTTCCCTCTGCAGTTCTGACTCCGCTCTACCACATTTATGGCATTAATTACAGGTGCCATGCATGCGTGAAACTCTGAGTTTTTACCTTAATTAGGGATTAACTGGTAGTTATCATCATTATTGAAAGAGACTAAGAGCGAACCAGAGCTACAGTGGAGCATTTATGCGTGTGAATCGATCAAAAGAGAGACAATTGCGCGTGGATTGTTTCAAGGGACTAACCTATTTATTTGTGTTTGAGGTAGGGGGTTTTCTATTCTTCTCTTTAGTTTGGTTTCGCGTTTTTCGTTTTGGTTCAGTCGTTGGTTTCGTCCGAGCTCGTAATTTGTGATTCTCTGTGAGTTTGTGTGTTTTGTTTTGTTTCTCTTTTGTTTAAGTTTTCTTATTTTCATTTTTTCTTTTTTGGTTTTGTTTCTTGTTTGTTTGTTTGTTTTTTTTTTTAAACATGGTCATTTTCACATTTTAATCGTGACCGTATCATGATGCCCTAGTTTTTAAAATGCATAGGTTAGTTACTGTTTTACATTAGTAGTGTTTGGTAAATAATGATTTTTACTTAGGAATCTTGTTTTGCTTTAGATCTGGTTAATTTAAATGGGATTAAATTTGTGCCCTAGTTATTTGAAATCGACGGTTTTTTAGGGTTTTGATGCATTATTATTTTAAATATGATGCCCTAAATAGTACAGTCGCCTCTCAGTCATATGGGGATGGTATTATTAGGTTATTTTTAAGCCCCTTTCATTTTGGTATGACCTAGTCCTTAAATCATGAAGTTATTTATCGAACTATTAAAATCACTTATGACGTCATGGTCATTTTAGGCGGAAGCGGGATCAGAATCAATTTAGACTTTGAACCATGTTTTGTAATATGTATCGATTCCATTTCCATCTTGTTTCCGACTCCGCTTACAATAAGAAGCATTCTTTCAAAATAACGTTAACCTAGGTGGAACCAGAACCGAAACTGAATGTGAAATTAGAAAATCTTTGTGGAACCAAATCGGTTTCCATTCCGATTCTGACTCCGGTTACCATTCCAATTCCGACTCCGGTCCCGCTTTTTATTACTATGATCTCAATAAATGTTTTAACTCCAATCCCGACAGTGTTTTAAAAAGAGACTATTTAGAGTATTTTATGCCTGGTTCCGCCTCTAATGTATGTATGAAGGGTAAGATGTTAAAGCTTGTTTGGTTATGTTTTTTCAAGGATCTAATTTAAGGTTTTGTTGCAGGAAGTTAAAGAATTTCAGGAACATCAAGAGAAGCTTCTCAAAGGAATCAACCTGCAAAAACTTCAAAAGTCATCAACTAAGACTAAGAAGATCAAACCGGAGCAACTGCCTTATACCTTGAGGTATAATCATAGGGGTTCTGCTGTCACTACAAGCAAAGTGGAATCTGATTGGTCTGATGTAACTGACACCAATCTAGGCCCATTCAATCTTGAGGAGTTATACTCAGAAACATTTACTGAGGATGGATCAGGGAGAACTGGAAGAATAGTTGAGTCTGGCTTGGCTCACATCACTGTATTTCTTCTATTTGTCCAATGCCCAGAAATGATCATGACAGCAGCAGGAGCTTACAACCCAACCACCAAGCAATGTACGGATTCACAAGATAATGTGATTATAGATCTAACTCCTCAAATGTTTCAGCACATGTTTAGTGTCCCTAATCCAAAGAACCCGATACAGTTAAATGAGGCAGATGCTTTAGGGATATATAGCAAACACAAGGAGGCCAACAAGGCTCATTTGAACAAGAAGTGGCTGAAAACAGAGAAAAAGTCTCTAACAAAGCTCCATGATCAACCAAAGAGGGCAGAATTTTACAAGGAGGTATCAGACCTGATAATGATGTTATCTAGAGCCTTTGGGAAGAGGGATGCATTTAATTTTAAGGAATGGATGTTTCCTTTCATTCAGATAAGCTTTAATGGCAAGCAATAGTTCGACTGGCCTATGATTGTCTTAGATACCATTCATGATCAGTTAACTAGAATAAGGGAAACTAAAAGCTTTTTCATGACTTCTTATGTTGTCTATGCAGCAACTAGAGGAGGTATCTTTCTAGGTTTGAATAAGGTAGGAATATTGGGAGAAGCTGATGGACAAAAAAGAGTATGGGATCATTATGATCAGCTATCCCTACAGGTTTCTGAAACAAAACTTAGAAGAGTTAATGATGCATTCTTATATGTAATCATTAACCAGCTTAATGGAGATGCATGATACAGATTGAGCTAGGAAGCCATGGCCTTTATCACAGAATGGGAATGTTGGTATATCCAATACCCCAAGTTCACTTATTTCAAGTTGGCAGGATTTGAGGGTCATCCCCACTTACTTCCAAGGTGTTGCAGCAACAAGATGGTTCTAATGGAGTTTGTCTATCAAGCTTTGGGGGTCAATGCTTGATTTGGGTTAAAACACAAGACAGGTTGTCACAAGTTCCCCATGCAATTGGGTGAATACCGCTGCCCACACCTTGTGGGAGCTAAGGTGGTTTGCAGTGAGTTGATACATTTGAAGTTGGGTTTGTATACTGCTCGAAAACACTTTGATCCAAAGAAGAAAATGAATGCTTTGGTGCCTTCATTTTTTGAAAAACATTTCAATCTGTTAGAAGATTTCTAGAGTGATCTTTGAGATGAGTATGACCTCAGGAAAAGGAATTATGAGAGGTTGCCAGTTTCACTCATGGTAGAATTTGGGATCAAAGATGATATCCCTGATACATTAGTAGATGATGGAGTTGCGTTGGATCCATCATATGAAGCATTGAACATTGTCATGAAAAGTTTGGATCCGGTAGATTGGGATGGTGAGGAGACCATTGACATTAAGCAAATAGGGAGACCAGTTTTGGATAGGAGTATCCACTAGGTTGTTCTAAGAACCAAAACTCCTCAGGGACCAACTCCTAAGAAAGGGAAGGGATATAAGAGAATCAAGAGGAAATTGCCTTCCAAGGAGCCTTTGGAGTTCTTCCCTCCTGATATTGAAGAGATTGAGCTTGAAGCCCCTACTCAAGATTTACCTGGAATACAAGAGGAGGATGCCAAAATAGGACCTGTGGTTTCAACATCAGCAATAGGTGAGTCATCTGCTCAAGTTCCTCTTACAGAGCAACCAGGTGGAGGGATGCCTGAAGGAACTCTTCATGGTATGGCTGAAGCATTAAAGGGAAAAGGAGTGGAGTAGGAGATCCATGATGTTGAAACAGACTCTGATGAAACCTTCTCAGAAAAAGATGCACAATAAAAGATGCCTCTGGAGGAGGAAATTGAACAAATTTTAACAGAGGAAGATCAATGGGCCCTGTTTGAGGAAGCAAAGAAAGCTTCGGATGCTCAAGCACATGTAGAAGCAATGGAAAAGCAAAAGGCAATAGATGCTAAGGCACAAGTTGATGCCTTACTTCAGCAACAACAAATGGAAGCCAAACAAAGAGCCGATGAAGGGAAAAAATAGCAAAGCCAAAAGGAGCAGGAGCTCAGGATCAAAGAAGAGAATGATAAACTAGAGTTAGTACAAAAAATTCATGATCTAGAGGAGGAAAAGGCAAAACAACGAAGGGAAAGAGAAGTCCTTGTGGCCAAATTGAAGCTTGCTGAAGAGGCCTATAAAAGAAAGAGGAAGCAGAACTTATGCAAAAAGAGAAGGATGCGGAGGAGCTTGCCAAGTAGTTGCAAAAGGAAAAGGAAGCCTCAAACAAACTTAAAGTGTTGGAAGAAGAGAGGAACAAGTTGCTTGAGGAGAAAAGATTAGAAGAAGAAAAATTAGGGAAAGAAGAAGAAGACAAGAGGATACAAGAACAAAAGGATAGGGAGGAAGCTAAAAAGCTTGCACAAACAAGTGTAGAGCAAGAACAACAAAAGGTACAAGAGGTTGATTCTCGACCTAAGGTTAATGTGCAACCGCCCTCTACTACTGTTGCTTCTTCTTCAACCATAATGACCACTACTCCAATTGCTCCTACTTGGTTGAAATTGGATCCTCAAAAGAGATCAGTAACACCCTCACAACCTCTTAATTGGGAGGACATGATGAAAGAGATTGAGAAGGAAAGACCCAAGAAGAAGGCCAAAATCTTGCATTCCACTAGACTCACTAACAAAGGAGAAATTATTGCTGAATGCGCAATACCAGTGGTAGTTAAAGATGTAGGGGACATGCAGCTAACTGATTATCAGTTGGGCATAGTTAATTTGGGGATACCCACAAGAGATCAACAAATGAACTTGATAGATGTGGTAGCATCATCCACTAAATCAAGAATGATGAAGGATAAGCAGAGAAAGGATGAGCTTAAGACTCAATTAGATCAATTGCATACTTTCTTGAAGAGTGTTTATGCTCCGAGGTCACGACAAATTGCCACCATTGAGACACCAATTTTTCTTAGCAAGAAAGAGGTGGATGATTTGGTGTAGGTAAAGAGTAAGGCAGAGATGTTGGATAGATGGACCAATGAACTAAATCAGGAAATAGGTGAGGTGCTGGACAACAGTTTTGAGGTTCACAAGATGACAGAGGATTTAATAGAAGAGATGAATCAGTATGTCAAAGTATTGGGAGAACAGGAGGAGGAGTACAAAGGATATAGCCAGAAGCTAAAGGAGGTTAATAAATTGCCAAAGTCCACTCTTCTAGAACAGTCAATACTTGAAGAGGACAACAAAGATTTCTTGGAAAAGACCTCCAACATAGTCCGGTTTAGATCTGACTTTTTATACAAGTATAAAAATGAAGTTCAAGATTCTACCAAGGATCTAAATGAATAGTTTGAGGAGTTAGAGGCAGTTATTTCTATTATAGTAAATATTGATATATCGGTAAAGGAGGGTCTACCTTTGAGTCAAATAAAAGAAAAATGGGATGATAGGCTTAAAGAGGTCATGCAAAAGGGAGATGATGGAGAGGATATGTTGTTAGATCGGTTGATGGATATTAAAGAAGAAGTAAGGGCTGCTAGAAGGGAGTTGACAAAGCTAAAAGACATGAGAGGATTTGTTGCTGCGGAATTAGAAAGGATCAAGTTCGAAGACAACTCGGTTGATGGGCCAGATTTGGATATGCTTCAACAAGTCTTCTCCAATTACAATGAGTACACTATAGAGCAAACTTCACATGCATAATTTATAATCTCATGCATGCATGCCTTTCTTCTCTTCTTCGCATGCAGGACTGGTTGTCTTAGAGGCACATGGCTTTCTTTTCTCTTCTATCTTCTTCTCTCCACTTTAACTTGATGATCAATGTAGGAACTAGAGATCGAATTGATCTGAGTTTCCAAGAAGACTTAAATTCCTAGAAAGGTGGATCGACTTAAGATGGAAAGGACTTCACATTTTTGAACATCTATATATACCAGAAGGGTATCATTTTGTAAATGTTGGCTGATAAGAATAAGATTAGCCACTTGATAGTAGGAGATAGAATTTTCACAGTTTTATAGAGATACTTTGTTATTTTATTTATAGTTGAATATAAATACAGGTTTTTTTCTTTTTTTACGCAATATGGTGTTGGAATTGAGTTTATTGGATAAAGTTGATGAATTATAGTCTATCTGTATGCCAGTGATTGTGCTGAAGCATGAGTGTTTCTTATGTGATGAAAATTATTAGAAGGAACCAAATTTAAGGATTATTTCATTAGATTATCTGTGAATTGAATTTATTGAAATTTTGTTGATCTATGATCTTGGCAACGAATGAGAATGTGTTCTTTTGGAATCTTTAAAATATTTATGATGTGTGATTGTGATGTTAAATTAAGCACCTTAGATGCATGCAATAGTATGGACTATTCTGTAAATTGCATCATGCTGTGGTTTTCTTGATCTGTTGGAAGAACATTCGTTGTTGAAGATATATGTCCGGATATTAGATAAGTTTTATTCACATTTCACTGATGTACGCCCTGATCTATCTTTTTCTTTTATTTAAAAACCCCATTTTTTTATTAAAAATAGTTCGATGAATCAGTCATTGCTTGCATTCCTTATTACCAGCAAAGGCCTCTTGAATATTATAGTTGCATGGACCACTTGAGTGACACCAGACAGTTGAGAACCAACTACCAGGACCTTGGGAGTTAGGCTACTATATGTTGTCTTTCTTTTTCAAGAGAAATAGGATAGAGATATTTTGTTTAACATTGTTTGTGTCATTTTCACCATCAATAGGAGGAATCGTGCATTATGTTTTGCAATCTTATGCTATTAGTTTTATTTTAGGATTCAAGAGTTCCAATCTCGTATTTCTCTTGATTGAGCACTAAAATCTAAGAATATATTATAATATTATTTTTTATTGAATAATACATTGGGTGTGCTTTGGTGGTTGAGGTTTTCTTGAAAGGGTTTTCCTAGTCTATATCCATCTCACTCTTTTTTTGTGGTTCATTCTATTCTATTTCTCTCCATTTTTTCTAAAGTGTTGTTTACATATTAGAATTCTACTTATTTATTAATAAATTGATTACTATGAAATTATCCTTGTAAGGTTAATGTGGAAATACATACATGCTTAATAACCATGTTTATTTTTTGGTTTACTTGCAAAGGTATTTTGGGGTTATTTTCCTTACATTTGGTATCAAAGAGGGTGGTTTCATGGGTTGCATGTATTTTTCATATTCTTGCATATGGGTTGCACATGCTTGCATATTTTTTAATGTGGTGGATACATGGTTTAATTACATGTTAAGCTACTAGTTTTCCTCTAAGATTCAAAAGTGTTTGTATCCTATTTCTCACGACAAGGCACTAGACTTCAAGAACATATTATAAATAATTGATTATTTTCTAATGCCACATTAGATGTGATTTGGAGGCTAGGTTATTTTTCTCATGGTATATTTGTGTCACTCTTGTTATTGTGGTTTCTTCTATTATATCTCTTATTCTAGTTTTCTAAAGTGTTGTTTACATGCTATAATATTGAAATTTCTAGAGAAAAGTTATTGTGATATTCTCCTTAAAGGGTTAATGTGGAGATAATTGCATGCTTATAATTACATTTATTTTTTTATTTAATTGCTAAGGGATTTGTGGGGATATTTTCCTTACATGTAAAATTGACCTTATTTAAAAAGAGGAGGTCAACATATTACTATAAAACTCCATTTTCATAATATTCATTAAATCCTTTCACATGATCGACATCACTCAAATCACTTTCACTTTATATATTACATTCTTAAAAGTATTTATGATATACTTATTTCATCCTAAAAAAGGGTGTAATTTTTTGCTCTTTCCATCCTCAAAAAGGGTGTAATTATTTGCTCAACCATCGTGTATAAATTTTATATTAAATTTCCATAGTCCATCCACTAGAACACATTCATTGGCATGATATCATACCACATTTCATCCTTACATAATATAATATGGAAAAAAAATGGAAATTATCATTTCACACCAACTTTATGGCCTTTTTACAACCATGCCACCTTATACAAGTCTAAACATAGTATTCTTTTCAATCCTAACTTATCAAAAATACCTACATAGACTAGATTAAATGTGTTATGTCTATCAATAATACCTTCTAATGTGTACCTCCAAATTTGTATACAATTAAAAAGAGATGTCTCAACTATACCACTTCATTTTTTCTTTGGAAATTTGACAAGGTACCTTTTCATTTTGAAGGCCTCTTTGTGTTATGAGTCTTTAAATCATTTAGGCGATAAAACTAACTCTTCATAAGCTTTGTGAAATGGGTTCCTACATCCTTACCACCATGACATTTAGATTCAAAGTAAGATCATTTTTATTCTTGACAACCATTTTGGCCACATTTGGACATGTTCCTTGAAATTATCTTGCTCTTCCACCATATCCATCTCATCCTCTAGGTGGATTGGTTATTGCATGACCATAACTCTAGAGACAAGATGTATTGGTGACTTCTCCTTATCTAAGTTATGAGTCTTTAAATCATTTAGGCGATAAAACTAACTCTTCATAAGCTTTGTGAAATGGGTTCCTACATCCTTACCACCATGACATTTAGATTCAAAGTAAGATCATTTTTATTCTTGACAACCATTTTGGCCACATTTGGACATGTTCCTTGAAATTATCTTGCTCTTCCACCATATCCATCTCATCCTCTAGGTGGATTGGTTATTGCATGACCATAACTCTAGAGACAAGATGTATTGGTGACTTCTCCTTATCTAAGGTGACTTCTCCTAGTAATAGATTGACCTCTTCCCCTTCCTTTATTTTTTCCTTGTTGTCTCTTAAAAAAAATCCCTCTACCTTCAAGGTATATTGGTACACTTATAACATTTGAATTTTGAGCATGTTAATCCTATTTTGGCTACTGACCCTTGTATTATTGATGTGTCTTGTCACCTTATCTTGGTCAAAATCATGGTGACTTGATCAAACTATTATCTTGTAAAAATCCTCAAAGTAATACTTCAAAATAAGCTCCCTTTGTCTTAGATTTTGAGTTTTCTTTAACAAATATAGCTAGTAATTACTAGGTATAATTTTTCCTCTCAAATTTTTTGACTATTTTCCTCTAATGGCATATCTTCTCCTTCCATTGTATGATTATTTCTATAGTTGTGATTTCCTTCCACCATAATGCATCATGACCTTTCAACTTGTTTTTTCCACCTTCACACTTTGTAGATCAAAAATATATTTGTATTCAAAAAAAATTTCCATCTCCATGAGTTAATCAATTCTCTATATTCTTATACCTTTTTAAGTCCAAGAAGTTGAGCAACTTTATTCTTTCTTTCTTTTTTAATTTCTTGAGACAACCCTCAAGGGTCTACCCTCTATTGCATCCATCTATAGTCCTTCAACTAACATTTTCTCTTTATCTTCATCTCCAGCTTCCTATTACATGTCATTGATTCACTCTCTTTGGAAAATCCCCTTCCCATGTATTTTTCTGCTACATCCAATCTAAATTTCAAAATCCTTAATATTTTTGTAACTTTGTTTAGTCTCCATACCACACTAGTAGCTCATACTCTACCTCTATTAGTTCTTCTTTTGGAAAGTATTTTGATGCCTTGTTAAATAAAACCTACTAATGTAATATTGGGTTAAATCCTACATAGCCTAATTACATAAATTGACAATTAACTCACAAATCACACTATTGCAAGAACAATACCCACTTTGATACCAATTATTACTGTACCAAGGTTAGAGAAACCAAATAAGGACTATATAACTAAGCATCAAATAATTAAAAACTCATATATTTATAGAAGAAAACACAAAATTCATGTAAAATGTTTCTATTTCATTATAGGGAATGTGACATTTATATATTTAAAAGAATTATAGTGGGAGTAAGGATAAAATATACTACATTTTTTCTTATGATTGGGTTTGACTCTACTTCATACAAGACTCTTTCCCTCAACAAATAATTGAATGCTCTACTACGCATCCCAAATATATATAGAAGGGTTCATAAAACCTATTACATTATCCCCAGGATTCAAATGAACTCCTAGAAAATAAAACATATTACATTAAATTAATTTCTATAATACTGTTGCAAGGTTGATCCTTCCCATACACCATCTTTGGTTCTATGTTTTTAGAAATTAGATTATGGTTTTTAGAAATTAAATTATGGTAGTTATGCTATATTTATGGAGTAATAATTATCCACTATATCTAATCATTAACTATTCAAGGGATGCTTATATATAGTCATCATCTACCTATTAATGGTGTGTCACTGATTGAAAGTCTTAAGGGATTCATTCCATCATTGATAAAGCCACATGTCTACACCTTGTGTAATTGGGGGCCCTTCAATATCAAAATGAAGATAAATATAAATGCTTGATTGAAGAATGATGAGCCATAACGATGCCCAGTTTCCTTGTTGTAGTTTCATGTTTTTATCTTATTTTTGCTAAACTTAAAAAGACATTATCAAACCTTTTTCATACACTTTAAGTATTTCAAAGCATTTGAAGGTGATATATGTTATATTAATAAATGCGTGTGAACTTTGAATTTTTTTGAGTTTAGTATAAATTCATGTTTAATCATAGTTTGTAGCAATGAAAATACCTTAAAGAAATAAGGACTAACCCATGTAGTGAGAAATTGTCAACCCACAACAAGAGGTTTCTCAACTCGAAACAGAAGGATGATAGTTCAATGTAGCAAGATGAATTAATCTACTACAACACAAGCATATTTCCATAATGAGATGAAGGTGGTGATTTGAGGATGTGATCATGGATGGCCAAGTATCACTCCATATTTTCAATAAAGTATGGAGGAGAAATAAGTTTTTTCTAATAAGTATAGAAATTATAATAAGAGTTTCTTTGTTAGGGATCACTTTCAATTTATAATGGTTATCTTAAATATTGTAGAGTCCTTACTCGACTTCTACACTCTTGTTCTTACAAGTTATTAATTTTTGTTAGAAGGACTTAGTCATATTTCTATTTTTATGGGAGAGTAGACATCTGCTAAATTAGTTTGTTTATAAATTTTAAATAAGTGGACTCTCACAAACCCTATATAGGAGGGTACTTTGTTGAGAAGATCAACAACTAGATATTTGCATACATTAGATGGAATAAAATATTTTGTTACATTATGCTCAAGAACCTTGTGTATGATTGAAAGATAATAGAGAAGATATTTTGGTAGAATATTTTATTGAGTTAAGTAATTGAAGAAGATATTGTGGATACAAAAACTCAAGCAAGGGCCACTTGAGGTACTATAAAGCCACATTAGTTTAGATGATTAATTGGATTATGCATTATAAGTTCTAACTTGTAGTTTCTAGTTTATACTATAGTGAATGTTGTATTGTAAATTTTGAATTATAAGTCTTTAATGTATATTATGTTCAAATAATTTTGAATGGTTAGATGAATTAGGACATGCTACAATATAAACAATTATTAGTTATAGTCATAAGTGATAAGTACCTATAGAAATTAACAATTATTAGTATTTGATTACCTTGTTATTTAGGTAGGAGTTATTTTCAATTAAAAGATTTTGATAAATTTATCCATGTTCAATCACCTATACTCAGTCGATATAGGATGTCTAGGATTATTGAATGCATATATTGTGCCAATATCATCTAAATTCTATGCATCCCTAGTTGAAACTTTAATGAAACCCTCTCTTGAATGATGAATTGCTTAACTTAGGTCTATTAAGTTGTATGTATGATCATCTACATTGGTTAATTAGACATTAGGGGAATCAATACAAAGAATTCATCAAGTTAATTAATTACTCTTTCATTTTTTAATACATAATTGACTAATGGCTAATGAAAAATACCTAGATAAGCTCAAGTATTTATGTTAAATCTAAACTTGAGAATAAAAACTCATGAGATTTCTGTAATAACACACAAATCCCTATAGTCATGCTCTAGTTTGATAGTATCACAAGGATTTGGTATGTCTTATAAGGTACATATATGATTCTATCTTGTGTTCCCCAAATAAGACTAATGCCACTTCTAATTCTTTTCATGGCAACACTATATATATTCATACTCCTAAACTAACACAAGTAAAATTACACACCAAAAATCATAATATACAACTCAAACCACAAGTCTACAATAAAGTAAAGGAAAGCCATTTTGGCTGATGTAAGATTCCTCAATCCTTTTTATGCTCTTACATCACACTTCTTCTCGAGATCCATTTTACTCATGTAAGTTGCACTTAATGGGGTGTATTTGAAAATTATTTTTTTATTACAAAGGCATTAAGCTTACTTACATAGAATATTGTTTTATTTCCTAGCTAAATATCTTTAAATATTTCGTGCTTCTATTTTTGGATAACAAGTTTTCAGTTTCATCCTCATATCCTTCATTAAATTTTCTAGAAATGTAATTTTGTTGCATTTATTGTTTACACTTACTAATGGGATTGCTAAGTTCTAATTAATTATTGATTTCGCTTTTAGTTCTTTGAGAAACTAGGTTATTAGTGAATAATTTTTTCATTAGTTTATGAGAAATGATATCACACACTAATATAAAATATTACACAAATAAAGAGAGGAGACAATAAGCAAAACATAGGTTTACTACTAAAGTTGATCCATAATTTTAAATGGTTGAGGGTTCAAGGATTGGGCCCTAAGATATAGTTGACTACTTCAATGCCTTCTATTTTTTCTTTGCAGATCTAATTGAGCAAAGGGGTGATGAATTAAGGATTGTGATGGATGTATAAGTGACAAATTAGGTGGATTTTTAGTATAGGTGGGATATAATTAATTCAAGGCTCCTAAAATAATAGTCATAAATCATAAATTAAGAATAGTGTAGGCATATGAGTGTCTGGGATAAATTCTAAGAGAATTATAGGGCATTTATAGGTTAGGAAGGGAAGTTTCCTATTGTTGGTGTGAATAAGGTATCTTACTTAACTAGTTCACTAGTAGGTTCTATTCACATGTTAAGATTACTTAGGTCCTAGGGAATCTTTCTAGAAGTCTTAGGTGTCATGTGATCTTATCTTATCTTGTCATGGAATTTAATACTTGTGTCCTAGATCATTTAATAAATGTTGAGATAGTTGTCTCATTGTACATGATTAAAACACATGTCATGAACTTGTCTAATCTACTCTTACAACCTTTCCTTTATAAGCAAGGCATCTCATGTATATTTCATATTCAATCAATCAATCTTGAATATCATATCAAGCAAGCTATTATCTCAAGCTATAATCTCTCGTGGAAGGTTTTTTTTTTTTTTTTGCAGGTGATCTTGGAGTGTGAACTATTTTTTAGCTCCTACATGGTATTGGAGCTCCAGTGCAACATAATCCTTCTCAGATCTAAGGGACATATTTTGGCTTGAAGAATTTATTGGGAAAATTTTGAGGTTTTCAAGGACCTCATTGTTGAATCCAAGGTGTAAGAGAAGTTACGATTGGCTTTTACTTCATCAAAATTTGAGATATAGGGTTAGATCTACAAGGGTTTCAAGTAAGGTGAAGGTTGCTAGATTTAGGAGGTAGCTAGATATTTGGAGCACTTTGGGCCAAAATAGATCCTACCTTCACATTCATAAGGCCCAAAATGATAAATATCTTATATCAAATTATCGAAATTGGACACTTTGTCCTAGGGGCATTAGATGGATTTTTCATTAGTCGATATTTTTTATATGATCATACATATTCGTACTTGGTTGTACCATATGGCATCATCTACAAGCATCAATAGGTTGTATAGTTGACATCTTAGGTGGAATATTCTTCTGCAACATATTCTTTGTTTTGCGTTAGTCGATGTACTTGGTTTGCGTAACTCACATTGCTTGGTATGGAATTTACATTTTTTATTATTTTTTCTTTAAATTACTATTGATGGTTTGGTATAGCTTGCCAAATGTTGGTCGTAGGTTTGATCACCCATAATCACTTGCTAGTGGGGGGCTTAAAGCCTCAGGAGGCAAGGTTTATGGCTTGTTTCCCCCCATCCACTTCGCCCAAGTGGCATCATTTTTTTCAAATTATCTTGTGGTTTATCACATTGGCACCTAGGAGCCAATGGCCCAGGGGCCCAAAATTGGCCTCCTAATGCTCTTATTGGGAACTTTTTAAATAGCCATAAAAATTTTCCATGGTGTCCATTTTTTGAAAATGAGATTTCCTTGAAAAGTTGGCTCAATGTATTGTACAGTGGAGGAGGTTATTTTTCTAGATTTGTTGTTCAGTGCCAGTATTTGTTGTTTAAAGTTAGATCACCATTTTTGGCTTCCGAGATCATAATTTTTTTCCACAATCTCTGGTTTTTATGATTCTTACAATGTTTAGTTGGATTTTAATATACTTTTGTCAAAAAAATTCTCACACTTAAATGATTGTCCAATGATATTTTCCTTTAATTGAACCTAGTAGAATAATATGAAATTTAATATTTTAGAATTGATAGTTTAGTCTTGGATACTCAATTATTAGATTATTGAATACGTCAACCCAAGAAGTTATCAAACTCATAAGATCTTTGAACTTCCTAGTTCTTTAGGGAGAAAGCTAGATTTTTTTTGAATAAACCATTCCTAAACTATTATGTGTTCTCAAAACCTTCTCCTTATAATATAAAGTGATATGATGAAATTGTAAACATGATGTCATCAAATGTGCACAAGTATTTAAAACTTAAATTGTCTTAGTTACATTAGAAAATAAAATGAAAATTATGGTTGTGTTATTTTAGGTTGTGAATTTTTTAGGGCATGACACTTACAATGTTAGAAAGATATTGAGGAGATTTATCAATCCATCCATGCACTTTTTCTAGATTCAACCCCAAGTATCTTTTATTTAGATTTATACATATTTACATTTTGGTTGATAAATCAGACATCTTGTTGCTTGGGAAGGTGTTATTTTTCTCCTTACACTTCATTTCAGTTCTATAATACATATATATTTCTTGTTTTTACAATCAAATTCTAGGGTTGCTCCATATTGAGAGTTTTCTAGTGTTTCTTGACATCAAGACAATCAATATTTGTTTCTATTTCTTTATTATGATTTTAGAGTTTCTCTAAAGAGTTTCCAGTGCTTTTGGCATTAGACACATCTTTTCCTTTGTTTCTATGATTAAGGTTCCAGAGTTTACCCCACAATGTGCTTCTAGTGTTTCTTTGTAGTAGGTTGTCTCATTATGGGGGGGCAGCTATAAAGTGTCTCTTATTTCCCTCTTATGGGGGGATATTGATTTTATCTTTTTGATGGATGTAGTCCTTGGGGGTATTGATGATTCCTCCTTTCATCACTTATTTCATTAATTGTACATGATAGTTTTTATGCATTCTCTCTTTTGGAGAGGGGTTTTTTCCCATGCGATTTTTCTCATTTTCTCCATTTGTGAGAGATAATTTGTAAATGGGTACCTAAAATGGCCTTGTAGATGAGACCCATCTTTGCATTCTTGCATCATTTGCATTGGTTTGTTCCTTCCTAAGTTGCACTTAAGGAGGGGTGTTGTTGTGAATAAGGTATCTTACCTTTAACTAGTTCACTAGTACATCCTATTCACGTATAAAGTTTACTTAGGTCCTAGGGAATATTTCTAGATTCTTAGGTGTCATGTGATATTATCTTATCTTATTATAGTATTTAATACTTGTGTCCTAGGTCATTTAATAATTTTTGAGGTAGTTGTCTCATTGTACATGATAAAGACACATGTCATGATCTTGTTTAATCCTATCTCATAACCTTGCATTTATAAGAAATGCATCTCATGTACATTTTATATTCAATCAATCGATATTTCATATCATATAAAGCAAGCTATTATCTTTCCATACTCTCTTGTGGAAGGTTATCTTTTTGTTATGTAGGTGATCCTAGAGTGTGAGCTAATTTTCAAGTCCTACACCTATAACTCCTCAAAGTGGCTATTGATATATAAGACACTTCTAAAAATAATTTGAAACCATTTTATACAAACTATTAATTATCAATATATTCTATAATTCCCTAATAAGCATGAGGCTATTTGAAAAAACATGGGTTCCATAAGCCTCAAGAAATAACACATTTATACTAAGAAAGAAACACATTTATGCTAATAAAGTGAAATATAGATAAAAAGATATAATGAAACTTAAATATAATCATAAAAACATCCAATATTATTGCATTGAATTTGACTAAGTTAATAACATGCAAGATTGTCTATCACTACAAGAAACCAAGTATTAGTAAGCTTAATGTTAAAAAAATCATCAAAGTTCAATGATAGGTATTGGTCACTATCCATACCTTAAAAATATTCTTACTTGAGAAAAAAAACACAAAAAGATTATTAAAGAATAAAGATATACACAAAATAAATTATAATAGAATAGTATTATTGCATATGGGTTCACCTTGAAAGGTGGTAATTTTGAGTTGCATGCACCCTCTTTTTTAAGATATCTACTGTAGACATGCAAAACTAACATCATGCATCCAATTCTTCTATTAATCAATTAAAACAATTTATTGATTAATTCCCTAAGCTTCATCGTATTTAATTAAATAAATCAAATTATTTAATTAAGTCCTTAAGTTCTTCTTATTTGATTCAATAAATCAAAATGATTTACCCCTAAAATCCTCCAATTTAATTAATCTGGATTAATTAACCTCTAAACATAATCATCCATTCTCTAGCTTTTGACTCAACTAGAGTCAAATCTAAACTCTTAACTAACCCACCCACTTGCACCAATAAATCATTTCTTTGATTTATTATTTCTTCTAATAACTTTCAAAAGGGCATCAAGATGGAATATTCCTCCAATTTTGAATCTCCCTTCAAAGGACTTGTCCCTTCCAACAAACAATTACATGCTTTTACACATTCTCTTACACATCTCTTACACAAGTCAACTTGGCATTTAATTCACCTTTCATCCCCCCTAAACATGTCATTCATCCAAATTCAAATTTCAAATTGGCACATTGAACAAAATGTGCACAACCCTCATCCTCTCACATCTTGACAAGTGGCATCTTGTCATTGGCTTGTGAATGATCCCACATTCATCAAAATCCCTCAATCTCCTAACCTTGAATCTATAAAAGCAAGGCATTTCAACACCACAACTGGCAACAACACAATTTGATGCACAATCTTGGCATTTGCATCATCATCTTTCATTTTGGCAATCTTGCTTATCAAGGGGTGGGGAGGGGCATCCTTTCTACATCATGAGGAGCACCACTCCCCCTATGGGATTAAGATTTGATTCATTTTAGATAAGTTTGCTTGTAAGCCTTATTTGTATGTTTTTGTCATCATATTTTCTTATCTTAAATGTGATCAAGGATTTCATAGGGAGCTCGATTATTTCTTTTGCTAACTGGACTAATTCTTCTTTGTGTTGATCGTGTCAAGCTAAGGTAAAAATCAGGCTCACATTCTGGTGCTAGAAGGAGGGCACTTTCATTCTACTTAGTTTTGTGGATGATTTCTGGTTTGAATGTTGATCTATATCTGTTAATGTCTATTCTCTCTGTTCATAGAAAAAAAAGTTATTAGCAGTAACTGTTAGAAGGAGGGCCAGACATACATTTTTATAAGTATGCTCCATGAATGACCATGGGATAATATCTTCTTTTTTCTATTTTGTTGAGCATTATGTTATTCTATAGTTTTTTTTTTCTGAATAATGTAATATTGGTCTGGTTTGAACTCAGAATATTGTTTGAGAAAGCATAGACTCTAACGATTAAGAATAACAGAAAAAGTAGAGTGGGTGAGTGATAGGTGGTGACAGTTGTGAAGCAATTTAATAGGTTGCTTCCTTCGCTGTTTGGTCTACCCCTAATAAGAAGGCCATATCATAACAACCTGCAGTCATTAATTTTCAAACCTTTGGTACAACTGCTTTTCGTTTTATTAGCCATATTTCCATGTTGTTGGCCTTTGCCTGACTGTAGTTCTGAACTTTTATACTTGAGAAAGGCCACCTTTAATTGTTTGAAATCCTGGCAAACAATTCTAAGCGTTACACTTGATTGCAGACTCAGGTGAGGGCAGGTAGGGTTTGATTTCTCAACTACAGTTAACAATGACTCTCCTTGGGACCACCTACCACATCACTCATGTTTTGGCCTAGATTAGAGTATCAACGGGGATTTATTTAATCTTAGAGGGAGTTTGTCATATGAATATTTTTTGTGGGTCTTGATCGTCATCACTTAGATTTTACTCTTATGCTTGTGTTTTTATGTGAATGTATTTGTATACTTGATATCACTAAAAGGGAGTTTGATTTGACTTAACAAAATATCTCTGAAAGATATCTCTCCAGAGTTCGGTGTGTCTCTCTCGAGTTTGGTATAGAGATGTCCTTTTGAACTTTCAGCATTTAAATCTATTTTGTGCATGTCTTCCAACGTTGCAGTCCAGAAAACCGCATCTTTTGATCCATTATATCAAGTAGTTCACATGCCTTGTCTAGGCGTCTACATTATTCACCTATTGTGTATTTGTGTCCCCATACTTACTCCATAGTGGAACCTTGGGCGCGGTCTCCTTTAACTTGGTGTGGTGGATGCTAACTGTGATCTCCTAAAATGTTATGTCCTAATATGAGATGCTAAACTAACTATGAATGCAATAAGAGGAAAATAACACAAAGAGGACACCTCAATGATTAGCCTAAGGAATTGATAAAATGAAAGCAAGATGAAATAAATTGAGCTTGATTATACCTTCATGTTGCTTCTTCCTTGGTTGGCCCTTGATATTTGGATGTCTTGTGTGCTCCTTGGATGGCTATGGAGTTAAATGGATGCAAGATGCAAAATGGATTGATGAAAAATGCTATGGAGAAGCTAAAATGCTACAAATGACAATTTGGCAAGAGTTTGTTTAGCAAAATATTTCCTCCCAAAATGAGAGAAATGAGGGGGTATTTATAGGATAATTTGAATTCTCTCAACAGTTGAGATTCAGCCAACAAGATCAAGATGGAGGGCTATGGTGAGTTGAGGACTCACAAGCCCTCACATCTTGACATGTAGAATGTGAGATGGCCTAGGGTGAGATGATGTGTGAGTGGGATGGAAGAGAGGTACATGATGTGGAGGAAGGACAAGTACCTTGTAGGTACCTTGGGGGATGAGAAGATTCCTTGGAGGAATAAAAGTGAATTAAAAATTCACAATGATTAGAAGAATCTAGCGGATAAGAGAGGGTTTCCAAAAAGGTGGGGATTTGCCACATGTGAGTTATGTGACAAGTCAAAGATTCTAGAAGACTTTAGCACATGTGATGTGACAAGTCAAAGGTTCTAGAACATTGCATGGGGAAGAGAAGAGCCTTGGATGAATAAAAAAAAATTAAAAATTCCTTGGGGGATGGGGAGAGTTGACCAAGGTACTGATTAGGCTAATGACCTTGATTAAGGTTGTGAAAACACAAGATAAGGATAATTAATGAGAGATTAGAAGCAAGTGGGAGATTATGGAGGATGTGACACTAACCTTGATTAAGTGGTGCACATCCTAATCATGGATTAATTAATTTAATCCAGATTAAAAGAGGATTATGGAGAATGTGACAAGGAGAGAGAAAATGAGGAATTAAAAATTGATTTTGAATCAAAAAGGTTAGGTGATTGAATTAAATAAATTGTCTTATTTATTTAATTTAGAGAAGAAAAGGTGTAAGGTAAAGTATTTAATTATTCAATTACATACTTTAGGAACCTTAGGCAGAAAATGAAATAATGATTAAATAAATTATTTAATCACTATTAATGAAATAGATGAATAGAGTATACGATTTTTACCATATGCCAGTGGTCAAATTTAGATGTCTATATTTTGCCCCTCTTTGAAGTATTGTTAGAATAACAATGTTTTGAAGAAAAAGAAAATGCAGGTGACTCGATAGAGGAAGTAACCAGAAAATGATGCCCCAACATGGGGAGAGAGACCTAAGCTGCCAAAACAGTAGGGAATGGATGAAGATGCCCCAATCCTTTAAAGGAATGACTATGGCAGGGAAAATAGATAAATGGGAAGGGTATGCCCCCTCGAGAGGGCGACGGGGGAAAAGAGAGGGGTCCCGGGAGACCTCTCGATAGGAAGAAACAAAGGATATGGTTGGAAAGAGCACAAAAAAATTAGGCAAGTTTGTCTTTTTGACAAAGTCAAATGGACAAACGGTTTACAAATGGCGGCCCTAGGAAGAAAAGGGAAGAAATGGGTTGGAGGCCTATAGAGGGTCGGATTTTCCCCACTGCAGAAAGGGAGGGAAAAGAGAGGGGTCCCAAATGAACTCTTGATAGGAAAAAATGAATGGTACGGTTGGAAAGAGCACGAAAAATTAAGCAAGTATGTCTTTTGAATGAATTCAATCCGACGCACGGTTTGCAAATGACGGCCCCGGGAAGAAAAACAAAAAAATAAAAGAAATAAAAAAAAATGGGTTGGAGGCCTGCAGAGGGGCGGATTTGCCCCACTGCAAAAGGGCGGGTCCGCCCTGGGGCTGGGCGGGTTTGCCTCGGGGTCGGGTGGGTCTGCCTCGGGGCCGAGCGGGTCTACCTTGGGGCGAATGCGCCCCGGAAAAGGGCGAATATTCCCCAAAAAAGGGCAGGTCCGCCCCACGGCGGGGCAAGTCCACTCCAATGTGGGGCTAGGCGGGTTTGCCCCAATGTGGGGCTGGGCAGGTCTGCCCCGACACGGGGCTGGGTGGGTCCGCCCCAATGCAGGGTTGGGCGGGTTCGCCCCAATGCAGGGTTGGGCGGGTTCGCCCTGATGCGAGGTTGGGCGGGTCTGCCCCAGAAAAGATGAGAGATGAGATGATGAAAGGGGATATGAAAGTGACTATGTAAATGGATGGATAAGAAATGATGATAAGCGATGGGAGGTAAAGGTGAGCACAAATGGATTCGAGGACACATATGATGTTGCCCTAGTCAAGTTACAAGCCAGGTTGGGCGGATGGTTGATGGAGTGTTGTTTGATAAGGACATGATATATCCCAAAACAACACAAGGATAAAGAAGGATACATCTTGATGAGGATGAGGATGAGGATGAGTGGTGTTAACTAGGGAAGGATACATCCCAAAACAACACCAAAGGATAGGGAAGGATTCATCCTGAGAAGAGTGTTGTTGATGAGGGAAGGATACATCCCATGGATGATAATGATGATGATGATGATTGGATCAAGGCTTGTAGCAAGGCTGGGAACAAGACCAAGAGTGTGATTAGATGATTTGTGCTAGATTGAATGGATGAGGATTGGATTGGGATGTGAGATGGATGATGACAAGAGATTGGATGGACAAGGGAGGGAGATTAATGGAGGATTATGGATTGGTGGGGGGTTTTTATGGATGAGAGGATGAGGGATATATGCAAGATGATGGAATGAAAAATGAAATGCAATCCTAATGCAATTTGCCATCTTTGGAGGACTGATTTTTGCTATAGCATAAGACACCGGGCGTCAGGGTATGTAAACCAAGACGGATTAGTGTCTAATGCATAAAACAAACACAACAAACAAGAAGGCTATCCCAACACCCCAAAGTCACGATGACTTTGGTCGGGCCAGGTATTGGAATAACCACAAGCACAAAAGGATTCCCCAGTGTAACACAAGACCTTGGGGATCTTGGTGGGTACTATGTGAGACAACCAAGAAGACAAAAATAGATAAAAGAGCAAGATACACCCCTATGTTTACTAGTACAAGCACACCATGATATGATGGATCAAGGCGGCCATGACAAGTGATGATAGGAAGCTCAAATGATAAACAAAATATCAAAAAAAATTCAAAAGATCACAATCAAGTTTCAAATGTCATTTGCCATAGGATCAAAAGGATGGATGGGGTTGATGCGGTCTGTTAGGAAGGATACATCTTGTTGAGACCAAAGATGGAGGATAGATTGGTTGATCGACATGGCACATGATAGTTGAAACCGATTGAATCTCATGAGACTAATGACCTTTGTTCATAAGCACCAGCTAGGATAGGGACATACTTGACGACACGACAAGACGACAGGATGACAGGATGACAAGACACAAGGCAATAAAAACCCTAAAGACCTAGGGGCTCGAGGGTTGATCAAAGATCAACCTTTCCTACGTGAAAGCGCAGAGCCCTCGTAGTTTGATAAAAGACCATGGATAAAAGCGGAAAGAGGACAATGAAGACCTTGATGGATGACAAAGACCAAACGGAAAAACGCCCAAGGGGCGGATCAAATGATTGACCTTGCCTACGTGAAAGCACATGGGCCAAGTAGTTCAACACAAGGCCAAAGACAGACGATGGAAGAGGACAAGGCAAACAAAAGACAGAACCCCGGGGGCTGATCGAATGATCAACCTTGCCTACGTGAAAGCACAAGGGCAACGTAGTTCAACAAGAGATCGCCGACAGACAATGGATAAGGGATGATGAGATGACCATGATGAATGGATAAAAGGATGGAGCAGATATAATGAGCTAGGATAGGCCATGCAGATGGGATGGTCGATATGTTGGATGTGGTTTATGCAAAGTTTAGGGATGGGATAGTGATCTAGATTATTAGAAGATGAATTGGGAGGATGAGAGGATGTATAGATAAATGATGAAGAGTAATAAGACGAGAGGGAGATGTAGGAAATAGATAGGATTGATGATAGTGAGATAGCATGGCATTGGATTGCATGGAGGTAGCCTATAGCTAGATACCAATGACAAGGGATTATGAGATGGAAGGAAAATGGATGGATTGATAAAGATGGGGAGATAGAAAGATGCTAGGATAGATGCATAGAAGAATAAGGATTTGGAAAAATGACATGGATTACTGGGTAGATAAATGGATGAGGAGATAAGGATGAAAAGATGGAAAAGGACTATTGGATGGGTAGATAGGAAGATAATGATGGGAGGATGGGTGGTGTCTCCAAGGACTAAGACACAAAGAAGGAGATGCCCCCACTCTAGAGGTGTCATGTGTGATAAGGCAAGAGGGATGGAAGATAGAAGGATGGGGAAATAAAGGAGTGAATGGATATGGATTGTAGTAGGATGGGTGGGCAAGGAAGGTAGACAGATGTGGATAGGATGCATGGATCAGAAAAGTAGATGGGGAGGATAAGGAAAATGATAGTGGATGAGGGAAAAATATGCCAAGAGATGTCCAAAGCATGTATACATATGTGCCCCTATCTTTATCAAGATCACAAGGAAGATGGAGGGTCTAGGATATGAATGGGAGATGATGGGTAAGATGTGGAAGATAGGCAGATGCAGGTAATGGAGGAAAGGAATGCGTAAGTGGAAGTTGCCCCCAATCATGGAAGGAGACTAGATGAGGGATTTACGCATGATGCCTGTTTGTCAGGTTTTCATCATGGTACTTATCCAAGGCACTTGTTTGCCAAGTTTTCACCATTGGACGAATGATTTTCTCTTTACTATTTTCTTTTTTCTTTTGTTTCTTTGCTTCTTTTTTTCTCTTTTTTGATTTATTTATTTATTTATTTTTGATTTTTTGGACTAGGATGTGGACGAAGATGGATAAAGATAGGGAGATGGATATGCGGATTTTAGAGGATAGTTGATAAGGAGATGGATGAAGGACTCAAGCATCAAGTTCCATATGAGGTAATAAGAGCCCATGTGTAAAGTGACCATCGGATGTTGGTACAACCTTAGTAGAAGAAATGGATTATGCAAGAGGATGAATCAAAGGGATTGGATGGGGGAGATAGGGGGGATAGTGGATGGGGTGTTGAAAAGTGTATGGATGGAATGATGGAGTGGATGTGTGATAGGGGAAGGTGTTTAGGACCAACATTGGCACATGTGGTGGATGTGAAAAGATAGGTGGAGGAATGGATGGAGAGGGTGGTGATAATGGAGGAGTTGGGATAGTGATTTTTGGGATGTAGGGACCCAAAATAGATTTAGGAGATGGAGGAGGTGACTGATTTTGTGGGGGAATAGCAACTGTGGATGTCGTTATGGACTTTTCAATTGAAGGTATGGCACCTTTTTTCTTTGGGATCCACATGGTTTTTATTTTCTCTTTGGTGGGCCTTTGTGGCCTTTTGGATTGATTTGGATTTGGGACTTGATTTTTATTTTCTTCAACATGTCTTTTGAAGGGGACATGAGGAGCTTTAGATTCATGTGGACGTTTGGATTTATACATTTTTGCTTTGGCATCCAAAGTGCTTTTAGTAGCAAGGGGATAGGTGCGAGGAGATGGGTGATGTGGAGCGATGGAGGTAGGGTTATAGGGATTATGTGTAGATGGAGAATGTGTAGGTATGTGCCTTTGTTGATCCTGATTAGGAGTTATGAAGGTAGTATTTTTATGCTGTGTACGAGGGAGAGGGGATGGATGAATGAAAGGATGAATAGGATAAGACGGAGGGGGTGATTCTGGGATATAAGGACCCAAAATGGACTATGTATATGGAATATGTGTGGGGTTTGATGGAGGGCTATACGAACCCATAGTAGATGGAGGATGAGCAATGATGGATGGAGGGACATAAGGACCCAAAATGGATTGAGAGGATGAGGGAGGAAGATGGATGGTTGTTTTTAGGTAATATGATGGAGGAGGTGGGATGCCGGCAAATGACTTGGTAGAACGATGGAAAGTACCTCTTGTGCCTTTAGAAGAGGATCATTTAGGATGTACGGAGGTTGTACCAACATCTTTAGAGTGTGGGTTTTGGGAGATATATCCAAGACCATGTGTGCCTGGATGTTCTTTGACTTGGATGGGCTCTAAAGTACCTTGCTCATGAAGGCCTAAACCTTTTCCTTGATAGTTCATGTTATGTAGCATGTGATTTATGGTAGGATGCTTATTCTCTTGGAAGCATGATGCGAGCACATTAGTAGGTGGAAGAGGTAGGGTGGTGCATACACGTTGTTTTGCTTCTGTAAGAAGGCCACCATGGATAAGTGTAATGTGACCAAGGTGATACAAAAGTGGCGTTGGGATAGTAGGACTAGATGGCGAGGAAGGATCATGCGATGGAGATGAGGGGATAGCAGCATCAGGAGGAATGAGAGATAAGGGATTGGGAGAGGGATTAGGGAAGATGATAGGATCTGGATTTTTGGCAGTGGATGATGAGGGCTCATGATATGGAGTGATTGGATCTTGAATGCAAAGGGGGTCATGGGATGGAGTGGATGAGCTAGTGTGATCTTGAGATGGAGTGGATGGGAGGATAGGATCATGACTTGGTTGAGGGTAGGAATCATGAGCTGGGATGGATGGGGGATTATGATCTTGGGATGTAGTGGATGGGATGGTAGGATCTTGATTTGGAGGAGGGGATATGCTTGTATAATTTGGATCAAGCTCTTGGCATGACTCATTTTGTGTGGGATGTATGATGATGGAAGAGTGTTGGAGGGACTCCTCAATTTTGGGAGATAGGGGGATGGAGGATTCATGAAGGTCATGGGATTGAAGTTTGTGAATATTAGGACTGGGAGGAGGGGATTGGATGTCTTCAATGGATTGGGTGGAGCTAGTAGTAGAATATGGGGATTTAAAGGATTCGATGGGTTTGATCGGCTCAACCATTTGGATGATGTCAGGAATGGTAATGGGAGGGATATGTATAGGATGGAGGAGGGCCTCATCACTAGTGACAATACATGATAGAGTGGGAGGGCATGGTGTCTCTTCTATCATGAGTCCTTGGGTGACATTTGGAAGGGATCTAGGATTAGGTAGGGTGATGGGAATGGATGGAGGATCAAGGATGGATGGAGGACTAGGATTAGGGATTGGTGGGTTAGGATTAGACGTGGGGATGGGATTGGATGGAGGACTAGATGGACGATTAGGATTAGGAATTGGTGGATTAGGGTTATATGGGGGGATGGGAATGGATGGAGGATCAGGGATAAATGGATTAGGACTAGATGGGGATGGGATTGGATGGAGGACTATGGAGGAGATGGAGGATTAGGATTAGGATGAAGGGATGGGAATGGATGGAGGACTAGGAGGAGATGGAGGATTAGAATTAGATGAAGGGATGGGAATGGATGGAGGACTAGGAGGAGATGGAGGGTTACGATTAGATGAGGGGATGGGAATGGATGGAGGATTAGGGATTGGTGGATAAGGATTAGATGTGGGGATGGGATTGGATGGAGGATTATGATTAGATGAGTGGATGGGATTGGATGGAGGACTAGGAGGAGATGGAGGATTAGGATTAGGAAGTGGTGGATTAGGGTTAGATGAGGGGATTTGAAT
The DNA here is from genome assembly GCA_007115665.2 of Sequoiadendron giganteum. Taxonomy (NCBI): domain Eukaryota; kingdom Viridiplantae; phylum Streptophyta; class Pinopsida; order Cupressales; family Cupressaceae; genus Sequoiadendron; species Sequoiadendron giganteum. The sequence goes on along the minus strand of CM021109.1, from coordinate 496,006,804 downwards.
GGATGGAGGACTAGGAGGAGATGTAAGATTAGGATTAGGGATTGGTGGGTTAGATGAGTGGATGGGTGGATGAGGATTAGATGTAGAACTATGAGGAGATGGAGGATTATGATTAGATGAGTGGATGGGACTAGATGGAGTAATAGGAGGAGATGAAAGATTAGGGTTAGGGATTGGTGGGTTAGATGAGTGGATGGGTGGATGAGGATTAGATGTAGAGCTATGAGGAGATGGATTATTATGATTAGATGAGTGGATGGGACTAGATGGAGGACTAGGAGTGGTTGGAGGACTAGGTGAGTTATCTTTAGATGGAGGATTAAGATATAATGCAATGAAAGGGGGAGTGATATAGGAAGATGTGGATGTGGAATTAGATTGGGAAGATTGGGATGGTGAGTAATAGTAGGAAGATGTGGATGAAGGATTCAAATGGGGAGATGTGGAATTAATGTAATGATATTGGGATGGGGGATTGTGATAGGAAGGTGTGGATGTTGGATTAGAACAAGAAGATTGAGGTGGTAGACCACCATAGGAAGACATGTATGGTGAGTTGGCATAGAATGACATGGATGATGGATTAGGATAAGGAGATTGAGATGGTGGATTAAGATAAGGGGAGTATTGGGATGGGGGATTATGATAGGAAGGTGTGGGTGTTGGATTAGGATGGGAAGATTGAGATGTGGGACTAAGGTATTGGGATTGTTGATGATGATAAGGAGAGGAGGATATGGAGGTTGGGTAGGATAGAGGTTGAAAGGGAGGACATGATGAATATGTCGATGGTGAGGATGTTGGATATCCCTTGTCAAGGGTAGCATAAGGACCATTATTAGATGTGGATGAAGGCATGGTGGGATAGTTCGAAGAAGTAGTGGGATTTTGGGAAGCGATTGGAGAGAGCTTGCTAGCAATGATAGCATCAAGGGGATCTATATAACAATATTCATGATCAACAAGATTTTCGTTATCATCATCAACGGAGTTAGGATTCCCCTTGACTACTATTATTGGTCGTGTGAGAGGGGGATAAAGATTCATGATGGATACAGATTAGTAGGAAAGAATAGATGATGGATAGAGAACTAGGATGTATTGGAAGCTCATATGGGGATTGGATGAAAGCTCAGATTGGAATGGAGTAAAAGCTCAGATTAGGATGATGGGATTAACACTCAGATTAGAACTAGACTGGAGCTTAGATTGGGATTGGATCAGAGGATATGATAGGATAAGTTTGTTTTAGATTGGATGATGAATTAGGATTGGTTGATGGAAAGGGTCCTAAACCCAATTCGAAAATCACCCTAGGTGACTTAATACATTGGTCGATTGGATAAAACTGGCTAAATCAATGATCACAACACCAAATCCGCCTTGAGATAGAAGGGGATTGATTTGGGCCAATGATGTTGACTTACAACACAAACCCACCTTAGGATAGAAGCGGATTGATTAGGTTGAAGATAATGATTTATATGTAGGATAATGATCAAACTTAACGCCTTGGTCAATTCGGGAGATAAATTCTAAAACAAGGTTTAAGGGATTTTGTGTTGAGAGGTGCAAATGAAAGATGATGAATAATGAAAATTAAAGATGTCTTGATGGTTTTTTTTTTTTGGTATGATGGGGGTGTTGTTGAAGTGATCCTTTTGGAAAATGCAAATGTGTAGGTCACACGGTAAGATGGTAGAATGGGTTCCCCAAATTGTGAAATGATCAATGTGAACGTGATAAATGGACGTTTAGAAAGGTTAAATGGAGACTTGGAATGGGAAAATGGATGTTTGGATTGGTTAAATGAGTGTTTAGGATGATCAAACAGTCAAATGGAGACTCGGGGTGGTTAAACGGAGGTTTGGAATGGTCAAATGGATGAAACTGTCCATTCAAGAGGGCGTATCCACCCTTCTGTAGTCAAACAGTGGATCAGGAGGGCGTATCCGCCCTTCTGTAGTGAAAAATGTTGAAACGGGGGGGAAAATCCGCCCCTATGTAGTGGAAAATGTTGGAACAGGGGGGAAAGTTCACTCCTCTGTAGTGGAAAATGTCGGAAAAGGGGGGCGAATTCGCCCCTCTGCAGTGGAAAATGTCGAAACAAGGGGGCAAGTTCGCCCCTCTGCAGAAAAACAATGACTTGGTTTGGATGAGAGATTATGGCAAGGACTTGAAATGACTTAATGAGGTTGACTTATCAAGATTTACTAGTTTTTCACAGAAAGACACTTTGAACAAGCACAATCCTATGATTAGTGTTAAGGGGTATGGCAAGCAAAGGTCTTACTCTAGGATGCACAAGGTTTCTAGGGAGTCCTCGATATACACTTGGTACATGAGGCACAACCATGAACACCAGTCCATCATAAGCATGAGTCGGGAACCTCAACGAGATACTGAAAGACTCAGACCAACTCTTCATGTCTATCTAGGTATCACCTTAGCTTTGACGCTCCTCCAATTACGACGTAACTGGATTGGGTAACAAATTTGGCTCTCCCCCATTTGTATACCCCATCGGTACACATGGTTGGGCTCGTCCCTTGGGGTGATGAAATCCCCAAGCAAGTCCCTCTAAAAAGAAGACACTAATCATTTCCAACTACCCCCTGGACTGCACAAAGTGCAAGGGGAAGGTGAAAACAAACTAATGCCCCCTTAGGGTAACATAAAGAAAAACAAACACAACAAACAACAAGTATTACTTCCCCCTAATTATACTAAATGCATAGAGAAAACAAGAAGGAAAAAACTTTAAAATTTGAATAAATAGATGGTCCTACAAACAAATGTTAGTTGTTTTTAGCAAAATACTACAAAGTATCAACAAGAAATTTAACTTCACCCACCAACAAACAGGGTTAGAGGGTTAGAACTCCAAACAACAAAAAATAGAGGCAAAAATGAAATTAAAATGCAACTTTTTTACCTTCCCGAACGTGTTGTTTAGGGAAAATCCACCCCTCTGCAATGAAAAATGTTGGAATAGGAGGGAAAATCCGCCCCTCTGCAGAAAAATTCAGAAAACACTGAACCGAGTGGGCAAATCCGCCCCTCTACAAAAAAAGTCAAAAAACGTTGAATCGGGTGGGCAAATCCGCCCCTCTGCAGAAAAAGTCAGAAAACGTTGAACCGGGTGGGCAAATCTGCCTCTCTACAGAAAAAGTCAGAAAACGTTGAACCGGGTGGGCAAATCCGCCCCTCTACAGAAAATGTCAAAAAATGTTGAACTGGGTGGGAAAATCCGCCCCTCTGCAGCAAACTGGAGGGCAAGTCTGCCCCTCTATAGCGCCCGAGAGGGAAATTTCACCCCTCGACGAGGCAAATCCGCCCCTCTACGACGTGAACCTGCAAACAGCTTAAACAACAACAAACGTAAAGCAAAGAGACCCATTTGTGGGTCCCACCGAGCATGCCAGAAATGTGATCTCCTAAAATGTTATGTCCTAATATGAGATGCTAAACTAACTATGAATGCAATAAGAGAAAAATAACACAAAGAGGACACCTCAATGATTAGCCTAAGAAATTGATAAAATGAAAGCAAGATGAAAAAAAATGAGCTTGATTATACCTTCATGTTGCTTCTTCCTTGGTTGGCCCTTGATCTTTGGATGTCTTGTGTGCTCCTTGGATGGCTATGGAGTTAAATGGATGCAAGATGCAAAATGGATTGATGAAAAATGCTATGGAGAAGCTAAAATGCTGCAAATGAAAATTTGGCAAGAGTTTGTTTAGCAAAAGACTTCCTCCCAAAATGAGAGAAATGAGGGTGTATTTATAGGATAATTTGAATTCTCTAGAGAATTCAACGGTTGAGATTGAGCCAACAAGATCAAGATGGAGGGCTATGGTGAGTTGAGGACTCACAAGCCCTCACATCTTGACATGTGGAATGTGAGATGGCCTAGGGTGAGATGATGTGTGAGTTAGGTGGAAGAGAGGTACATGATGTGGAGGAAGGACAAGTACCTTGGGGGTGTTGATGCGTGTTTTGTGACACACACAAACACTCTAGAATAAAGTGTCCATAGACGCTCTATCCTCTCTTGAAAAATTACCTCTTGTGCTAAGATTGCAAGACAGGTCACATGGTAATTCCAATGTTTCAAAATTGGTGGTGTGGATAAGCTTTGTGGTCATTGGGTTTTGTTGGTAACCCCGGGGGATTTACTTCGGTAAGTTATTTGGAAGCAAGGACTTTGAATGCAATGTTGTATTTTTTTAAGACTTTTTTGTTTTGGATAAAAAGTGAAAAAAGGAGAGGGGTTCAAGAAATCCTATACTAATCCTACGACACTAGGAGACTACAAAGATTGAGTGAAACTAAATGAAACCATGCTTTGTCTCGCCACGTAAAATGACATCTACACAAAAGAAGGTGCAATCTTCTGGGATCTGTGCTTAATATTTTCTACTACAAATAATACCATCAATTGAACAACATCATTTGAAGTAAACGTTGAAAGCATCCACATTAAAAGCTCAGTCTAACTTTACGCATCAAATGAAAAGCATCCATTCAAAGAAAGTATGAGCTAAGTTACACCAATCTTCACTATCAATCTTTCATTCCACTAATATTTAAATAAATTTCTAATCTAGAACAATTCTATGAGAAAGAGAAAATATGTAACCATGCACCCATTTGACAATAAAGATTTCAAAGCATCTCATGCATTTATGAATTTCATCATCACAATAGTTTTCGCAACAATTTCATAAAACTCTCCTCTTATTTCTATTCTCTACAATTTAAATTTCTAATCTAATTCTTCTAATTGCAATTTCTAATCCTCTGATAATAATTACTCTCGCCCTTTCAAATGAAAGTGGAGGGGTACTTATAGAATTCTCAAATACAATGAACGACCAAGATTAAAACAAGATTAATGGCTCAGATTTAAACAAGAAAACCCTAATTAGGGTTGCTAAAACATCAACCAGTTGACAAGAAAATGAGTCATCCACTAAGAGTTGCGTCCTTATCTGCTTCCGCAAGGTTCCATTCGATGAATCTGGACACAATGGTGCCAACCTCCTCAATGGTAATGTTTGGCAAGGCACTGACTTTGTATTCTAGCAGGTCTAAACTGTCTGCACAATCGGCAAAGACAACCGTCCACTCAGATTCATGTAGCACGAAAGTATTCCAGATGGTCAAGACGTCAAATTCCTTAGTCAAATTTTCTCCCAAGATCGGCATGATGGAGAAAACCTTTTGAACTTCTCTTTGCATATTACCCAACCACAAGTCATTTTCAAGGACAACGTCCTTGTCCAACACATCAGCCGCCATATGGAAGATGTCATTCTGGATACCCTTCACTTGCTCATCAATTCTAACACTTTCTGCCTTAGCCTTTTCCAACACTTCCCCATGTGAGACCAATGCACAATACCAATTGTTGAAGTCGTACGCCGCTCCAGCTGCAATAATCTCCTCGTCAACCAACCTTGGGTTAGGGATTTTCCTTATGTTTCGGAGGCAAGGAATGATTCTATCTTGGAGGTCCTAGAGTCCGTCGCATGCTTCAGCCAAGTTTATAATTCTCATGAGTAAGGAAGAAGTTTTCCCATGAGCATGTGCCAACTTCTCCACGAATGCCATTACTTCTCCCTCTTTCCCTACCATCCATTCCTTGGTTTCTCTGGCAGTGGTCAATTCCTTCTCAAGATTTTATGCTGGGTCCTGTGATGCATTTGGGAGTAGAGGGGTCGATTCATCACCTTGGTTGAGTGGCCTTGTCAAATTCCGGATATATTCCTTCAGGTGCTCAACCTCCGTCTTATATTATTTTTTCTTCATAGTCTCTTTTTCCAATCTGGACTTAATGGTGGAGACAAAATTATCCAGATCTTCTACTTCTTATCCTTTTGTAGATTGACCAATGTCAATGATAGTAATGGCATACTCAGCTGGAGTAATCTCATCATGTGGCTTATCAACCGTTGGAACTGCAATCTGCACTGTACGGTTACCAGTCTCATCTCTCTGAATGGTAGAGAATTTCTTGGCCGAATTTTTTGTATTTTCTTGCTCCAACCTTGCCAAGAAATCATCAATGCTATCCTCTTCCGGTGCTTCAATTGGTACCTTGACCTTAATCCTTTCCTTCAGCCAATCTAGGATTGTCGATTGCTCGACTCCATCATCCTCATAGTCTGGAATGTCTTGAGTGTCTTGGACTTCTTGTACTGATGGGTCCTCGTGAATTCCTTTGAGGGATGAAATCATTCCCTCTTGGAAGTTGCCTCCCATGACATCCATCTCCTCATCAGACTCACAAATTTCTGTGCCAGTTGGAGAGTGATGAAAGTCATCTTCAAGCTGCATGGGCTCCATGTCCTTTTCAAGAACTGGTGAAGGAATTTTGATATGTCCCCATGATTCTTCGTCCATAATCAATAATTGCTCCACATTCCTGGATGTGGCTGAGTAAAGGGGTTTAGACTTTTTCAGGATTGGCTCTTCACCTATCACCTTTTCCTTTTCCTTACCCTTTCTTTTCTTCTAGTTGGCAGTCTCAATTAGCTCATCTTCTTGAGAAGCGTCGGCATTGGAAGAACATGATTCAACTTCCCCCATCAAGTCGTAGGTGAACGATATATTACGTTGCCTCAAAATTTGTACCTACTGGTCTACCCACCATTGCGAGTATTTGAAGACAAGCCTCATGAAGGTTGTCAAATCACCTAACTCTGGCTCTAACCATCTAACAGGAGGAAGTGGCGATCTTTCATCATAGCCAGGCTACATGTATACTTCATCATCATCTAGTTGGTCTGGCACACAAAAGAGTTTCGTCGTCTTGATCATGTCCAAAGGTAATCTCGACCAAAATCTTTTCCTTACTTCATATTCGTCAACAGCATTCGCCCATAAGTCCTCAAGGTCAATCTTGTGCCTGTACTTCTTTCCATTCACAATTCCAATATGATTGAGTGGATTGAAGTCACTTCTGGATTTGTACGAAGTGTATGGATACCACTGTATCTCCACTCGGGTGCTTTCTGCTGCCTGTGCTGATGGACAAGACTTTGCCATGTTTCCGATGAAAAGAGGAAACGTGAAGACTGCTTTCTGCTTTGGTCTCTGGATACTTTGGAATGTTTCCAACTGTCTTAGTACTTCCAGCAAAATCATTTTGTTGGTAGGATAGATCAGCAATTTTGTAAGGAGATTTTGTGAATCCCTGTATTCGGATATAAGTAAATCTAGGAAACTGGATAAACCAGGATCCGTATTTGTTGATTAAGCTCTTTGCTTCACGGGTGAGCCTTTAATGTGTTCCACCTTGAATTATCTGGGTGATGTACATGAGAAAAGCATCATGTACCTGGCGGAAGTGTGACTTCTTGCTCAACTATAATTGAGGATAGTAGTTATAAACCTTGAGCTCCCTTTCGCCATTGCCGACTACACCTTTGCAGATTAGATCGACATATCGGTAGGTCCGAGCAAGCGAGTATACAATGTAGGAACCCATGTGAAAGTCTTTGGTCTTCTCCAAGTTGACCAATTGCTCGTGAATATTATCATTGATCATCCTTGACTAGTTAATCATTTTTATTCCGGAAGATACTTCGTCAATGAAGTAGTACATCCAATTTTCAAAAGGTGCTCCTTGAGGATTGCCTACCATTTTGTTCAACAACAAGACTATGTCTGCATACTCCTCCTTGAAATACGGCCTGAGTAACTTCTTAGGCACCCTTTTGGCTGTAGTTCTAGGTTTTACCAACTAGTTTTTGTTCATGTTTGCCATACAAAGAATTTGTTTATCTTCGTATATTTTTTGTGCATCTTCTTTTGACCGGTAGTATGTTCGGTGATAAGCTGGAATTCCAAATGTCTCCTATATAGCCAGTTCGCCTAAATATGCCAACACTCTAGCATCTGGTGCTTCGATTTGTCTTTCCTTGGCATTGTAATGCAAGGCGCATTCCACAGTTAATTCTAGACATTCGATTGCCGACGGAAACCCTGCAGCTTGAACTATGCCGTTTCGCATCATTTTCCATGCAATTGGAGTTGGCAAGAGTTTGTCACTTCCACACATTCTTTTCTGGAATTCGTCCAAGTCAATATGGCCAAGATTGGTATCAACAACATTCTTCCACTTGGAGACGATTTTAGACTCCGGTTGCAAACCTTTGCTGGCGAATTTCATTTTCTTTGATGATTCTCCTTTGTCCAGCATAAATCTGCAAAAGAAAATATTAAAATTCGGAAATTATTTATGCCATAAATATATTCTAGCCAACTTGACAAGTTAATTCTTGAGAATAACTATTGTTGGAAATGAAAGAATTAAATTGTTTCGAAAAGGGAATTCTTTGCCGGAATAGAGAAAGTAAAATCTACTTGGAAATAAAAACTGTGTTGCTGATGAATAAATTCGCCCTTTTCAGCCTTTACTTCGAAAGAAAAAATTACTTTCTTCACAAAAATTCTCTTGCCTTAACAAATTTTCTTCACAACTTCGCTTTCGAAAGAATGAATGAGAAATGAAATACAAAACCAATTTAAGGTTGAAAGAATCGACCCATTTAGCAAATTTTAATTGTTTCCAATTAATTCAGTATGAACTCGTCTTGCACTTCTCCTTCGAATAGTAATTTCCATCTTTAGTGCCAGTCGATAAAGAAAGTTTCTAATTTCGACGCCAGCTCAGTGAAGTCCTTTTTCTTCTTTCTTTTTTCAAAAATTTGCTTAGAGAAAATTCGAATTTTCTCATTAAATGGTTTTGGAAAATAAAATATTAAAATAATATTTTATGTGTTGTTTCCAACCCGTTCGTTAAAATAATTAAATCATGGTATTTAATTATTTTTTAATCCAAAGGCAAATTTAAATTCTATCTTTTTTAAACTGCTTCGTGCCTTAGGCAATTTTTTTTACCTTTGTCAATCTGGCGAATTTCCTCAGTGCCAGACATGCCATTTGATTTTTTTAAATTTTTCAATGTCTGGACTTAGGCAAAATTTTAAATTTTATTCCTCAACTTCACACTTAGGCAAAAACTTCAATTTTTACTTCTCCAAGTATTTTTCATGCCATTCAAGGCCTAAGCGAACTTGCCTTGTGATTTTTTCATACTTACCAAGCTTGGGGCGGACTTGGCTAGTAATTTGCCATTTAATTTGACATATGGCGAACTTTCTCTTGCCATTTACCACTTCCAAACATCTTGGAGAAAACATCTTCACATTCCCATCCATATCCAAGCTTCTTGGGGCGGACTTCACCATGCCTCAAGCCAATTCTTATGGGGCGGACTTGCTTGGTGGTTGTGCCATCTTTTTGTCTTGGGGTTGACTTGCTTAGTCTCCATGCCATCTCCCAACACCTTGGAGCGCACTTGCTTAGTATCCATGCCATCCATGCAAGGGCAGACTTTACCTATGTCCATGCCATCTCCTTGGGCAGACTTGGCTTAGACTTAGCCATTTTTTTTTTTGTTGCTGGGCGGACTTGGCCTATGTCCATGCCATTTTGCATGGGCAGACTTGGTTATGTCTTGTGCCATTTTCTTTCTTACAATGGTGGATTTGTCCAATGTCCATGCCATTTTTCTTTGCTTCATGCTTGGGCGAATTTAGCACATGCCTATCATGCCTTAAACAAATTTTTCATTTTTTCATTTTTTTTCCATTTCAGAGGTTTCTCGAGTTGATCCCGACGAAGCCATGACCTGCACATTTTCCAAAAATAGAAACCCTGCCAAAAATAGATTTTTTTCCAAAAAATAGAAACTTTCTAAAAATAGCCCCTAAAAAATAGGAAGTCCAAAATGGGCTAAAAATGGCAAAAAAAAAAGTTCCTAAAAAATAAGGGGTCGGGGTGAAAACCCTAAAATTTAGGAAGTGTCAGAATTGATTGAAATGACAGTCGATCTTCGTCCACAAGGCCCTCTAAACACTTTGGTGACGTTCGCGCACTAATTCTGGCTCACAATCATTTCTTGACTCCGGGTGGCCTTTCAAAAATTCAAATTCCAAGTACCCAACCAAACGACCAAAATGCAAAGGCAGAAAGCTCAGAGGGAAAACTACTAGGGTCCCCATGTGCAATGGGGCGATGTGTGAAAAGGTCACAATAGGGGGATGAGAAGATTCCTTGGAGGAATAAAAGTGAATTAAAAATTCACAATGATTGGAAGAATCTAGTGGATAAGAGAGGGTTTCCAAAAAGTTGGGGATTTGCCACATGTGAGTGATGTGACAAGTCAAAGATTCTAGAAGACTTTGGCACATGTGATGTGACAAGTCAAAGGTTCTAGAACTTTGCATGGGGAAGAGAAGAGCCTTGGATGAATAAAAAGGAATTAAAAATTCCTTGGGGGATGGGGAGAGTTGACCAAGGTATTGATTAGGCTAATGACCTTGATTAAGATTGTGCAAACACAAGATTAGGATAATTAATGAGAGATTAGAAGCAAGCGGGAGATTATGGAGGATGTGACACTAATCTTGATTAAGTGGCGCACATCCTAATCATGGATTAATTAATTTAATCTAGATTAAAAGAGGATTATGGAGAATGTGACAAGGAGAGAGAAAATGAGGAATTAAAAATTGATTTTGAATCAAAAAGTTTAGGTGACTGAATTAAATAAATTGTCTTATTTATTTAATTTAGAGAAGAAAAGGTGTAAGGTAAAGTATTTAATTATTCAATTACATACTTTAGGAACCTTAGGCAGAAAATGAAATAATGATTAAATAAATTATTTAATCACTATTAATGAAATAGATGAATAGAGTAGATGATTTTGACCATATGACTGTGGTCAAATTTAGATGTCTACACTAACCACGTAGGATTTCACAAACATGGACTTTCCAAATGTGGTTCCTCCTCATGCCCGTCGCCTTCATGCATATGTTATACCAATTAATGAATGTTATTACTTTCTTCCCCACAATCTGACCTTTCCGGGCTTCCAAAATTCGATCTGATCTTTGCATTCGCTCTCGTAAATAATCAGTCTATGATCATTCTAGACCTGGCATCTAATGCATTAAATGTAGAATCTACACACAACTTTTCCAATCGTTAATGCAGTTGTAAAGGCATTTGACAAAATCTTTTTATGTTGTGTTTTTTTTATCAATGTCCATATCCCAGTCCAATGTGCGTATTTATGTTACATCGGCCAATCGCATTAAACACTCATTTGTTATTATATCTATCCCATCTCCACACATCTTTGAATCTCTGGTAAATGTCTTTTTTTGGTAAATTTCTGACTTCTACAGATTTTAAGACAACAGATAGCCTTTTAAAATGAATTTCAATGTTTGGAGATTTACATGCAATATATGTTTTGATGCATTTATTGAACATGGGGTACGTACTTTGCATGTTTAATATATGTTAATGATGTAATCAATGTAGAATAGAATACAAGAAAGTAGACTGTCACTCAGCTTTAAGGGAAGACTTACGGTGAAAGGATCACAACCAAAGGCTTCTTTTCAGAGTCTCTTCCATACTTTGTTTTATATACATAAGGAAGTCCTAAGGAAATTTTCATCTATATGCCGGCTTAACTGACAATTGATCAATTTTCTTTGATGTCTTCTACTGGTTTAATTTACAATTTATTCTACTGGGGAGGGCAGTGTCCATGTGGGACGTTGGGAAGGCGAGATATGTCTGTATAGGCATAGTGTATAGAAGGAAGATGTTGATTATGTGAAATATCTGTGACACAATGGCTGAGCACGTGCATGCATTACCTTGAAAGTTCCTAAAAAGCATTTGAATTATTCGTAGGCAGTGAGGCTGCTGGTAAAGAAATTAAGATGGCATGATGGATGGCGCATTCATTGGTCATTTGTTCGAAGTTGGTGTCTAAATGATAAATGCTATGCAGGAGTCTATTAATCTTGTTTTTTCTTGTTTCAAATGACAAGGTGCATTAGCTTAGAAGCATTTTTTTTTTGTCTTTCACTCACTGATTCTTTAAAGCACATTGTTTTCCTTACTATGTCTTTGCACCCTGTCCTTACTGATGATATTATGGTGCTACATTCGTTCAACTGTTACGTTACTATTTGAAAAACATTTGTGGTATATTATTAACACTAGTAGTAGTGAAGATTTGCTTGCAGCGACAATGTATTCCGCACGGACATACTACTGATTAGTATAGACTTGAGGCCATATGGACTGACCAAAGGCAATGTCAACCCCCAAGTTGTCAGAGAAATGACAAGTTATTTGACTGTGATGAGTAGACAGAATATGCGACCTCATAAAAAACAAAAGGTTTGAAAAGAACGATGATTTGATTTTGGTGCACTAGAAAGTGAATCTAGTCAGGATATCAACACCATGCTATTTATATGTTTGACATATATGTTCTTGAATCATGATTTGGAGTCTTATTTTTCATGGCTATGTTTTTATCTTGTACCTTACATTTCTTTTGCTTTCTCCATATTGATACTGATGTCTTGATGTTAGTAGTTGAGTTATTATTGGCAACTGCTCACAAAATTGGCTATCGTGGGTGGTAATGGTAAATGGAGTATGCGGTTGATTGTGAAGTACTTCTCATTTTTTACAAAGTGACATGATATCAACCAACTTTAAATGTGGTTCATCTAAAATCCACTATAATTTTTATTTCAACTTGCTTTCAGAAACTTCTATTAATAAATGCTAACACATTGTCAATCTTAATGGGAGTTTTCAAATTCTTGAGAATTTTCATTACAATCAACCTTATGAATTCTATTGGTTAGATGTTTTGAGAAAATAATTTATCAATAGTTGATATAAATTGTTCCAAAATGAACATTTCCACATTCATAATTAGGATAAACAATGTTAAAATCATGTGAATTTATTCATTAGGTTATTATTGGTTCCTTGTGAATGTGTTCATTATGTTTGAAAATATATTCATTACATCATTGATTCCTTGAAGCATCTAATAAACTTTATGTTGTTTATAGGTTGACATCGGAATCAAGCAAAGGCAATACAAGATTGGAGTCAAAGAGAAAATCGAGAATTTGAAACTTGAAATTCATAAAGCATTTTTAAATGCTTAGGGCTTCCATTCTACGCTTTAGTTTTTTGTTTTGAACCAACTCACCTTTCTTTTTGGGTTTAAAATTAACCATTTGCATTGATCTTTTTGGTAAAAATTGAACTTAGAAACTCACTAAATTTCAATTTGGGTTCTAAAAATTGAACAAGGCAACTTTCACATCTCGTTTGGTGCTTTTAAAATGAACTCATCACTGCTTTATGGACTTAAAATGAACAAGTTATTTTCATGTTTTACAATCTTTTTCACAAATTGATATCATTTAAAAGGCGTATGCGCTTCTCTTGCGCTTCACGATGATCTTGAGAATCAAAAGTCTAAAATTGAACAAAAAATCTTGCGAGTGTGAGTAGACTTATTGCGTGTGTTCTCCCTTTGTTTCTAAATGAAGGTTGATCGAACTACGAATCTGTTTGCTCACTTTTTTTTTAATCTTAGAGGGCATGCCTTGTGGGAAAAAGTACTCACCCAAGGGAACGACCCAACCGGTAACACACTAAGGGCAAGTGTATTCCCAACTGGGATATAAAAGTGGGTACTGGAACAAAAGCCAGTATCACGCGGTTGGCTTTGACGAGAAGGGCAACAATGGTCTATCACCGCATGGGTCAATCTCCATGAACAAAAATTTTGAACTAAAACCCCTTGTTTAGCAAAGGCCAAAATCCAATCTATTTGATGGTGCAAAAGGTCATGTCCTTTGAAGCCGCCCCACGTACACATGCGATTCTGTTGTGGAGATAAAAAGTATGCCATGGGAGATTCATGGGTACTGATGCTTGGCTGACCTGAGAAGCGAGTATACTGTAAGGGGGAGCCTGTGTGGTCAAGCATCTAATCATCCGCACTAAATATGCGTAGCTAGATTTATCCAAGTGGGAACCCAACAAATATTATCTTTTCATTCTAGGATTGTGCATGTTATTGGAATCAAAAACATTTTTCTTGGATCTAAAACATTCAAAAACAAACATTCACAGAGAACTTCAAAATTTCAAACCCTTTGGAGGAAACAAATACCCTTGAAAAATCTTAGTGCTCTTGCTTACCCTAGGGATTCTATCCTTAGAGGTTTCTAAGTACTTGGGTTTAATCGTCATTTGTTTTCACTAAAGTCAACTTAGGGAACTGTGCTCTTCAAATCTTGATTTTCACATAATGGACCTTGTGGAATGAAAAGAAAGTAGGACATTAGACATTTAGTTTGAAATTTTAATCAAGAAAGTGTTTGTAATAAAAAGAACCAAATATAAGCAAGATAACAGACAACTGAACCACACATGTGCTTGGTATCTTGTGGTCATATGGTTTTTCATGCAACCATTGGTCTTTTGGTTGAATTACTCTTAGGGAAAAGTGCATTCTTCAATATCTTGGTCTAGTCAACAAGTCCTCTTAAGTTCATCTAGGATCAAGTCAAACACTTCACCCATTTCAAACATCAATCAAAACATCATCTCACCAACCAACTCTTGGAAACTTTGAAAACATCGTTTATGCTAGACTTTTTTAGGAAAAATCAACATCACCTGATTTGACTTAACACACTTAGTCAAATTATCAATCCTCTTGAGCGAATTTACCTCTAGGATAACACAACTTCCTAAGGTTTACAAGTTCAAAATTACCTTGTTTGGCTTAACATGCCTAGCCAAATTATCCTTTTTTGTACAAGTTTACTCTAGGATAACACAACTTCCTAGGGTTTACAAGTTCATTATCATCTTGTTTGACATAACACACTTAGTCAAATTATTGAATCCATAATCACCTCGTTTGACTTAACACACTTAGTCAAACTATCCTCTTGAGAAAATTTACCTCTAGGATAACACAACTTCCTAAGGTTTGCAAGTTCAAAATCACCTCATTTGACTTAACACACTTAGTTGAAAACTATCCTCAATCAAAATCAAATCAAATCAAGTCCTAAGGTCTAGCATTGATCCAAAGTTCCTGAAAATTTAAACATCCATATCATTCACCCTTGCATCCTTCATCTCATCATTGGTCCTAAATTCCTTAGAGGTTTACTTTCGCAACAAGGTCAAAACACAAGAGGAACATGGAATTTAAACTTGACTCCTACATCATGAGTAATTTGAGTCAACCAAACTATCCAAGTCTCGTAATTCTAATTTATTATCGAAACATACATTTAGGCATGGCATCGTTATCTCCTCCAAAATTCAATGAATACAAATGCGAGTATGCCCAATCTAAAGTTTGGAACACCTTTTCCAATGATAGATTTAAATCAAAGTCCAAACCTACAAATCTATCAACCAAACAGTGAATGCACGAGTCTTATTCCAAACAACATTATCCCACCAAATCCATACATGTCGAATACAAGTTTTTCAAACATGAACATATCAAATTCACACTTGGTAAACTTTGGGATAGATATGCTTGCAAATCAAACAGATGTTGTTCAAAATCCCAACAGTATATTGGCAACTCCATGTAATGATCCAAGTCAAGGTAACCCCATGCAAAATCAAAATTACCTAAATCCAGGCAATATGATTCTCAACCACAACAATGTTCAAAGTCAATCTATAATGCCAAATCAAAATATCACACCAAATTAGAGCATTATCCGTGATCAACTTGTCCACGATCCCAGGAAAGTGCCACAAGGATGCATTCCAAATCTTCTTGCTCTACAACCAAGTCAACCATATCAAAGGTTTCAAGATGAAAATCAAGATCAAATTTTGCAGGATCAAATTGCTTCGCTTGCCAAAGTAGTTGATCCATTGCGCCAAGAGACATCTCCACCCCAAAATTAATACATGCTTCCATCGGTTGAACCATGTCATCAAAACATTGAGCTATCTCCACAATCACATCAAGAACAATATCTCCAATGTCAAGAAATTGGATATCAAGATCAACGACATCAACAACAAACTCAATCACCACATTTCCAAAATCAATCGCTACAAGGTCAATTTAAAGTGCAAATATCACAAGGTAACAAACGAAAATACACACTACTTGGGGAACCAATCGAATCAATCATGCAACGGTTGATACAAGAAAATCTCATTAAAATCCCTATTTATGTGAATTATCAAGAGCCCATGGTGAAACCACTAGGGTATGACGAGAAGCACTTTTGTGATTTTCAGAAATTAAAGGAACACACAATATCAAATTGTATTCAGCTCAAAAATCTCATCCAAGACTTGATTGATCAAAAGCTAATAGCTATTGGGGACAATAATCCGAATTCAACCACTAGTGATAGCGTTAACAATCTCTCCTCCATAATTGTTGAAAACAATGATCAAAATCAATCCATCAGGGAGCACTGCGAAGATATGTCTACCCCATCTAGTGATCAAATCAACATTCATCAAGAACCACTTTTCAGTGATCTATTCCAAGATGTGTTAACATTATTTGATCCTATTGACATAATCCATGATCCATCGACCAATGATCATATTGAAAATGTGTCTACATCGCCTTATGAGTTAGAGAACATATCTCAAAAATTCATTCCAAAGCATGATCAACATCAAGGTCTAGAAATGGTCCTTCCCAAGGCATATTGACCTCCTCCAACCTCACAATTGTGAATAGTGAAAGAATCTTTGACACTAAACTTGATCCAAATCCATTCAAAGAACAAGTGGATATTAAGCCACTTCCCATTCCTAATAAAAATGTCCAAGAATCCCTTGTAGACAATCCATCCTTTGAAATTGACCCATGCCAAGAACTTGATCCAAAGCATGTCGAAAGCAATTCCAAAATTAGTCAAGATCAAGAATTCGTATCTCTGAGATACTACAATGATCTAATGGACACTCTCCTATCTATACAAGATGTCGCAAAAGATGATCATATCGGTATAGCACATACTCCTCCATCTACCTATGAGATACTTTCTTTGGATGGACACGTAGATGATATTCATTCAAAACAAGAGTCTCATACTCTTGACATCATTACCAAGGAACAAGAGTCTCCTACTCTTAACATTTGTGCACAAGACCAAGATGTAGAAACATTTGGAGACATAGCAAAAACAAAACATGAAGAGGGCTTCTACAGAAGTTGTGAATTAGAAACATCCTGTGGACACCTAGTAGAAATAGATTATGAAGAAGGCTCCTACAAAAGTCATGAATCAAAAACATCATGTAAAAGCATATGGACAATGAATCATGAGGAAGAATTTTACGTGGGCAGTGAATCATCAACATCACTTGAAGGAGCATTACAATCTGATATCTCACATGATCAAGCCAAAGATATCAATCGGGCATTCATCCCACATATGGAGGATCCTATCACATATAAACTTAGATCACTCACCTTTCTTAGGGAAAGCTATCTCATCAATAAAGAAGCTGTCACTTTTGAAGATACACCACAGAGCAGAGAAGAATTAGCACCTTGTTTCCAAGGTAAATCATATCCTATTGCAAATAAGTTTTTTCAACAGATGAATTATCAAGGTAGAGGATTAGGCCTACATGAATAGGGTATCCTGGAACCATTGCAAATTGTCGGCAATCCTAAGCATCAAGGCCCTGGTTATTCGACAATCAAGGGATATAAACATATCGGTGATACTTCCACAAAACTGGGGGCAACTTTGTCACAAGAAAACGTCAACATAGGGAGCACGAAGAATCCTTATGATGAAACTGATGCCAATACTACAAGCCGCCACGTCATGAATCTTCATCCACCCATCACCCGATCCATGAATTGGGACCAACATGAAAAGAAAGATTTGAATCAAAGCACAAAGAACGTCATCAAATAAAAATAAGTACTGAAGCATGAAGGGAAAATCAAATACATATGGATACCAAAAAATACAAAGAAAAATGACTATCCCTATCAAACTCCATTAGTCAAAGAAACTATAGGGAAAAATAAAAAAGGGAAAGGTATCCATCAAATATGTCCACAAAGGAGAAAGCAGGCTTCTCAAGCAACATACAAAGTATATCAAGCTATTGGTCCTAATTCCATGCACACTTTCGTATCCACCCATCATTGCTCATTTTCCCAAGTTTGGAGAGTCAAAGGTTCCAAACTATCAACCAATCCATCTTTTATTCCTAAACACACTCCATCCACACCTCCACGCATGATATCCAATTCTTACATTGACCATGTGTTGGAAACAACCCTTCATCATAAGGATTCAGAAGGCACTCTATCGCGATGTGCACACAAAGACAAAGTTGACTCTAGTATCAACAAAGCAGAACATATTTCTCAAAATTTGCTTTCAAGTGCATGTATCTTGGCAAGGCAGCTTCTTCAAGCAAGATATCGATGGCACATTTTGACAGAAACATCAATGTCAACAGTACCAGGCTATTCAACATCAACTTAAAATCTCTCAAAAAATACAAAAAAAATAAAAAAATAAAAAAATCCAAAAATATAAAATAAAATAAAAATCAGAAAAAGGATTGAAAACAGTAAAGAACAAAAATTGTCCTCTAGCGAAAACCACTTTGGTGGTGCTTTGGACATGTACCATGATGAAAACCTGGCAAACAGGCGTCATCTGTAGAATTGAGCATCTACGTGCACCATTTCAGGAGAATGCATCTTATCACATCCATAATAAAGCCAACATTCCATCTATATCATATGTTCGTCCACGAACCATTTATCCAACCCATTATCATCTACCTACCTTATCTTGATCTTGATGAAGGTTTGGTGCACACTTTATGTTGCTTATGGTAAGAATCTTGACATGGGTCATTTTCATTGGTCCCATCCTACCCAATGTTATCTGAGACTTGAAGCATTATCCCAACCTTATTTTGAACACCCTTATCTTATCGCAAGATAATTCATATCCATTTGTCCAAGAATCTACCCATGGTCATTCAAACATTGCTAGACACTAGGGGCAGATATTTACATCTTGCTTCGGGAATAAATCTTGATCTATGTCTTCCAACTTATGAAGTGATCCGAACATTGGCAAACATGAAAGCAAATTGATCAAAGCATTTGTGAGCCAAAAATCTAAGTCACTAGACCATGGCATATTTTGACAGGAAGACGTTCCTCATCAACCTTTATCTTTCATCAAACATGAATCCAAACAATCAATATCAGCCGCATCTAACTTGCACATCTGTATCACATCAAATCATCAAAACAATTTTGTTCCAAATCAAGCTTCATCAATCTTCATCAATCGGATCCAATCAAGTATCACCTCGTTTGACTTAACACACTTAGTCAAACCATCCTCTTATGTACAAGTTTACGCTAGGATAACACAACTTCCTAGAGTTTACAAGTGCATTATCACTTTTGTTTGACTTAACACACTTAGTCAAACTATCAATCCATCAACTCGATCAATCAGCATTAAGCTTGGTTTTCAACAAAATCCCAAAATAAAGCACTGATATCATATCCATACCTAAACGTCAAAATCATGAGAAAATTCAAAACATTCAAAAATCTATCAAAAAATCTCAAAAACATTCAAAAAAATCAAAATCCAAAAACATTCAAAAATCTATCAAAAAATTAAAAAACATTGGAAAATCCAAAAATCAAAACAAGCTCAAAAAATTCAAAAAACATCAAAAAATCCAAATATTTGAAAAAAACCCAAAATGGTGCACCCGTCTCATCTCGGTTTCAACCGCAATAAACGTCACTCATAATAAATCATCGTCGCCTTCATCCTTTGGTGAAACAATCAGAAGCAAGTCTAGCAGGTTCTAAAGTGAAAGCTCAATCGTCAAAGTCTCAAGTCTAGATAAGTGAGTCAACAAGTTGGTCAACTCAGAGTATCAATAGCTTATCATCCAATCAAATCACATCAAAACCCTGATCACAACATGTCCTAGGAATGTGACCTTCCTGCGATGGACATCAACATCAGGTAACCCCGTAGTTTAGCCTTGGCTAGCGGTACGAAGAACATTAGCTTGTTTATTTACTTTATCTGGTCTTTTTGACTTATCTTATTTTGTGCTCATTTCAAGGACCTCTCGATGATGCCTAAAAAAAATAGGTTTAGAGAGAAAGGAATGGGGAAATGATCATTATCTTTTGTCTGTTGTGCTTGTTGGATGTTCTTGTAAAATAACTTGGCGAATACTTGCGTTGTTGGGTTCGTCCTAACAAGGTTTTCGTATGTCAAGTGTGAACAAGAGCACTCCTATCTGATTGTTGAGTCAAAGTCCATCACACTAGGTGCAACACCATCCTAGTTCTTTATACCTTGATGCATCGTACCTATGTGTGTTATCAAACATAAGGAAAGTTATGCTCTTTATCTCTCCCATCCCTAGATAAGCAACACATCATCATCATTCATCGTCATTTCTAATAAAGTTGGCTTGTTGAAATTCTACATCTTCTTGGATTCAAGGGTTGATCCCTCTCATTCTTCTATCCTCTTTCACATCCATACTACCTCTGCACTCTCATTCTGCATAATCATGTCATATCATCATAGGACACATCATCCACCTCATCCATCTCATATGCATTGCATAATCATTAAAGATGTTTAAAATAATATAGATTTGTTATTCTAAGCATCTTCCAAAAATCTTATTTACATAATCATTATCATATAGATCAGTTAGTCATAGCCATCCATACATCCATTTTGAACCTCTTTTCGCTCGATCTCTCGAGAACACACTTCTTTTCGCTGGGGCATCCAAAAAAATCAATTTTTTTTTAATTTCGATTTCGACGACATCATTCTTTGAAGCAATGCAACAAGTACATTTCTTGATAGAGGGGCAAAATGTAGACATGCAAAACTAACATCATGCATCCAATTCTTCTATTAATCACTTAAAACAATTTATTGATTAATTCCCTAAGCTTCATCATATTTAATTAAATAAATCAAATTATTTAATTAAGTCCTTAAGTTCTTCTTATTTGATTCAATAAATCAAAATGATTTAAATCAAATATAAAACCCCTAAAATCCTCCAAGCTAATTAATCTAGATTAATTAACCTCTAAACATAATCATCCATTCTCTAGCTTTTGACTCAACTGGAGTCAAATCTAAACTCTTAACTAACCCACCCACTTGCACCAATAAATCATTTCTTTGATTTATTATTTCTTCTAATAACTTTCAAAAGGGCATCAACATGGAATATTCCTCCAATTTTGAATCTCCCTCCAAAGGACTTGTCCCTTCCAACAAAGCCTTAAATTCTCTTACACATCTCTTATACAAGTCAACTTGGCATTTAATTCACCTTTCATCCCCCCTAAACATGTCATTTCATCCAAATTCAAATTTCAAATTGGCACATTGAACAAAATGTGCACAACCCTCATCCTCTCACATCTTGACAAGTGACATCTTGTCATTGGCTTGTGAATGATCCCACATTCATCAAAATCCCTCAATCTCCTAACCTTGAATCTATAAAAGCAAGGCATTTCAACACCACAACTAGCAACAACACAATTTGATGCACAATATTAGCATTTGCATCATCATCTTTCATTTTGGCAATCTTGCTTATTAGGGGGTGGGAAAGGGCATCCTTTCTACATCATGAGGAGCACCACTCCCCCTATAGGATTAAGATTTGATTCATTTTAGATAAGTTTGCTTGTAAGCCTTCTTTGTATGTTTTTGTCATCATATTTTCTTATCTTAAATGTGATCAAGGATTTCATAGGGAGCTCGATTATTTCTTTTGCTAACTGGACTAATTCTTCTTTGTGTTGATCGTGTCAAGCTAAGGCAAAAATCAGGCTCACATCTACACACTAATTTTATTAAAAGTAGACACACTATTGACAATATATTTTACTCAAGGAATGAACATAGTGGGTCCATGCTACAAATAAATATTTTTTCCATCAAATATTAAATTTAAGACATCATGTAATGGAATATAACGAGCTTTCTATCTTATCACTCTTAAAGCTTTAGGGTTCAATCATTTTTTTCAATTTAGTTTGAGTCCTCTTTGTTAATGTTTCTACTTGTAAAAATAATTAATGGGCACAATTTTGAGTATTATAACATTGTTAGATCCATAAGACAAGGTTACCTCTTGCCTATTCCCTCTATGCTCTTGCGATAAAGTCTTTTGGTTATTTTCTTTCTTGTAAGGCACATCCAGAGGTTGTACAAAGGACCGCTCTTCTAAGAAGACAATCTTAATTGATTAATTTGGACACTTTAAAGATGAATATTTTCTCACCCTTCTCAAATATAACATTTTATATATAAAAAATACCTTAATATATTTTTCAAATATTTTGATTTTAATATTTAATGAGAAAAAAATAATGTTACATAGGGAGGTTCATTCTTCTTTCAAACTTTCTCGAACTATATGGTGAGTATCAAATTTAACAAAGAGTCTTCCTTGTATTTTAGGAATTAATTTTGCCTTCCAAGCCATGTCCTTCCTTTGGCAATATGGTTGATGTTGAGAATTGAGAATATAACTTATTTGATTACAATAATTATCTCCTAACTTTTCAATGTTGAGATTTGTAAGTTATTTTTTATTTATTTCTACTTATGTATATTATACTTCACATTAAGTGTATTATAAAGTAGGTTATGATCTTCTCATAAAGCTGAAGAGCATACAATATGCTAAGAGGGGGGGGGGGGTAAATCAGTATATTCAAATCTATTTAAAACTTTAATTCAATACGAGTTACCATTAATAAATTCTCCAAACATGAATCTTAAATCACCAAAGTAGCTAGTATTAACCAAGCAACACAGATGCACACATTAACACAATGAACACCAAATATATGTGGAAACCCCAAATGAGAAAAACCATGGTGAGAAGAGCTAGTTGGAGCTAGTATCCAAATCCAACCTCACAAAAATAATGAATAACTTACAATCATGGAGTAGTAACCAACCTACTAGAGACACCAATCCCCCATTAAATTTGTAGGCACCAACCCATTGACACCAATATCCCCAATACAAAGATCTAAGAACCAACTCAATAGGTAAAACACCAGTCCTATCAAACTATAGAGATATGATTTGTAGATCTTCAATGTGAATTACACAAATTGCACTTGATCTGATCTACCTTTAGACACTCTCTTACACAACATATGATCTTATGATAATGACACACAATGATTAGGATGCAACTCCCATTGCACCACTCGAATATGGCATTCACACTCACTCACACATCCACTATTATAATTAGTCATTGAATGAATCTTAGTCATAAATATATACATCCCAATGCATTAGCAATATTTCATGTCAACCAAAAATATCTTAACACCATTCATAAATAGCCAGGTTGACTAAGGGTGTAAACAAATTTAAATTGATATGAAACATGTAGCAAGTTAGTCCTAAATCAATTTTGTTGTCGCCAATAATTGTGATGCCCCGCCACACAACCCTAGAGGAAGTTGCATTAACTACTTAAACAGAATAATTTTTTTTTAAAAAGTATAATTAATAAGCAAGTTCGCTAACTAATGCCAACAACCTCTAAGGTTACGAGACAAAGGTTATATAGAACCTTAACAAAAACATGATTTAAACCATGTCAATTAATTAATTAATAACTTAATCACATACATTCCAATAAGATAATTACATCAAAGCATAAAGATAACTTTCAATTTAATTTATCCAAATTAAATAATAAGATTAAAACTCTCATTCCCCGAATGAGGCAAGTCCAATAAACATAATTACAATTACAACTTCCACCTCGATAACAACTGAGGGGTAAAATAATACAAAATCAACTGAAATGCAATAAAGCAAGAACTGATACTGTAATCCAACGAGCTCTCCAATTGGAAGTCTCGTCCACATGAACATGAAGGAAGAACCCAACGGATTTAGGTGCACACCACCCAACCAAGTGGAACCCAAAGGCCCACCCCCCGTGCTAGGAGATAGTAACAAGGAATCCTAGCCAAGGCTATCTACCTTTAGACACAGACCAAAATACAACTGAACCAAATTGACACAACTAATCACACGTACCACACAAGTACAACACTAGTACATAACAATTACAACTCAACAAGGTCACAATGCTTCCAGATATAAGCAAGATAAGTATGTTACAAGAACCATACACAATATAACAAGTACCAACTATGGTCACATCAGGTATGTTACGGAAACCATACCTACCAAAAACAAGAACCAACTTTTGTCCTAGACAGAGTGTCATCACACAACTCGTCATGGGTTATCCTTGGGATTCTTCCTAGGCTCCGACCCCCACAAGAAAAGGTTATCCTGGTGACCTTTACCAAATCCCGGCCCCCATACTCACTCATGCGGATCCAAATACCTTTCGTATAGACAAGATAGATGACCTTGCCATTCCAAGCCTTCCCACCCATCCCAAGCCTAACCGAGTACTTGGGTCCATGAGTGAGGCATTAATATCTTGATTAGTGAGAAGTTAGTCCTAAGCTTCTAAGTATTGTTTTAGATATCACTTGATTAAATCACTTCCGAAGGTTATCCTGGATACCTCTTTGGGCTCTGGCCCCTACGGAAGCCACTCTTCTATTGACAACACATAAACTCTAATCACCAAGGGAATCCAAGTGCACACATAACAGATGTTACAACCACTTCAACTCTAGGAGGATACCTAAAATGAAACTCACTCCAACACTGGAGGTACAAACATAACAAGGCCACTCCTTACAAGGAGACATGGATCCCATAATCCACTTCTTGCACAAATGACACAAACACCCCCGTTCGTGGAAACCGGGTAAACACTGATTAGACACCATGCACTACCCAAGGAACTCACAATAGGTTGACAAACATGACACGACAACCCACAGAACTGAAACACCATCTGGAAGGCTTACAGAGTAAAACCACTTAACCCATTTCCCAAAACATGAACACTGAGGAAATACCCACATAAAGCAATTGCGCTCGGAAATAAACTAATATTTTGGATATATTAAATCCATTTTCCTTAGTAACACTCAATAGTTTATTGAACAACAATCTGATTCGAAAACGTCTCTTCTGACAAGGGATGAAATTTGTACCAACATTTTCTTTTTCATTTGTATTTAAAATAATGATAAATAAGTGTTTACTTCTACAATTCAGAGAATATCGTTAAACAAATAAATAGACGTTTCCCTTGTTCGTCATAATTATTTCAAAAATAATTAACTCATCTATTTAATCATATCCCTTAAAACACCAATACCGATCTACCAAATTTAAACTTTTAAAGTCAATATAATATTTCGTTTATTATAGTTTAATATAGAATTTCACGATTTCACTTAATTCTTGCCAACATTTAAATCAATATTACTCCTCTTTTAAAATAAAATAATATTAAAAAAATAGAATAATGATTTATTGAGGTTATCATGCTTTCAATTATCTTAAATTGCCTTAAATCATTACTTTTAAAAAGAATCAACTTCCTATGCAAATTTAATTTACATCACAATAAAACTATATGTATATATATTAAAATAATGTATATACATATTAATATTTTAAAAACTATATAATATAATATTTTAAATATCATATTATAACTCTTTTTACAAATATAATTATCAATATTTTATTGTCATAAAAAAATATTAAATATATATTTTTATGCCCAATGTTCGGCCTCGAACTACGCGCCGCAGATTAGGGTTGGGCGACCGCGCGGATTCTTCTTGGCAGCGTTGAATGCACAGGCGGCGGCGGTTAAACAATGGGCGACCGTAGGAGGTGGCACCGCCGGGAGGAGGTGGGCACGACGGAGGAGCCACCGTGCAGGGCACAGTGGAAGGGAGGCAGTGCAGGCGTTGGTGCCGCTGCGGCGAGCACAAAACCAGCGCGAGCGGCGCTGGTAGCGCTACCATCGACTGCGGTGGCCGCTGCCAGTGCAGTCCGCATGGGCCGCGAGTTGCGGGCTGGGGTTTGCGCTGGGTGCGCTCCCCCACCGCGCTTCCCAAGGAAGCGGCGGTGGGGTGAGCCCCAGCCGCCCCTTCAAATTTTCATTTGTTTCTTTTTTATTTTTTATTTATTTTTAAATAAAAATGACAGTCCTCTCTTATATATATATATATATTTTTTAAAAAAACCAGAGCCTTAAAAGACAATAAAAAAAATTATAATTCTAGAAAAAAAATTTATTTTAAAGAAATTTGGCCAGTATAACTTTACAATAAGAAATTATAAAAATAATTCCCAAGCCTAAATATATTAATCTATATATAAAATATATCTAAATATCCATACCACCAAATGAAGGCTACAAATAGATTGAGGAACAACATGAACAAAGTAGAATTGAAATAACCATAGCAATTTAATCTTCCATTAACACCAAACCAATGAATCAACAAAAATACCAATTAAACAAGATGAGAACCTGATTCTCTTGGAGTATGCTAAAGGCCCTGCTGCTGCTTTGAAACCCTCTTGAGCACTTCAGATTCCACAAGCTTTTCCTCCAAACCCACAAAATAAAGCAATCTTCCTCTTCTCTTTTCAATTTTCTCCCAAAAACTCCATTTTTAATTTTTTTTTGTGAAGAAATTTTTAAGATAATGCAAAATTTCTTCCAAAATCCCACAACAACCCTCATAAATTTTTGAAAACAGAATAGCAAAAGTCTTTCTTTTGAATTTTTGAATTTTTGAATCTCTAAATTGATTTTTAATCCATTTTCTTAATTTTCAATTCCAACTCAAATTTGCATGCATTTTCAAAATGAATAATCTAAATCATTTCCACATAAATAACTTAATCAATTAATAAATAAATCTACCATAGGATTAAATATTAAATTAATTAAATTAAATTACTCAATAATTAAATCACAATTCCAACATTAATCTAACTCCCCAAATAGGCTGAAATCAGGCAATTAGAACAAAATAGAATAACTGGACCATACTAGGACTGACGACACACTACAACTAAGGTGACGACTCAACACGAAAATCCCAGCTACTATCTTCCAATCGAATGCCGTTGGGCAATGGACACGCTCGAACCTGTGAAACCAGGTGGAGTCGATGTCCTGTACCTGTCAACCTGCAAACACAGAATATATCCACATGCAATAATATGTCATAAATAAGGCACACCGTGAAGAGGAAATCACGAGATCGCAGGGCACTCGTAATCGAGTGATGCGATACCGTCCTCTTCACCAATACAATAGTTCTAACTGACGCATCTAACATAGCAACATAATCGAAAGCATGAAACATCATAAATTAAATAACCACTTATGTTGATTCCAAACATGCCATAATAATCACATCAAAATATAGTATCATCACATCAAGATACATCACGATAACATAGTGATCAACTGTAACCAAGTACATAGTCAAAGTACAACACAAAACTAAAGCATAAAAGGGAAACAACATAGTTCGCACAATAGAGCAAAACGGAGGGGTGTTACAATAATGAATATTGTTATGTGATTCCTTCAAAAATCTTACCCTGGTCCTATTTCATCCTCACACACTTGCTTTAGCTAGTGTATACTTCCCTTCTTTGATGTAAACACTCAAATGTTATTCACAATTAACCAATCAATACAAACAATACTTTGTTACATCCGACTTTCTGTCTATTAAGGCTCCACCTCTAAAACTTTGGAATCTGATACAACATGAGTAGCTTTACTTTAGGTCCAAGTCGTAGGGCATAGCATTCAAATGCAGTAGAATACGAATCAAAACACTATTACAATGTAATATAATGTATGAGTAACAATCCACATAATACTTCTACAAAAAGTTCTAGATTACTTCCAACAACTGGAATAGATACACACATGATATTTCAAGCATACTATAGGTAATCTTCTTCACAGTGTAGATCACACTAGCACATTGTTCTCAAAATCTCTGACATGACATGATCATGACAATAATACTTCCTAATGAAGTAATTATATTTAATTATCAAGATCTACTGACATCACTCCTTTGACATCAGTAAGTTCCTTTGAAATCAATGACAACATATATTCAACAAAAGCTTCTTAGAGATTTCCCTTTAACTAGTTGTAGAGGAACTAGAGGCTTCCATAGAACAACTTGGGATATTTGTTACTCTCTAAAAAATAAAGGAGGCTTGAGGATGATTGAATTTCATAAATAACTAGATTTTCCCTTTATTTGAAGTGGTTTGTTTGAGTAGGTTCTAAACATGTAGCTTGAAAAGTTCTTATTAGACATTGAATTGAACAAGGAAGTCCATAGAACAAATCTTGTTGGGTATATTAGAGATTCAAACCTTGATCAACCTTGTTCCTATGAAGACTAAGGGTAGGTCCCCATGTGTCTACTTAGCAACCACTCAACTTATTTAGGTATTGTTTGTGGAGTTGATGGCTCCATGAATAATTATTATTTTTTATTATTTTTAAGCAATCATCTTAAACTTGTATTAATACTATTAATAATAAATTTTGTAGCGAAAATTTAGAAAAAAGATTGGAGGCAAATGTTAAACAAGAGGGAAAGAAATTTGTGGAGCCACATAGCATTTTTGATAATATGTAGTTGCTGCTTATTTCCAACCTTTCCTTTTTTTCACACCTTATTTTCAATTCCTAAATAGTAGTCACTCCATTAAAATAAGGAAAGATTCCAAATTATCCTTTTCCCATAGTTAAAAATTTTCACGAGAACACTCCAACTACTCAAATTTAAGGAGAAAACACACCTAAGCAACCGCGTGGGGACATGGAGTAAGGGTGCTTTTGGTTTTAAAATCAATTAGAAAGATTGACAAGTCATGTGATGATTTATTAAGATTCAACTACACAATTTTGAGTCAATCTTCATCTATCCATATTCTAAGATTAATAGTTCACAAAAGCTCATCTCTCATGATCACAAATGGTTCACTTACTCATTGCATATGAGTGATGCTCCTAAAGTTGAAGCACTAAAACTTCCTGAAATGACCTATCCCAATACTACCATGTCTCAAATGCACTTAATTATGAATTTCTCTTATAATCAAACTCATTTATCTTGCTACCTATTTAAGAAACCTTTGAACAACAAATATTATACTTTATAAATGATTTATTATAAAACTTTTTAACACATTTATCTTCATTTATATATATAAAACTTCCCAACTCATTTATATAATATTTTTAGAATGTATCAAATTGAGTTAGGTGAAATATATATTTAGTTTGATGACAACTCAAAATTTCTTAATCTAATTTTTTATGTTAAACTTCTCCTTGAAATACCTGAAAAATAAAAGTTTTGAGATTTGCCAGGAAAAATCAAAACCAGTGAAGATGTTTTTTCTCCACATCTACAAGGTTCTATTTTTCCATAGTTTTGAGAAGGTCACTTAGATCATATGTTCTAAAAATTTTGAATAGATGAATAACTAATTTTTAATGACGTGCATAAGACCATCAAGTCCCAGAATAATTTAAAGCGCACCTTTTTTCTAACTCTGGAATTAAAAAACAACCCACAAGCTTATCCACGGCTGGAGCGAAAGGCCCTGCTTTCTTCCAATCCATATAATACGGCAAGGCTACGACGTGGATCCCTGCTTTCATCCAGTCCATACAACACTGCAGGCCACGATGTTAACGAAATAACTAAATTAACTGTGGGTGTAGATGTCATTTGATTTACTTGTTTAATGGGCTCAGCTTAATTCATTTACTTGACCATGCCTCATGAGTTACCTGTCAAACAGGTCTCTTATGGTTCAATTTAGTTCATTTCTCTGATCAGTTCTCATGAATTCTATTTAAAACTTAGTTTTCAGCGAATTTTCTCCCGTGGGTTTTATCTCACGAAGCAAGTTTCATTATTAGGTTCCATTACTCTGGCGTAAAGCTGCTTGTGATTATTGGGGACCGTAGAAAAGCGTAGCCTCAACGTGGATTACTTATCTGTGCCATCTATGCTAGCTTTTCTGTTTAACTTGAATCCCACCCGATAGATTGAGTTGAATATACCGAGTTCTTATAATCTTCATTGAAGAAGTCTATTGTCCAGCATAATGATTCCCACAGTATCTGCTATGAGGCATCAATCTTTTACATTTTGCTGCAGTTCGAGTACTTCGAATTCCCAATTCATTTTCTCCCCTTTCTGTGCATTCTCTACCCACAAACTCTCTTGTAGGAATCTGCCACTTCAGAAGGATCTCAGCCATGCGGAAACGAAATTATTATCCAGATTGATTGCCAGTCATTGTAAAAGTTACATTGTCAGAGGCGGGAGTCATGGCATTCAGGTTAGGTGCGCCCAGAATTCTCCAGGAGAGACTCAGGTATGCTTATTCCAGTCTTTAATGTCTCTTAATTGGATTCATTTTTCCAGGTCCAGACGTTGTTGCTTAAATGAAAGAGTAAATAATATATATTAAATAGTGTAAGAAAATTTCAGAGAACATTCGTCGCCTGAGAACACCACAGCAAACTGGGATAAAGAATTGTCAGGCGTTTTTTTATTATTCAATGAAAAATATCACACCACACAAACATAGAGCTTTGTGAAATAGGATTCCACAATTTGTATCCTTTCACACCATCTCCACAGCGTATGAGTGTGCCCTCAATTGATTTGTTCCTCTTGTTTGACTGTTGCTTATATCTTTTAAATCCAAACACACGGACATGTCCCTAATAGGTTTGTAAGTATTAGATATCGATTAACATGAATTAGCCATGTTTTTTTATGTTAAAATTGGTATTATGAGTCATTAAAGTACATTGGCCTGTTGTGGTCCACCATTTTTTATTAGTTGTGGTAGGTAATTTGAAAGTGCTTCTGGTCAATACATGTGGGTGTTAGAAGAATGTTCAAACCAACATGCACACTGGTTGACTAAATATTTTGGTCTATATGGTATTCTTCCTGGTTGTCTAGTTTGTCTATCTCTAAAGAACTCTCTTACTACTCTCTTTTATATGAATAAATGCCAGGCTCTTATTCTGTTTGGTAGTTGTCTTATTGTTGATTATTGTGAATACTTTTGGTTCGTTCATTGTATAGTTTGGTTTGATTCTATTCTATATATAACATTGTAGCCCTAGTGACAAGCGAATCCCTCCTCTGGAGTTTTCCTTTACATGCAATTTCATTTTTCCAAGATTGTTTCATCAATGTTTTCTAGAGTGATCTGATGTAAAAAGGAGCTAGTAGCCCACAACAATAAGTCACCTATAGTGCCGAAAGGTTTGTAGTCTAAATGGTGAATGACAATCACTTTCATGGGATAATGTAGAATGTTATGAGGACACGGTGAGATCAAGCAATCCTTAGATGTAGGAAATGGGGATGGGAAACTTCAAAGGTCATGGTTTCAACAAGTTTTCAAAGTCGAGTCTATATGAACAAAGGTTGCTTGGCATTGGCAAATAAAAACTATAGTTATAGTTGTCTCTGACTCTCTGTATAGAATAATGTCTTAAGCATTCGTCAACGGTGAAAGTAGTTTGTGTGTGATTCGTAAAGTAACTTACAAGAGTTTGTTATTGGTAGCATGTCCAATGTAGGATAAGTTCATCCAAGGGGATCCTTGGATACCAGGCAGTTTGATGGGCTGGTTGTATATGTTAATAAGCTATTCCTTTTGCTAAGCACTCTAGAAAATGTCAAATTGAGTATAAGCTAACCCTTTTTTTTCTTTAAATCTTAAATGGATGAAGATATATCCCAATGTGAACCAGCCCTAACGTGCTTAGCTTATGGCTTAATCTGTTTATATAGGCCTTTGTGAATCAACATTAATTTAGTTATTTGATAGTTTAATTAGTATACTTGCTGTTTGGCAAACAAGCAACTAAGTAGGTTTGAATGTCTTAGTTAAAGGAAACCTGTACTTGCATTTGTAAATAAGGATGAGACTGGCGGTCAAACTATGTAAGCTCCATGAATAGTATAAACATATACTAATTCATAAGCCCTTGTAAGCCATCTTTAAAATCATTAATTCAGTTGTAAGTCTGAATATAGGAAATGACAGAATATCTGCATAGAGTGAGTATTTCTGAATGCATTAATATCTGGATTTTGTCTCAAGATCTAATCTTCAGTACAAAAATATTGAC
The DNA here is from genome assembly GCA_007115665.2 of Sequoiadendron giganteum. Lineage (NCBI taxonomy): Eukaryota > Viridiplantae > Streptophyta > Pinopsida > Cupressales > Cupressaceae > Sequoiadendron > Sequoiadendron giganteum. The sequence continues at coordinate 495,974,643 of CM021109.1, read as the reverse complement.
GAACACAAAGGTATATTGGAAATAACAATTCCTATTCTTCTTTCAGGGTAAAGGACATTCCTCCTTCAAGGGATTTGGGAAGTTGGCCTTATGTCTGGCATTGGTAGGAACTTTTATGACACAGCTTTGCCTTGAGCCCCTCTATGCAGTTCAGTCTGGATCTGCAGTACCAGATATCTCCATGTTGATGTCAGGACCTCCAGTCAAGGATCCAGATGCTTTGTTGAGATATGCTCTACCAATCGACAACAAACCTATTAGGGACATACAAAAGAATCTTGAGAATATCAAGGAAAATCTCAAACTTCCAGGCATGAAGGCACTGAAATCAGTGGGGAAGGTGAGTACAAAAAATCAAAGCAAATGCTAAAAGAAATTCTTATTACTCTATTGTTTAGCTTTTCAATTTTCTAATGAAGGGTTGAACCTTCCTGTATGTGTTGTGCAGAACATAGAGCAAGCCACTTTGGTCCTTAACAAATATAATATGGAAGTCCTGGATGACATTGCAGAGTCGAAGAAAGCAATGGGCAAGGAGTTGGTCAATAAACTCATCCTTGGGTTACAAGACTTACAAAAAATTGTGGAAGCAAAGGATAGAGATGCTATTGCACCGAAGCAGAAAGAGCTTCTTGACATTGTGGGGCAGTAAGTACCACAAATATTGAACAAATCATGGAATATAATTTAAGAAAATGTAGAATGCATGCCAAACTGAAGCTACTTATTAGAGTAAGTAGTCATGTTAAGATTGAAAGCAATTACTACTAAGCATTAACAGAAAGACATAAGTGCACGGAGAGTCTAAGGTGAGTACTGAATGCACCTAGATACTTAAAATGCTCATGAGTGGCAAGTAAAAGGTAAAAGTTTCTTTTTTAAGTAGTGGCCAAGTCAGACACCAATTTGGCCCAGGATACCCATTTGCGGGAAGCACACTGGAGGATTTCTGTCCATTTATCTTATTAATTGTTCAAATTTTGTGCCCCTAGGTTTCAACCTCATTACCAAGCTTTGGAATGAATCAGGCCCTGCCAATCCACCTATAACCAGAGAACAACCCTATTGTCATGCCTCAATAATGGGACATCGCTTAGGCCAATTGGGAGTAATGACCCATATACAGATATCGTAATTGGAATAAGCCCTGTTTGGATAAGGATGCTTTTAGGGTAAACCCTATAAATTATATAACAATAAGGCTGGCACATTGAATTATTATAAATTTATAATGCTAACATCCCTCTTAATATTGACTAGGGGACATTGACATAGGAAAATGTCATTACACCAACATCCTCCATCAATGATGACACTTCTCACCAACAACATTTTGAATTTAACAAGTCTTTCTTTTGTCAAGTCTATGGTGAAGATATCTGCAACTTGGTCCTTATTTGGTTGGTATTTTAATTGAGCCACATGTTCTCAAAGCATAGTTAAATAAACTGTTAATGGATCTCAATATGCCTGGTTCTGGAATGGTCTATTGGGTTCTTTGCGCTCTCAATAACAGTCTGATTGTTGTATCTCAACAAGCTATTCTACTACATGGAAATATCAAGCTCTTAAATAATTCTATAATCAAAGCTGCTTCCTGCCCAGGAGTGACACCACATCCATACCTTGTCTCAATAGGCAAAAGAAGTGGTGGAATGCATCATGCTGGAGCAGCAACAACACCCAGAACCAAGTGGTATACAAATCTTGAAGGATACTTCCTATCATCCTGATCTCCTACTTAAATGGGTTAGTGTAACCAATCAAAGATGCATAGGTTCTTCCAATGACTCTCTAGGATTCTACATCTGATAGTATGCTGAGAAGGCAAGCTGAATATGGTATGGTAAGAGTTCCGTATGTCCACTGCAAAACTTTTACACTACCAATTGTAATATAAATAGAACATTACAAAACATAGCGAGTAATTGTAGATGAAGATCGTTGATTATTTTTTTCCAAGGTAGTGCTTGTACAATGACAATGATGGATAGGGAGGACTTTGTATATAATCAGGCACCTTCCTTGGCTGCAAGAAGCATATAGAAAAGTGCCCTATAGTTGCCAATAAGAACACAAGTCTTCTTCTGTGACTGCCAGATTTGTTTTTCCAGATTCAATGAGTGGGGTTTTTTGAGCTAATTGCTTCTGAAACTGTTGCCATTGTTCCTCCAAGCCTTTGTGTAAATTTTCACAAGTCAAGGCTACTTGATTTGCTTCCTTAGAAGCTTTCCTTTGTGCACACATCTCAATCTGCAATATGAGATGTTGGTAGTGAAAATGGTGCTCGATTGAATATGAAGCAGCCAAAATCTTTCCATCTATATCATCAAAAGGAGGGATCCAAATAGGTAACCAACTGTTTTGCATTTCTTGTGTGAGCTGCCCTATCCCATCCTGGTTTAAAAATATGCGGATGAACTCCATGTGGTACTCCTTGTTAGATTTTTTAATGTGTTGCTTGGCTGCTGTTCTCCTACAGTTAGGTGGAAGAAAACAGAGCTAAGTTTTTTTTCTGTTTGAAGTTGACCAGTGACTTCTTCTAGATTTTCTAGCTTTTTGTATATTAGAGGGATTCAAAATTCATGAAGATAGATTGCTTTGTTTCTAATAAAGCGCTTTTATCTTCTATTTTATTGAGCCTTCTAATTTAGTTTTTTTTTTCCTTTTTGTGTTGTAAAAGTCAAGAAGATTCTCTTAGTATATAAAAGAGATCTTGGGCACATAACGTAGCAGCAGAAAAATATAGAATGAAGAAGGAGAATTTATTTTGAGGTTAATTCGGTTTCAATTTAATAAATCACAGATGTTTTAAGTTTTTGTTGCTCCTATTTTCAGCAGTGTGTGTTTGCAGGTTATTGTACTGAGGTGAGTTGTTTTGATTAAGTTTCAGTTTGCAGTTAAGACTATTTTTCTTAGTGTGGAATCTACTTACCATGGTTTGAATTTTAACATTTATGAGAGCACAATAACTGAAATCTTCTAGGTCTGTGAATGGAACATGCTGCTACTTGTGAGAGGGAGTTGCCGGAAGATTTCAGTGCCATTACATCAATTGATTGAATTAATCTGGACCTGTGAGAGGCTGTAGGGTATGACACCCAACTGTTCTAGTGATTGGAGTGTTGATCTATACGTATGATAGGTTGCAGATCTGATTTGTTTACTTTCAGCATGTTCTAGCAGCTGTAAACATGATTAGTCTTGATCTTAGAGAATGTGATTGCCTAGAGGGTGCTTCCAACTTTATACCTTGGAAGTGTAGATTGCAGATGCTATTGAAAGAAGTTGATCTTTGGGTGAAACATATAGCATGTGGATGACCAAATCCTTACAGGAAGAAGTGAGAAGCTTGTAGTATGGTGCAAGGGGGTGTTGGCATCTGAGTTTGATATGAACGATATCAGCCGTATGCACTATTTTCTAGGTCTAGAGGTATGGAAGGGTACAAGAGAAATCTTCCTAAGTCAAGGAAAGTACACAACATATATTCTAAAGAAATTTTGGATGATGGACTGTAAGCCCCTTGCTATACAAGGGATCCAAATCTAAAGTTGATTGTAGATTTAGAATCAACTTTGGTGTATACTTTTGTGTATGGGCAATTGATAGGTTCCTTAATGTATTTGGTAATTATTAGACCTAATATTTGCATTGTAGTGAATTAATTTGCTGCAAAATATGTGCTTTGATTTTGAAGGACACAATTCATTATGGATTGAGGTATGTGAGATAGAGAATTAATGTTGCATGGCTTTTTAAATCTAGTCTAGGAAGGTGATGCTAGTGCTAGGAAGAGCATTTTAAGTTTTTGTTTCAGCTTGGGGTCAGGTATGATATCCTAGTTTAGTAGGAAGTAGGTAGTAGCAGCATTAATTTCAGCTGAATCAGAGTATTTATCAACTTCTTCTACTAGCTGTGAGGCCATCTAGCTTTGCAACAAGTTAGTGGAAATTAATGATCAAATATTGGAGTTGACAATGGTGTATTTTGACAATCAGAGTTGCATCAAGCTCTTTAAGAATCTAGTGTTTCGTGATTGCTTGAAGCACAAACATTTGGTATCATTTTCTTAGAAACAAAGTTTAGAAGGGAGTAGTAATTCTTTAGTATGTACCTTCAAATAGGCAAGTTCTCAAAATTTTGACAAAGCTCTTGGCAAAAGGGAAGTTTGAAATGTTGAGAGAGATTGGGTTTGATGGAGAACACCTTTGCAAAGAGGGAGTGTTAGCTTTTCATGTGTTATTTATTTGTTTTTCTTCTACAACTAGGTGGAAGAAAGCAACTTTAAGTTTTTTTTTTTAATTTTCTTATTTTTAGTTTTAGCTGAGTGCTAGACTCTTCTATCTTTTTGCATATTTAGAGTGATTCTAAATTCACAAAGATCAATTGTTTTTATTTCTAGAATAAAGTGCCTTGTCTTTTATTTTATTTACCTTTCTGCTGTTTTTTAAAGAAAAAAAAGAAGCTGAGAAGTTTTTCTCGGTCTTTAGAAGAGATATTAAGGACAAAAGTTAGTAAGTGAAAAAACATAGAATACAGAAGAAAAATGTTTGAGTATAATTCAGTTTCAGTTTATTGAACAATAGCATTTTTAAGTGTTGGTTGTTTGCGTTTTCAGCAGTGTGTGTTTACAAGCTATTGCACTCAACTCTGTTGTTTTGATTGAAGCTTTAGTTTGTACTTTGTAGTCAGGATTATTTTTCTGAGTGCAAAGTCTGCTTACCATGGCCTAAATTTTTAATACTCCTTCTCAACTAGGTTCTAAATATACAAGGCTTCCTTTATAACTAAGGGGGAATGGGAACTATCCAATCCTTTAACTATATCTGCCACTTCTAGCATTGTGTGAGCCTTGGGTGTTAATTTTATGATCAGAAATGAAATAAGCAGAAATACAGAATTATGAATAATAAGACACAGCAAATACCCTGGGAAAACCCTCCTTCTCGAGGGAGTAAAACCCAGCCAAAGATATATCTCTTATTAGAATGAAAAGAGCAGAAATCTGCTTTACAACTTGGCCAAACACTAGGCCGATCTGAAGCTATGAAGATAGCACCTCTCCTAGGTGTGATTATACAAAGAATATGATATCTCCTTAATCACAATCTGCTTGATGAATAAATATCGATCTGCTGCAAAATGACGATCTCCTTCTAGTGGTGCGAACTTATCTTAATTGAATTGAATTTCTGAATGAAGTGAATCGTCTTGTTTATATATACACCAAGGTGACTTTCTATGAAGAGTCGACCTCTTTCACATAAGAGACGACTTTACACAAAATGATACGACTTTTCATCAAGTTGGCTTTGAGAAATAAATAAATAATTTAAAATGAAGTGACTCTGCACCTGGGTCGGTCACAAATAAATAAGTAGTACTTGCTTTATTTAATTGTTTAATATTTATTATTTAAATCGGGTGAAGGATAACACCTGCTGCTATAACATCAACACTCCCTCTTAGCTAGGGAGGTATCCTTCCAGATATCCATGTCATGGAGTCTCTCAACATGACACCCACAATGGCTACACCCATTTGTGGAAAAGAGTTCATCACAGAGTCTCTCAACGTGATATCATCATGGAGTCACTCAACATGATGTTCACCCTGGCTACTCCCATGTGTGGAAAGGAACATGTGCACAAGTGCCCATCACAGAGTCACTCAACGTGATGTCATCATGGAGTCTCTCAACATGATGTCCACCATGGCTACTCCCATGTGTGGAAAAACACAAGTACAAAGGATTCATCACGGAGTCTCTCAACGTGATGTTGTCATGGAGTCTCTCAACATGACATCCACCATGGCTACTCCCATGTGTGGAAAGAACCACATCTCCGTCTCAGAGATGGACAAGGGCTTTCACCTCATATTTCTTTGTCTCAGAGAAATATGCATTATAGCAAAATCACTGATGCTGAGTCTCCCTCTCAGCAAGGGCAACATTCTCCACTACTCCAAGCTTGTCCCGAAAATATGCAAACTTCATTTTGGCAAGGGGCTTGGTGAGAATATCAGCCGTTTGATCATCAGTGCAAATGTACTTGAGTTGAATTGCTTTCCTTAGCACCATATCTCTGATGTAATGATACTTGATCTCCACATGTTTAGTCTTGTCATGAAATACTGGATTGACAGAGAGCTTCACACAACTTTTATTATCACCATGAATAATAGTTGGCTCCAATGTTTGACCAAACAGTCCTGCAAGGAGCTTTCGAAGCGACACTGCTTCTTGAGCTGCTACACATGCTGCAATATATTCAGCCTCTGCAGTACTTAGTGCCACAGAAGTTTGCTTCCTGCTACACCAAGAAATCATGGTAGACCCCAAACTAAAGCAACATCCAAAAGTGCTCTTCCTATCAGTTACACTCCCGGCCCAATCAGAATCAGTATAGCCTTGTAACTTCAGATCTTCATAGGAATTATATCTCAAGCCATATCCCACTGTGCCACGCAAGTATCTCAAGATATGCTTTGTTGCAACTAGATGAACTTGTCTTGGTTCACACATGAATTGACTGAGAGTGCTCATCGCATAACAAATGTCTGGTCTAGTATTGACTAGATACATCAATGATCTAATCAGCTGTATGTACATGGTGGGATCTACCAAATCTGAACTAGTTGCAGAATCACTCAACTTCTTCAAATTTGTTTCCATAGGTGTAGACATGGACTTGCAATCCATCATCCCAAATCTCTTCAAGATATCTATGGTGTATTTCCCTTGACTAAGAATAATCTCATTGGGCCTTTTCCACACTTCCAGTCCTAGAAAGTAATGCATAAGACCGAGATCCTTCATCTCAAATTCGGAGGCTGATTCTTTCTTGCATTTGATAATGAGATATTCTGCTCTAGTAAGAAATAAATCATCAACATAAAGGACCAATATTAAAGCCTCACCATCAACTACCTTGAATTAAAGTTTGGAATCTGCATCATTCTTGGAGAATCCCAAGCTCATCAAGTATCGATCAATCCTTTCATACCAAGCACTAGGTGCTTGCTTAAGGCCATACAATGCCTTCTTTAATCTGCATACATGAGACTCCTTACCATGAATCACGAAACCATCTGGCTGCTCAATGTACACTTCTTCAATCACACCATTAAGAAATGCAGTCTTTACGTCCATTTGGTGTAGCTTCTAGCCTTTAGCAGATGCAATAGCAATAATAGTCTTGATAGATGTATATCAAGCAACAGGAGCAAATGTCTCCTCATAATCTATTCCCTCCTTCTGAGAGAATCCTCTTGCCACAAATCTTGCTTTGTACTTCTCAATGCTCCCATCAACTGCATGCTTGATCTTGAAGAGCCACTTTGAAGACACAACCGATTTCCCTTCAGGTCTCGGTACAACATCCCAAACATCATTCTTGATGATAGACTAATATTCTTCTGTCATAGCATCTCTCCATACTTTCTGATCGGATGCCTCCTCAAAACTGGAAGGCTCAAACTCAATGATGTGACTCATCAATGCCACATAGCCTGGAAACTTTTGCGGTCTTTTGCTTTCTCTAAAGGTGCCATGAGGAGCTGCATACTTTTCTGCCTCTTGCATAGTTTGTCTAGCCCATAGAGGTCTCTTTCGACCTATAGCAATATCACTTGGCCCATCAGTTGGTTCTATGGGATCAACTAGATCAATAGTCTCTTTTGATTCAATAGAATCCCTCTAAATCTCAGGAGTATGATTAGGAGAAATGTCCATATCCTGAGGCGTCTCCTGTTCTTCATTGTCTATCTCCATGTAAGACCCTTTAGATCTTTTCAAGGCTACTTCCTCTTAGAAAGATACATCCTTGCTGATCTCAATCTGTTTCTACCTTGGAATGTAGATCCTGTAGGCCTTTGAAGACTCACTGTAACCCACAAATATTCCTTTCTTGCCTGATGGTTCTAGTTTAGATCTTTTGTCTTTAGGCACATGAATATAAACAGGACAACCAAAAATTCGTAAATGACTAACCTCAGGTTTCACACCTGTGAAGGCCTCTTTAGGAGTCATGTTTTCCAATAGTCGATGAGGGCTTCGGTTTTGAACGTACACTGCAGTTCTCGAAGCTTCTGCCCAAAGGAAGGTCTATAAGTCTTGATCATGAATCATAGCTTTGGCTGCCTCAACTATGGATCTATTCTTCCTTTCAACAACTCCATTTTGCTGAGGGTTGTATGGAACACAGAACTCCCTCTTGATCCTTGCCTCAATGCAGAAATTACGGAAACCTCTAGAACTGTATTCTCCTCCATTATCAGACCTCAGAATCTTGATCCTTTTCCTGGACATGTTTTCAACTTGAGCCTTGAATTCTTTGAATCTATCAAGTACTTCTTCAGACTCCTTAGACTTCAAAAAATAAATCCAAGTCTTTCGAGAATAGTCATCAATGAAAATCACATAATACCGAAATCCACTCAAAGATGCCACAGACATTGGACCACATAAATCATAATGAACAAGATCTAGAACTCCTTTTGATCTACTTTCACTACTATGAAAAGGACCCTTAATATTCTTACCCAGTGCACATCCTCTGCAAATGCCATCGTGCTCCAGGCTGAGCTTCGGTAGACCAGTAACCATCTTCTCCATAGATGGAAGAGCTCTGAAGTGTAGGTGAGCAAGTCTCTTATGCCATAGCTCACTTGAACTAGTAGAGTTATGCAATAATGCTTGAACTGGACGAACATAGAGTCTGTATAGGCTCTCTTGACGAACACCAATCACATGAGCTATTTTGATGCTAGAGTTCTTAGGCCAAGCAAGAACTTTCCCTTCAGAGAAGGCAACCTGATATCCTTTGTCCTCCAATGCTGAAATGGAGACAAGATTTCTTTTGATTCCTGGTACAAACAAAACATCACTCAAATGAAGAGGGATGCTAGAATCTAGATGAAGAGAGGTGGTCCCAACTCCTTTTACGGAGTAACAAGCATCATCTCTAATTATCACTTGTAAGTTGGTTTCTCTTTCTACCAAGTTTGAAAGATGCTTTTGATATCCTATAATGTGTCGTGAAGCACCACTATCAATCAACCAAGTGTTACTGTCGGTTGGAACATTGCTTGAAAGAGCGGAGATGAATAGAAATCCCCCTGAGTTGTCTCTAGATTCCTTTTGAGGTGACACAGTATCAACATCTACAGTAGAAGCATGTTGCTTTGGTCTTGTTAAGCAATCTCGAGCATAGTGACCATACTTGTCACATTTGAAACATTGAATGTGAGAGAGATCCTTCTTCTTCTTTGGTTCAGGAGAAGAATCTGATTTTCTGTCTCTATTCCTCTTGAAATTTCCTTTTCTCCCTTCTCTTCCTCTCTTCTGGAAGTTTGAGCAGCAAGGACATGATTTTCTTCATTATGAGAGCTTCGTCCATTCCCTCTTGCTGCCAACCTGGATTCCTCTTGAATGCAATCAACTCTAAGACGATCAAACTTGGGCAATTTAGATCTTCAACTAATGCTTTGGATAAATGGCTCCCAAGATTGAGGAAGGCCATTCAGTGCTAACATAACTAGGTCTCTATCTTCAACTTTATCTCCAATGGCACATAGCTAATCTCTCAACTCAGTAATCTTCATGAAGAAGGAGATGACTGAATCTCCCTTAGTCATTTTTATGTGATGGAGCTGTTGTCTCAAGGCAAGAGCTTTGCGAGTGTTGTTGATCTCATACAAGCCTTGTAGAGACACAAACATGTCTTTGGCTCTCTTCATCTTGGATATGATTGGCACAAGATGATCCTTCACAGAATCTATCAAGATCTTCCTAGCCTTAGTGCCATTCTTCTTCCATTGAGTTTTCTCAGCCTCATCGGATGGCTCAGGCACATCATTCTTCACAAAGTCAAGAAGATCATTTTCTTCAAGTGCAATAAGAACTTTGAATTTCCATGAGGTGAAGTTCGGTGCACCATCAAGTCTATCTTCAACCTTGACTCCGTTCACTATTTTCGATGCTTGGATAGACTCTCTTGGATGAGAAGAAGAGAACAAGAATTTGCTGCTTAAAACAAATCTGATTCGATCTTGCTTAAACCCGCTCTGATACCATGTTAATTTTATGATCAGAAATGAAATAAGCAGAAATACAGAATTATGAACAATAAGACAACAAATACCCTGGGAAAACCCTCCTTCTCGAGGGAGAAAAACCCAGCCAAAGATATATCTCTTATTAAAATGAAAAGAGCAGAAATCTGCTTTACAACTTGGCCAAACACTAGGCCGATCTGAAGCTATGAAGATAGCACCTCTCCTAGGTGCGATTATACAAAGAATATGATATCTCCTTAATCACAATCTGCTTGATGAATAAATATCGATCTGCTGCAAAATGACGATCCCCTTCTAGTGGTGCGAACTTATCTTAATTGAATTGAATTTCTGAATGAAGTGAATCGCCTTGTTTATATATACACCAAGGCGACTTTCTATGAAGAGTTGGCCTCTTTCACATAAGAGACGACATTACACAAAATGATACGACTTTTCATCAAGTCGGCTTTGAGAAATAAATTAATTATTTAAAATGAAGCAACTCTTCACCTAGGTCGGTCACAAATAAATAAGTAGCACTTGCTTTATTTAATTGTTTAATATTTATTATTTAAATCGGGTGAAGGATAACACCCGCCGCTATAACATCAACATTGGGTTCCAAACTCTGAATAAATTGTTGCATGGTACCCATTGGATCAACAAGATCCAGCTGCAAAAATTGTATAGAAATAATCTTTGGATGTCACTCTAATGGGCTATACACAATTTGAAATGTGTAGGAGTGGAGAAAGTGATCTTTACTTATGAATGGGGCCGCTCAATGCCACAACCTTGACTTCTTCCTTCCTTGATTGGTTTTGAAAGATCAGCCATATGCAGCAGCTTTGATATCATGCATATGACTCACTGGAGGGATTTCTACTATATCTCGGGGAGCTCCTAATTGATCAATCCACTCCTCAATGTGGCTAGCCTCATCACTAAGGGGAATATTTGGTGTTGGAGATGTTCAAGGAAGAACGACTGGTTTTCGCAAACCTGATGAGTACTCGCCGAGTTCGTGAGTACTTGCGGTTTCAAAGCCCAAGTGAGTGACTCACGGGTTAACTCGTGAGTAAAAGACTCAAAAGTAAGAAGCTCAAAGGGAAGTGGTGGATATGACACAAGTTGCAATATGCAATATGTCTCAGAAGTGTTATGCACAGTCCAATGTACTAAACAGTGATAGATTTGCATTGTCTGTGCAGTTTATGACATCCACACAAATAAACTAATATACAAGCAAATGGACAAACTTATAACTTTGGATAATTAGGAGTACAAGATGGATGAGATGGTAATTGATCCACCAATCAAAACAAGGGTAAAGGGTGAACAATTCACCATCAAATATTACTTAAGGTTGTCAAAGCGAGTAGTTTCATGGCTGCACCAAGCACAACACCCCTGTAGTTGGCCATATGTATTGATGAGGAAGAAGTGCACAAGCGAGCTGAAGAGAGGACCAAGTGCAAATGTATGTGGAAAGCAGAGAAAAACAAGGCTAATGGGAAGGAAAAGGTTGGCAAGGAGTAGGAAGAAGAATCCAAGGGGGATAACTTAGAATGGAAAAAGCACCATTAGTGCATGGACAAGCTCCCACTAGACCTTGCCACCATGGATACCCATGCCAGCTCATTACACTATGCAGAAAATGGGTATGGCAAGCGATGTGCAGCTCTAGGAGTAGAGGGGCTGATGATTGAGGCCCAAAACAATGCTGAGCCTAGCCCCATGTGCAACTGAATGAGAATAGACCACTAAAGTCCATGTACAGAATTATATACTAGTAGGATTCATATTCTAAGCATGTGGTTCCCTAAAGCATTATCTATGTAAAATTTGAATAATCATTAAATATTTAGTTTAGTTCTTGTACAGTAGCATGTCCTTGTTTGGATTTATGATATTCATCAGATATGCCACCTTGGGATCATGTTAGCATTTAGTGGAAGTACTGTTACTATCAAAGTCCTCCTTTTTCCAAGTTGTGAGAATTTTTACTGAACACTTTGAGCAGCATTTTGCTTGTGGCTTATGAATCGGGACTTTTTGTAATGCTTAGATGAAGTCTACTTTATATGCATAGATCTCATATGTTAATTCCTTATTGATTTGCAGCTGAGATGTTCCTGGGCCATTGGATTTCTGCAGTGTGGAGGAGGATATGGTGGACAATTTCCCCTTTGATGTGCCTGAAGAATATGCAGATAGACCTCTGTTAAAAGGAAGAGCCATGGTAGAAATGAAAGTGAAGATCAAGAATAACTCCAGTTTTGATGATGTTGTGTTCCAGCTGGTTCTAGATGGCTTTAATGCACCTGTTACTGCAGGGAATTTTGTGGATCTCATACAAAGACATTTTTATGATGGTATGGAGATTCAAAGAGGTATGCTCACCTTTGGTCTCCCTTTTGAGTTCTCATTTCTTGGGAGTTTGAAGTCATTCACTTTGAAGGCCCATTTCCATTACTGTTTGAGTTTTGCACTCATATTACCTTTACTTTTAGTCAGGCAAAGTTGACAGAGTATAATATACCTATTGAAGATGTTTTAAGACTTGAATTTGGATCTATGGTGACAATTGGACTTTTTTGGAAAATTTTACTCAAAAGGAGTTGATATTAAATCTGCATATGAATGACTCACTAAATATGTGTGTTGTAGTTCACAACTAACAATTTCTACATTCTTGTTTTAGATAAAGTAGGAAATGAAGCTAGCCTTTAATTTTTCTGCCGTATTTTGTTAGTGCTAGAAATTAACAAAGGTCATCAAGTATCTAATGTAGAAAGGTATTGAGTCTATTGACAACTTTTTAATTCCCTTTTCCATGAATTTTTTTTAAATGGCTTGAGTTCATTGTTTGAAATCACATTGCAAGCAGTGACGATTTTATGAGATAAGAAATGCAATTGGAATGTATAATCTTGAGGGCTACTCATAAGTCTTTCTTCCAGTTCTTCCTCACTCAACTCCAACTTTGAATATTTGCTTTTACAAAATTCAGTTTTTCTGCTTTTTTATTTTGTTTACATATAACAGTCCTTAAAAGAAAAACAATAGCAGTACATTTTTTGAAATTAGCATATATTATTAATGTTAATGACTCCATGAAGAATCCAAGTTCAGGTTGATTATATTGGATAGGATGAATCGTGATTCAATATTATTCCTAATTATTCTCCAGGTTGGTTCTCATGCAATTGTTGAGTTTAAACTAATAGAATCTAAAATTTGTAGAGTTATTTCCAGAAAACAGATGTCTTATTATTATGGATTGTGGAAGTATAAAAGTTTTAAAAGAGTAAAATCCTTTAGGTACTGATTAATAGGACACTTGAGGAGTGACACTTTTTATGATGAATTTTAAGTGAAAACTCAAGAGAATTGAAAATATAGCTTATTTGGTGTGCTAGGTACTGCCATATTTTTGTCTCTAGATTGAAATTGCCCATTATTCCTAGTAGAAATAAACAAAACAAAACACATTGCTTATCCAGAAGCATTGAGAAAATACATTATTCTCTAGGAACAGCGAAGAAAACACTAATAGGAACTAGAAGTGGATAATCATATGGTATTATGGAGTATACTCGAGTATTTCATAAAGCTCATCTAATTTAGTGAATATACTATTAGAGAGTAGAAAACATAGTTATAAATGTAGAAGAGTATGATAGAATTATTTATCATTAGTAGAATACATTCTCATCAACTAGCATAAAGTTTCCAAGGGTCTAGCAAAGAATGTTATTCATAAAAGCTAAAGTCATGGTATTCTTGTGTTTGATCTTTGGAGCCAACTGGGTAGTGCTTCTTCACAACACCAAGAGATATTTGTAATAGCCAAATGAGTTGCGGCTAAATTACTTGAGCTGCATGGTCTACCATCCAAGATTGATTTATCTACTATAGGAATAAAACTGTGAGTGATCCTTGTGAGCAAATAGATTAATGATGACTTATCATTTGTACAGATTCAACTTTGCAACAGCATGCAGGACAAAGTGCCTCCTCTATTCAAAGGTGAAGCTTCCTAATATTTGAATGTTTACAAAGAAAAGAGTTTGGTGCTCGTCTTCAAAGCATGTCTCTTAATACTTTGGTGCTTGTATCTGAGGCAAAAACATAGGCAAATAGTTATTTCCTTTATGCAAACTCCCTCCAAAAAACATTGTAAAGTGTGTATATTTGTATATCTTGTCTACAATCTTTTGTCTAGGGCCAGTTTCACTTAGATATAGATTTAGTTTATATCTCAGGGAGCTTCCCCTCTGAATTTGAAGAGAGGTTTCGCCTCACACACTATTTCATTTTGTGTTATCTTGCAAAAGGAAAATTAAAATGTGAAAAGTTTTTGGGGACTCTATTGGAGAATGAAATGCAAAAGAGCTGATCTTGCAATGCGATTATAGTCTTATCACCTCCAATTGAAGCTATTTCATCTTGGCTACTAAGGTCTATACCAGTTCATGAAGGAAGATAGAAAGGAGTTCTTGATCTTGACTTTTAGAAGCTCAATCAAGCACCTTCAAGCATTCTTTACTGACTGTCAGTGAGCTCATTGGAATATTTTTAGTGTCAGACAAAGAACTTCTTCAAGCAATGGGGGACAACATCAGTAATAATTGTGATAGTCCATCTTTGCCTCCTCTACCTTGTGGAGCTAGCATTGGACCTTTAGCTCTTGCAAAGCTCAATCACTTTCCACATCATTCAAGGAAGGGATTTCCCAAATTTCATGGTGATGGCACACATCTTGATGTGCACATTGCTTCCTTCACATCTTTTTGTATTTTGGGAGTAGAACATGAAGACATTATAGTGTGACTTTTTGTTGAAACCTTGGTTGGAGGCGCAGCAGAATTGTTACACTATCTTGCCATAGGACCAATCACTAGTTGGGTGATATGCATGAAAATTGTCATATTTCAAGCTAACTGAGGATAGTCACTTTCTTTTCGCACAACTCTCAAATGCAGAGAAGGAAAGCAATGGACCTCCTTCAAAGAATATCGTTAAGTGTGCATATTTGTATCTTGTCTATAGTTTGGTCATTGGTGTCTAGGGTCAATTTAGCTTAGGGTTGATGTTTACTCTAGATTCCAGAGATATTCCCCTCCAAATTTGAAGAGAGCTTTATCCTAGTGTTTTGTTCAATTTTGTGTTTCCTCGAAAGAGACAAATTAAAACACTAACACATGGTCTACCATGCAAGATTGATCTTCTATATGAATAAAACTGCTAGTGATTCTTGTTAGCAAATAGATTAATGATGAATTATCATCTATGCAAATTTGAATTTGCAATAGCATGCGGGACAAAGTCCCTCCTCTATTCAAAGGGGAAGCTTGCTGATTATTGAAGATTTACAAAGAAAAGAAAAGATACATAAAATAGACACAAGTTTATACAGTTTATCAAGGTTTGACATTGGATGAAGAAAGATTTGTTTCTACAGATATATTGCTGACTCTAGAGAAATTTAATCTAGATATTTCTTATTTGGGAACATTAGTCAATTGGAAATCAAGGATTCATTTGATGAAAAATCTTTGATAATCCCAATGTCTTACTTTCATCGCATCTTTGTAATTAACCTATAAGTCCTCAAAATAAAAGATGTCTGTAAATACATCCCAAAAGATTCTCTATTTCCTATGGCTATCAAGAGAAGCCTTATCTCGTACAATTTGAGATTGTACTTGGCAATATATTTCTCCAAATTCTTGGCAGTTGCAAAATTTAGATATGAATACATCCTGATAGTTATTAGGAATTTGTCACTGACATACTTAAAAAATTTATGCGGTCGGCCATTGAAGTTGCAGACTCTGATGTATGTTGATGTAGGTGAATATAGGGAACTGAGTCAACCATTCTGTCCATTCTCTTGTAAATTCATTCATTCATCACATATTCTTTCTTTGAAGTTTCTTTCAAAGTCTTTGATGTAAAAAAACAAAGGCATCATTCAGCCTCTTGAAATCACTCACTATGGACCCCAGTCAATAATATGTTTTCCATTGTGACTATGACTCCAATGAAGTTAAAGGAAAAAAAGAGGAGATTACTCCTCTTTAAAAGAGATCTGGGAAATTGATAAAGTTTTGTGTATTCTGCATGGAGGCAAGGTGCAAGAGGTTCCAATATTTTAGATTCTGAAAGGAAAGGGCTCCACTTGAAGGAAAGGAGGAAGAATTGGACTTAATTGCACCTCTGCCCTTGTGCAAAAATGTGCAAAGCTTAATTTTTTCAAGATTTTAAATAGAAGGGAGAGAATTTTGTGGGGAAGAGGGGAGAGAGGGCGGAAGCAGAGGGAAATTTTGGGAAAACAAGGAACATGAGCATATGTGCACAAGAGGCTAAAAGCCTGATAATCCCGATTTTAAAGGAAAAAGCCTTCATTATTTTGAAACTCAAGGAAATGACTAAGATACATTTGAAATTCATTGGAAATATCAGAAATGAATCAATTTTACAAGACAAAATTTCATAGTAGCCTCCTTGATTTAAAAGAAAAATTGGAGATAACAATGCAGACATGACAACTTTCATGCTCTTTATAGACATTTCCCTTCTGCTGATTGTCATGTTCTTTATGGGTGCATTATACCCAAGCGTGGCATTGTTCATTATACCCAACCGTGGCATTGTTGATAAATTGATTTCAAGTGGTTGGTTAAGGATGATGAGGAATATGAGTCAGGAGGATAAACACTATCTATGCCACACCCTGTGCATTCATGGTTTGAGTCCTTGAGGTGTCAGTTGTTAGCATAAGGACTTGCTCACAAGGTCAACCAGCTAGAACCAATCTCTTTAATGGTTTCTATGTGCACGGAAGTTCTTCCATTGGAAAGTAGTTTGTTAAGATCTTTTGCAGATCTGTAATTGGAGAGCAGCCTTATTTTTTGTTCCTTTATTTTGGGCGAAATCTGCTTGGTTTTGTGATGTGTTCTTTTCTTTCTTTCAAAAATAAGATATGGCGTGGTTTTTGAAGTTTCAAGAAAGAATTCTGCAGCATGTTTTCCATGGCTTTTTGGATGACTGGGAAACATATGTTTGTACTAAGATCTCCTTGCTCGGGAGGTATATGTCCTTTGATATAATGTCAAATCACAAATGATCACTCTTGCTTGGGTGGAAATGGTTGCTGAAATGATTGACTGCTTGATTTACATTGTATTTGTTTTCGTGTCATAAATGACTCAATTCTTTTTCAGAAAAAAATAAATATAAAGGTTTTATTGGATTTCCTTAATATTTTTTCTCCTTTCTGAAGTATATAGAAGGTAGATTTTTTGGGTTTTTCTTTGTGCCAAGCTGATGGTAACATCACGTGTTTTCTCCAAGTACTCACATATGATTATCCAAATAAGCCGAACTAACTCAGACTCATCAGACTTGGCCAAACTCATGAGTCGGAGAATTAACTCATGTCATATATATTTTTTGATGCTGTTGAATCAGGTCAAGTTGGTAAGGCTTTCACAAGATTTCAGTTGAACCACAAGTTAATTTTTTCTTGCTTTTGAGTTTTGCTAAGTGTGATGAGTCCGAGTCAGATCAGCTCATTTGGGTAATCATACAAGATAAATTATGAGTACTAGGGGAAAACATGTGATGTTACCACGAGCTTGATACAAAGAAAAAACTACGAAACTGTATATATATAAACTCAAAAATTCATTTCTTTTAAAATTTAACTATTTTCTCTATTATAATTATCTCTTTGTTTTGGAGAATGCATCCTATATTACACACTTGACACTTAAAACAGATTTCTCTGTTGAGCAATCTCCACAGTTTGATTCGATTCCTCAGCCAGGACGTGTTAATGACAAATGTAGAGAAGGAGTTGGGTTACTTTGATCCAACTTGATCTAGCTACCACCTTCATAAAACTGACCCTACAATGAGGCAAAGACATGTAAGGAACAAGGAAAATAAGCAATAACAGAAGAGTTAGCATTACTTATATGGCATATGTTGATTGTCAATCAAAATAAGCTGCATAAGTAATCGTATTGATGTCCCTGACTATGTCAACTAAGATTAGTTTCCATGTCAATCTTTTGTATTTCAATAAATGTTTGGCGTAAACAACCAGCAGGCCATGCTCGTTGGTTCTGTGTGATTCAAGAAGACAGTGCACACTCTAGCTAACACAATCAAATGTGGAAAACAGCACATTTGCTAATTCAATTTTTTACACACAGCAGACATGGAAAAGTCAGGATTCTTGGTACTAACCAAAGGTTCAAACACTCTCTCTGAAAGACATAGTTGATAGTTACCAACAAACATGGGACACAGGATCAAGAATCCTACCACCATATTCAAGTATCTTGGTTACTATGCTAAGAAGCCTCATACTGTAAAAGGTATATAACTTATAAGGCAAAAAACCTGAAAGAACAGAAGACAAAGAGGTAGAAATATATACAAAAAGATGGGAAGGGGAAGGAGTCCCTTATCTAATTTTCATCAGAGTTTGTCAATAATCACTAGTTGGTCCCCAAGGATAAGCTGATTTTCAAAATATATTTATATTCATGTACCATGTTGGAGTATTTGTAGTCTCTCTGTAAAAAGAACTGAAGCTACAGAATCCTAGTGTTTTTTGGTGTAATTTTCTCATTCAATATAAATTTATAATGCTACCAGACAAGCAGTTGTATCTAGAAGACACAAGTTCTCTATGCACAGCTCCTCACACCGTACTGCACTCTTAATGTATCCAAAGAATCATTTAGAATTCATTATGCTCAAATTGAAAACAACAATGGTGGAAGTTCAAACAATTTATAGCTATCAATATGTAACTCTTCATAAGACTTGCTTTTCTCTGTAGCGATATTGGGATATGCATATTTTAGGACTTTCTTTACACAGGTGTGAGATTTCTATTGACATACTCTTTATCGGTTTTTAGTAAGTAGTTTTTTCAAAATTTGTTTTGAATTTGAAAAAGTAAAGAACCGGAGCATAGCATTCATAGAAAGTCCAGGATGAGTACTGAGATGATAGCAACCTTATTGTATAGTTTACCTTTTGTTTGTCTGAGTTTTGTGAAGTATCTAAAATTTAAATGCTGTAAGAATTGATCTTTTCCTTGGATCTAGAGCTACATATAATTTCCTCTACAATTTGAATTTTTCCACTCAACCCTCCTATAGATGCAGCACTCCATCATAGATTTTTTTAATATTGCTAATCATTTACAAATATTCTGATTGTATAAGCATCAACATGAGACTAATATCAACTCCTTTTGAGCAACCACACTAGAAATCATCTGTAGAAGACCAAGAGTCACAACTTAGAAAACCACTTATTTAGAGACCATCTCCACACTAGAAGCCAACTATGGAAGACCAAGAGTCACAACTTAGAATTCCATCTTAGATGTCCCTTTGGGATTTGAACTTAGGTCTCTACAATGAACTCAATGCTTTAACCAATTAAGTTCAACCCCTTGGACCTCCATCATATTTTTGAATGATACAACCTTATTATATAGTTTCTTTTTGTGTGTCTGGACTCTGAACTTTGTGATGTATCTAAATTGAAAATGCTGCTGGTAAGAATTGGTCTTTTTCTTGGATCTAGAGTTACATATAATTTCCTCCACAATTTGACTTATTTAACTCAACATTCCTATAAATGCAGCAGTCCATCATAGAGCTTTTCTATAGATTGAAAGGCACCTCAAGTATCCTATGCATTGCCACTTTAACAGAATGTACGTGCACTTAGTGATTCATTGTCATCAAAGGGTTGAATTTGAACGTCTTTTCAGCAGTCATCAAGGTTTAAGCCATGGGCAGCATGATTAATCTAGAAATTTAAGTAGTTACATCTTAAAGGTGATGTTTGAGAACATCTACAAAATGAAATTGAAAGCACGCGCTTAATCATTACTGTAAGCTCTGTTGAAACTTTCTTTTTAATCTTTAATTTTCCTCTGGATTGGCAGCTGATGGATTTGTCGTACAAACTGGCGACCCTAAGGGACCAGCTGAGGGTTTTGTAGATCCCAGTACAGAAAAGATACGAACCATCCCACTAGAGATAATGGTTGCTGAAGACAGGTCACCTAGTTATGGGGCAACATTGGAGGTACGATGCTTCACATTATCTGATTAATTAATTTGGCCGATTTTAACCTTTTATTGAGTCTATGCTTAGGGATTCTAAATAATGATGTAAATTGTACACACACATGATCATTCCATAATATCATTCTTCTTCATATATGCACAGTATCTGGCATTTGTAGGACAGCATCATTATAATGTTGGTACTGTAGAGTCAATATTACAAGGCTCTACTAATAAAAAAAGGTTTTTTTGATGGGATGGCCTAATCTTGCATCAAAAATGAAAGGGATTTATGGAGGTTTGCATACAATCATATAACTTACCCTTTTCCCCTTTCAACTTGGCAGGAGCTTGGTCGTTATAAGGCCCGGATGAAGCTTCCATTCAATGCATTTGGGACTATGGCCATGGCTCGTGATGTGAGTTTATTTTTCTGTACATATTTCCATTTTATAATGTCAATTAAATTATATAAATTATGCTTTCTCGTCTGTATTATGGATGGTTAGCAGTAGCACATTCTCTTTGTCACTGCCAGTCTGAGTCTTTTAGTGCATGTAAACACCATCCATGCAAGCTTTTGCATAAAATTCTCTCTTTGGTTGGAAGCAATACCTTGCACTGACATAGAAATGCTTCTTATTGTGGAACAGGAATCTCAGGATAATTCAGCTTCAAGCCAAATTTTTTGGCTTCTTAAAGAAAGTGAAGTTACTCCTAGCAGGTCTAACATCTTGGACGGAAGGTATTCAGTCTTCGGATATGTGACAGAAAATCAGGAGCATCTAGCTGACCTGAAGGTTGGAGATGTAATTGAGTCTCTACGTGTTGTCTCTGGCATTGATAATTTGGTAAATCCTAGCTACAAGATCGTAGGGTGATTCATGAAAAGACTAATTACTGTTTATTTTAAATTAGTTTCTGATCCACTTTAAAAATGCATCCTCATACGATTTGGGATGTTCTAGAATTCTGGGATAATTGAAGTGGCTAATCTTTGCCAATTTGTTTTTTCTCATTAAAAAATATTCCCCATTTAAGGATAAAGATGTATTTTTAATTTAATTATATTTAATTTTTATTGGAGCGTTTTGTGTCAAATCCAGATATTTTGGGACTAGTCTAAATTGATGTCTCTTCAATTTTTTTTTAAATCTAAATATTTTCTTCAGAATTTATCATTACTTTTTTCTTTTAAGTATAAAAAACAAAACATTTATAAATTTGAAAAATACTCTATAATATGACAAGATAAGAAACTGAGAATCTAATATTAAAAATATTTTCCCATGATAATAAGTGCATTCTTAATTTGGGTTTTCTAGAGGTGGATTAGACATGTCATGGCATACTTCAAAGTTTAGATTGTCATTGTAAATGTGCATGTGTATTAATAATTTCAATTTCAAAAGTGTATTCAACCATTTTAATTTAAAATTTGTGTATGGTCTTGTATATTTAAACCACCGACTAGTGATACAAATACAAATATATTATGCATTTGATGATTCTATCAAGTTAGAAAAGGATTTCTCACGAGGGATATTTCCAATTAATTGTTATATACTTTGTTGGGATAGTTTAAAGAATCTTGCTTATCTATAGTAAAGGTAATGAGTGATTTTTGTAGGTGAAGGTCAAACCACACACTAATTTGTTAGATGGAGTATTATAAGGACAATTATAGGTTTTTGGAGTAAATAAGAGTTATAGGTATTCATGGATGTAATATATTAATGTTTTAGTGATTTTAAGTAGAAAATTTTTAAAGTATATAAAAATTTATGAATCTATATTAATAATTACAATTTTGTATTTAAGAATTTTTTAATTAATCTAATACATATGTAGAAAATGTCAATGTTGAATTGAATTATTAGATATCTTCCAATGTACATTTTCAACAATTAGAACATCAAAATTCAGCAGGATCTTAAATTGTTCTCCTATGTCTGCACTTCCTTCTTATGTCTTCCAAACTTCGCTTCTAGATCTGAACCTGTTAAAAATTTACAAAACAAAATGTTGTGTTGATTTGCTTATGGGGGGTATGCCTCGGTCAAACCCCTAGTTGGCAATTAAACCTTGATAGAAAGAATAGATCTGAAATGGAATGTGTATGAAGGTCCTAATCTTAAGTGTGCCTAAGATTAAGAGAGCTAAAATGCAATGAAACCCTACTCTAATGCATCAGAATAGGATGCATACATGAAATATGGAAATGATGACTCGCTTTGGGAGATCTTCAATTACCTTAATAAGCCATAAGAATGCATGTACCTTCCTTTAGGTAGAAAGTAGAATGATAATGGAAGATGAAATCACTTAGGAAACAAGTCATTAGACTTGGTTCAATGGCTAGTTGCATCTCCCCAATCTAGAATCTATCATGATCCTCCATAGATAACCATCATCAATATTTGGCAATGCTAGATCTTGAAATGAAAGCGAGCTTGAAGACTTGCAAAAACACTATAATGCTGCTCCAAGACTTCAACTTTTCTTTGCTCCTTGCTCTTGAATACAAATAATTGAATCTCTTGCTTACTTGATCACTTGGCTTGTTCTCTCTAGTTCCTAATTGTCAAAAATGAGTGTGAGACTTATATTTTATAGGCATCCCATCTAATTTACTGTTTATTAGATCCCAAATGCCAACATTTGTGAAATTTGAATTAAGAAAACTTTAATTTCCCCTTCAAACCCTAAAAAGACCCCAAACGGGACTCATACGCCCAAGGTGGCTTATGGGTTCCACCTAGGGGGACTCATATGCCCAAGGTGGCGTATGGGTCCCACCCTAGATTTTCGAGGTGAGTGAATGTCGGGGGTTGAAATATTGAATGTATTTATTAAATTTGTCAGAATTTTAGATGAAATAAGCCTTGGGATCCATAATAAAGGGTCTTAAGGGCCTATTAATGATGATTTAAAGGGCAAAAATGCAAGGGTACTAAAATAGGTCCAAATTAAGTGTGAAACTGTACTATATCCAAGAAGGGAGTACAATTTTTGACACTACGTTTAGCCCCCACTTTACGCCCATATGACTCTATGTGCATATGCAAGCTAAAGGAATTCAAATAGTAAACTTTATAAAAATGATACTCATATGGATTCATTCACAAACATGGGAGAATGAAGCCCCCATTGTAGCTATATGCAAAACCACAATGTTAGGAACCACATCCTGCAAAACCACTTCGTTAGTTGTTAAAAAATCCTCTTATCTAACCTCTTCAAGGAATCAAATTTGAGGGTAGATGTATGCCCCCCTTGATTTTGCTTGCTTTGTGGAGGTGGAATCAAAGTAGTAGTCTAACTACATCGAATTGCATAAGTCATATCATAGGGTATTTCCAAGTACCATACCACATAGTGATAGACATTTGATGAGACTGGGGGTGGAATTACAAATCCAACGCAACAAACGGTGTCGAAAACGGAGTTCTCTAGCCCCCAGTATGTTAATTTGAAATTAAAAAGCACTTTTACTTTAACATGTAAATAACCTAATTGAGAGTATATAAGAGTAAAAACTTAGGTATTTTGTGATCATTTAGTCTTTTACCTTTTTGTAGCTTTACTTCGGTGGAGAGTGATTGACGATGCCAAGCATATGACCTTACGTGCCTCCGAGACTCGAGAGCCTACACAACAAGCTGGCAAAGGGTGATTTGCAACATATAGTGAGTGGAATCTTCTCTACCTTTGCTTCATTTTTATGCTTTTACCTTATATTTTACATATTTCTAGTTAGGACCCTGGAAGAAAAAGTCGCCAAGCATCCCTCTTTTTCGCAAAGTGTCTCTTTTTTGCAAAGTGTCCTACTTTTTCGCCAAGTGTCCCACTTTTTCGCAAAGTGTCCTACTTTTTCGCCAAGTGTCCCACTTTTTCACAAAGTGTTCCAAATAAGGAATAAAGTGTCTAGGACTCCCAAAAAAGTACCCTAGAGCAACTTTAGCACACTTTTCGATTGTTGATGTATAGAGTTTAGATTTTTAGGATGCTTATAGATGATATTTTTCCTTTTTTTACTAGATTCCTCCTCGATTACGACAACATCTAGGCGACAGTTTATTTTGTCGCCTACGAGAGCTCGTCTCGGTGCTTTCAGAGGAGGATACAAAGACATTACAATAGATTAGTATATACTAGGCGTATCTCATGCCACGCATGAGATACCACGATGTCATGCTTATGACATTAGTTAAGAGATGGGATGCAAATACCTTCACCTTTCATCTTCCCACCAAGGAGATGGCCATTACTCTAGAGGATGTGCATCGCATTCTTCGGATCCCCGTCTAAGGTGAGACAGTACATTTTGTAGAGGATCGATCTTACCGAGAGATGAGAGCATACAACCAATATTGTCTTGGAGGTCCGCTTTGGGAGAGGATCATGGGGCCATGTGTTGAGCTGAGGTGGCTTCTTCATGCACAATCATCGCTACTTAGGCAGATTATGTTTTTTACTACAACATTAGTACTAGCCCCAAATGGTTGGGGAGCACACCCAGATGGAGGAATGATACACATGATTAGGGAGATGTAGTAGCGCAAGAACGTCTACACCTAGGGTCACAATATGCTAGCACATTTGTATTATGACTTGAGACAATTCGCCTATCAGGAGGTGGACAATATGGTTCATTGTACACTACTATAGGTTTGGTGCCTAGAGCATATCACATGTACCATACCGACCCGATTTCCTACTGTTGGTGCTATGGGCTACCCACACCTTTCAGTTATCTGCTTAGGTGAGCATGGCAGTATGGGGATTTGTTATACTAGAGGGTCAAGTTCAACCGTCTTGATCAGGAGGAGATCCTAAGGAGACCTTACTAGTTGATACCTCAATGGGCAGACCAGACACACCAGTTGACTAGGATGTAGATGGATTAATTTTTATTGGGGAGGCACAATTACATAGTGAGACCTTTCTACTACGACCATGTCATGAGACAGTTTGGACAAATACAGGTTCCACCAACACCACAACCTTTCTATAGATGATCAATGCGAAGTGCCTGTAGGCTTGGAGATATGAGATGACTCACAGTCAATGATGTTGTTTCCAGTGATTCAGATGATGAGGATCTCGACCTTGTAGGAGTTTATGGTGAACTCAAACACCCCAAAATCACTTGCAAAACAAAATAAATTCCACAAGAGAGAAATGACAGAAATATCATGCTATCATTAAAGATACAAGAATGCCAAACTGAATATGGAAAAGTAAATATGAAGCCTTTCTTATATAGGCAAGGTTGAGATGTAGTATGTAATATGATGTTGACATGTGTCATAATTTTATGACATGTGGCAACTAATTAACTACCTAGGAAATGATGCTAGATAAGATAAGACTTCTAAAAATGACAACTCATCTTTCTAGAAGGAATCTTATATCCTAAGCAAACATGTGAACCTATCACCTAGTAAATGATACCTAGAAATATAATTAAATGCCTAAGTAAACTTATGTAAGTGTAATTAAATAATTAATTACACCAACACCCCCCATAAGTGCAACTTAGGGAGGAAATTATTATGCAAATGATGCAAAGATGCAAAGATGGGTCCCGAATGCTAGGCCATTTTAGGTACCCATGTACAAATGAAAATGCAAATAAATCTCTCACAATTGGAGAAAAGGAGAAAATCCAGTGGAGAAAAACTCCTCCCCAAAAGAGAGATGAAATACAATAATGATATCCATCACAAATCCAATCAATCTCTATCCACACAAAGGATGAAAAGAGAGACCATTTGAACCCCCAATAATGAGATAACCTGCTACAAGAGAAGCACTGGAGTACACTATGGAGTAACACTGAAATCCTTAATTCGACAAGCAAGGAAAGATACTTCTGTTTGTTAGAAACCACATTAGAGTCACTCAAAGACTCAAGTTTAGAATCATGATAAATAAATAACATACTCGATGTCAAGGAACACTGGAAAACCGGAACACTGGAAAACCGGAAAACTGGAAAACTGGCACAACTCTAGAATCTATGAAGCAATAGTTGATTGACAAATGATATGGAATTGAAATGAAGTGCAGAGAAAATGCAAACCTAATGCACACAAAAAAAGAAATAGTGCATGCACTGATGAATGTTCACATTTTCCTCCATGATGAAAAATAACCTCAAATTTATGTAGATGACAAAATCTAAAAAATGCCTTATACCACTGTGAAGTGCTCGAAACTAGCTTTCTATCGATATCTTGTTTGCCAAAGGCAGACACCATGGCCAAAAGTTATGAATTTTTCAAAAACATTGAATTTAGCTTGCAAGAAACAGGTTTTCTAGCAATTTTTTTTTACTTCTGATTTGGTTTTTAAAAAATTTACTCCCTATTTGTAAACAATAACAAAAACCCATAAATATTTTGAAGCTAGGAACAAAACACATAAATCATTTTTTGATCCAACAAGTAGAAGCTGAAAACATAATTTTTTTAAACTTTCAGTTAGGAGAAAAATGACGCGCAACGAATCTTGTACAGTAGTTTTCTTCATATCTGTGCAAGATATGCAAAATCTAAAAGACACCCAAATGAGATTTCGACCTTGCCTACAAAATCTAGAAACCGTTTTTCTCACAAATGAGTGGAAGCTGGATTTTTGAAGAAAAAATGAAAACAACTCCAATAAAAATGACTGTTGATGCCTTGGATTCAATGGCGAGGCTCTCAAGACCCCAACTTGCACCCAACAAAAATTTCACGCCAAGATTGATCCCTTGGATATGGGAAGAAGTCAACAACATTGAAGCTCTGATACCATGTAGGAGTTTATGGTGAACTCCTCAAACACCCTAGAATCACCTACAAGACAAAATAACTTCCACAAGAGAGAAATGGCAAAAATATAATGCTATTATTAAAGATGCAAGAATGTCAAACTAAATATGGGAAAGTACATATGAAGCATTGCTTATATAGGGAAGGTTGAGATGTAGTATGTAATATGATGTTGACATGTGTCATAATCTTATGACATGTGACAACTAACTAACTACCTAGAAAATGATGCTAGATAAGGTAAGACTTCTAGAAAAGACAATTCATCCTTCTAGAAGGAATCTTATATCCTAAGAAAACATGTGAACCTATCACCTAGTAAATGATACCTAGGAATATAATTAAATTCCTAATTAAACTTATGTAAGTGTAATTAAATAATTAATTACACCAACAAACCTGTCCCTAGTCTTTGACGTTGATGACGCTGGTTCTACAGATGCACGAGGAGTGGTGGGTCGTAGCACGGCCAGATAGAGACTTTCCTATGGATCAACCTATAGGTTATGTAGGATCTCTTCCAGATCACAAGGATGATGAGGAAGAGATAAGCGAGGAGGTCAAGGCTGCAAATTTGTTTGTGGATGAGGTAGAGGAGGATTACGACGAGGAGGACTTAGACTATGAGGAGGAGGACAAGCATGAGGATGAAGATGACGACGAGGGGGAGAGCCAGTTGATGAGTGATGTAAGTGATACAACAGGTGAGGGTCCAGTTGCCCCCGAGTGGAGAGATTTGGTTCCTATCTAGGTTGCCAGATCATAGTCAATAGCCGTAGCACGTGCCAACACTAATGAGCATGCAGAGAGTAGCAGATCTTCTATACCTCCTGCCCAACAAGGAGGAGACCTGGGTGAGGATGCATTATTTATGTTTATGCTTATTCTTTTATAATTATGCTTATATATATATCAAGAGACTTGGGTGAGTATGCATTATTAATGTTTATACTTATGCTTTTATAATTATGCTAATGTTCTTGCTTTTGATATATATATATATCATGACATATATATATATATATATATGTGTGTGTGTGTGTATAGGAGAGAATTTGCACCCCTTAGGAAAATTCTCCTTTTACCCCTCTTCACTTTAGAAAACCAAATTCAAAGGCTAAATTCTACCTAAGCTTGCTACCTCCCATCCACTTTGGTGCCTGTTTTGAGTGTCGGTAGGAGAGCAATTGTCAAGGATGCTCGCGCGGCGCAAAAACATTTGTGTAGCGTGCTTACATCCCTAGAGGATTCCTGCGGTTGGAGTTTGCAGAGCCGTTACACTTCCGATTGGAAGTCGAATTGTAATGCCTTTGAAGTGTAACGTCTCCCTTCGACAGACTGTCCCGAATATGGTCGTTTCTTCATCTCTCTTCTTCATATTCACTATTCATTCACTCATTTCAAGGTTGGAGGATCTCTCTTAGCAACTCACAAGCTCTTAGCATTCACTTCAAGCATTGAAGCAACATTTTGGCACTCCATAGCAGCAAGTCCATCACTCCATCACTTCAATAGAGCAAGCATATGACAACACCATTGCAACAGAGGCTTGAGTTCCTCTCATTCTCTCCTCCATTAGCCTTGAACACTCTTGGTGGAGGTGGTAAGCTCCTTACTCACCTTCTCTATTACTTTGTTGAGTTAGCACATTACTGTTTGGTAGTGTTTTATTGTTCTTTATCATACTTTTCCTATATCATTGCAAACTTGGCTGTCTGTGGAGGTGGAAACACCAAAACGAGGGTTTGATTGAGGCAGACCCCTAAACAACCCCCCAACATTTTCCCTCTCTTTTGTGTGTAGGTGGAGATATCTTGGAGCGAGCTGGAAAACAAGATTTTTGTGAGATCGTTCTTGTCACCCTTGCGGTAATATACTTGTTTTGTCACATCCATTTATATGTTTCATATTTCATAGTGTTATTTTGCTCCCTTAGAAACCATTAGCTAGGTTGATAGTTAGTTTTGCAATGATCATACCTTGTCTTTCTAGTCCTTTGGCCATACGGACGCCAACGCACCTGAGAGACGCCAATACGTCGCGCTGTCGTCCTAGAACCACACTTTTGTCCTCTTATTAAGAGCTATTTGAGACATAGAGTTGATCCTGAAAACCGACTCGCCTAACCCCCTTTCAAGTCTCAGGTCTGCAGATTGATCGAAGGACCTTATAGTCCTCATCATTCTCATCCTACATCTCCTAATATTCCCTTAAACTAAGGTAAGTTAGAGAAGCCTACTACTCTCGATCCTCCGTGACCTGGGGCCTTGACGTGGTTGGTCCCCCTCTCTTACATTTTTGGTGAAACTGACGTGAACCATTTTGGTTCCCTTTTGCGATAGTGAAAGTTCCTTTCCTCGTATCCTAGGAGTGTTGTGAGGCTTTCACCTTGCAACCCAAAATATGACCCCTAGTAGGGGTAGTTGGAAGGTTCTAAGAGTGTTGTGTAATGAAACCTTAATTGGGTCACTACCTTATCCTGTAACCTTTAGGAGGCTCTGTGGAAGTTTTTTTTAGTGTGCGTGATGACCTCTTTCTTAAATCAACCTATTTCCTTTGTGTAGCCTGTGTGTAGTGGTACTGGTATAACCTTCACTTCGCAGGACCTGCCAATGGGCTTTAATAGGGAACCATCTCCTCTCTACCTTCTTGCAAGTATAAATGGGAATACCATAGCAGGTGTTCTCATTGATCCAACATCTCAATTAAATGTTATAACTGAGGAGTTCATGCTAATAAAATTCCTAAATAAGGATGGATATGATGCACCTAAGAGTACCGCCCACACACACGACAAAATTTTTGTACCTCCTATAGGAAGTATTATCTTGTCAGTCCTCATAGGACCTAAGTCTATGAACCTTATGTTTGGCATCATCTTGAGGTCTGAACTCTTCAAAGTGAAGCTAGGTATCCCTTGGCTAGTAGCTATGAATGCAGTTCCCTCGATTGTACATAAGTGTTTTAAATTCACTCATGGGGGTTTGGTACATGTTGTTCATGACAACGGATATAGACCGTCAGTTGCGCATGGCAGCTATACCTTGGATTAATTTTGGCTTGCACCTACTGGTCCTCTTCCTCCCAAGAAGGACCTCCTATATCACACATATCAAAATTATAAGAAAGGGCATTCTAGGCCGAAAGTGAGATACCCTCCTTCACCTTATATTGTTTCACATAGGGCTTGCCTGAAAGTTGACAGTGATGCCGCCAAGGCACAAAGAAGAGAAGAAGAGAAGTGGTCTCAAGATCCTTGTTCTTCCTCTTTCGTTGTTCAACCTAACGCTTCCTCTTGCTCCGCTATGGTACCATCTGCTTGTCTCACATTTGTGAGAGAATCCCATGGTGCTCGCTTAGAGAAAGGCCAAGCATCCTACATTTGAGCTTCTTGTTTTACCCACAGATCCTAGGATCGTTCGATATGGTAGACAGAAAGCTCCCCGCGGGGAATCCTCTATGTCCCAGCCTCTGTGGCCTCCTATCGCTCCCACTCCTAAAGAATTGAATGGGAAGAGGCCCGTTGCCGAGGCACTAGAGTCGATTTCTCCTACTATTTTTGAACCTGTCCCTCCTACTGCCATCCAGGAGCCTATCCCTCCACTGGAAAAAATTGTGGAGGAAACACCCATGGCTGAGCAGGAGCTTTCCGCTCCTTTGCAACCTCCGACCTCTAGTTCAAAGAGTCGCAAAAACTGCCTTGCACACGAGTGCAAGCGTCGACGAAAGGCTCTCCTGGCTGAGCAGGCTGCCTCACAAAAGAAGGAAGAGGAGACAACCGCTCATGTATCAGGACCTCCATCCGCGTCCTCCTCTCTCCTCCCCTTTGTTTCCGTTCAATCCAACTCCATATTGCTTCCGGCTTCCGTTGCGAGTGCAAATACGCCTAGAAAGGTGCAAGTGTTCATCGCTCCTTTGGTGGAGCTGTGTTTGTTGACATCCGTTTTGAATGTCCTGCCTTTCCTGAAGCCCGTAGATATGATTAACACTTTGGTTGTATCTGTTGTGGTTCTTTCCTCCTCTCCCTCTGCCCTTCTTGCTTCATCTATGGGGAGATTGCCTCCTCTAACGAAGAAAAAGGTAGAGAGTGGTCCCTCCAGCAACAAAGGACGTAAGAGGAGCTCACCTTCTCCAAAAGGTGGTCCTGCGTCAACTTGTTGTGTCCTAGTGATAAAACCAGTCCCCAGCTCTCCCAAGTTCGTCATTGCTCCCGAATCGCTTGGTGAGCGTAGACTACAAGGAAAAATTTAGTGGCAAATCTTCGCCAATTGGCGAATTCTAGGAATCGGGCAAATCAAAATTGGTGAATTTACCGTATCCAACAGGGTGTTCAAATCGCCCAGATTTCATGAACTATCAGTCCAATGCATGTCCATTTGCCAACGATTTTTTTTTACGAGGCATGTTTAGGCAATAAATTCGCCATAACAGACTATGCATTTCCAATGGACCGATTAATATTTTCGCCTGGAATCCCGGGGAGCATGTCATAAAACACCAACATATTCACCAATACTATTAAAACAACATTATATGAGAATCCATTTCGCCAATTAAAATTTACAAATAGTTGCTTGTGAAGACCCATTTTGCCTATTAAAATTTATAAATAGTTGCTTATGAGGACCTATTTCGTGAATAATATTTAAAAATAATTACATTTGAGGACACATTTCACCTTGAAAATTACAAGGTATCGTTGTATAAGCATGCGAGATTCGCCAAATTTTTAACATACCATTCAAAATCCCGCGGAATTCGCCAAATATGGATTGATATAAATACAATTGAAACTATTATTTGTTCTTACACACTTTGTTTGGTTCAGAGGTTCTATTTCTCAATTCAGAAGTTAGCGAAACCTGAAAACGTAGACTCAAAGGTGAGTGATCATTTCTTCATACTGCTATTAGTTATTAGTTATAATAATAAGATTTCTTTATCTGTTTTCCATTCTTGCTTCAATCTTAAACATGATTTTGAGGAGGGAATGGGATCTATATTCTTTGTCGGTTTGTCCTTCTTAAACAAGAAGACATTTTTTTCCAACTTTTATTCGAAGTGAGATATCAATATTTCGAGCAGCAAGGGTAAGACTCCCGAGGGTAATGAAGAGACTTGGAGGCCATCAAAACACCCAAAACGTGGAGGTACCATACAGTCTTACTTTGGAATTGGAAAAGCTTCTAATCCATTAGATCAAGGTGGAGCTACACCATCAACTCTTCCACCAAATAGTATTGAAGATGGCATTGACAATACCTCACTGCCACAGGAAGGTCAAAGTAAGCTTGTCATTGTGTTAAATCAAAATGTATCAAATGAGGATGGAAATACCGCATAAGATGTTCTAGGGGATACCCTGGTTAGCCAGAATGAGATAATTGACTTGGATGAGGATGATGTTGGTAGCAAGAAAAGAAAAGGCAAATCAAAATTGGGGCGCGAGTGGGAAATGACAAGGAATTTTCAAATTGGTTGGTTGTCGAAGTACCCATTCCTTGAACCAGTGGGGGTATCAAACGAAAAAAATATTGAAAGGGCAACAAAGGTCAAATGTAAGATTTGTAGTTGGAAATTTGGAAGAGAAAAGACGATGTAGCTAAAGCTTGACACTATAGAAAAGCATATCGGTAAAGTTTACAAAAAATAAATCTTAGATGGAAAGGAACAATCGGTCATACGATGGAAATCAAAGGAAGAATGTCTTCAAGTTAAGAATATTGCAGATTATGGAGAACATAACCATAGAATGTCGAAGATTAAAAAATGTGAAGGTACACTTGAGGCTCATTTTGGAAAAGCCATGGCAGCAACAAATCTGTCAAAAACTATTCATATGAGTGTTGTTTTTCATATTTTTTCTAGGGGGTGTCCTATGACAGACTACCGAGAATATTTTGATTTATTATCTTATTTGAGTGTTCCCCACTTTCCCTTCTCACATTGGTCAGTAAATGCTGGATGGGAATGGGCGAACTGTCTTGTTGCAGTGGAAAAACACGATTTAAAGGAGAAAGTAAAAGAGTCAAATTTCATTGCATTATTTTTAGATGAAGTTACTGCGGTAGACAATACTTCTTAGGTTTGTTTGCATTTGTATACTATAGAACAACATGTTCGCCAAGCTCATCTTCTTTGTGTTCATAAAATGAAGGACTGCTCAACATTGCAAAATCTATTTGAACTAGTCAAGAAATCTTTGAATGAAATTACAGGTATGGATGAGTTGACAATTGCCAAAAAGTTGGTGTGTGTAGGAGCTGATGGAGCTACAGTGATGCAAGGTCAAAGGAGAGATCTTTGCACAAAGTTACAAACTACTTGTGCACCATACATGCTTGGCATTTACTGCATGGCCCACAAAATGAATTTAGCATTCAAAATTGTAAGCAAGTTTCCTACAGTATCAAAAGTTGAAAATCTAGTTCGCGAGATCCACACATACTTCTGCCGAAGTCCCAAACGTTTCCTTGAATTTCAAAATTTTGCTAAGGGAATAACATCTAGAAACAAGCTTCTCAAGGATGTCGATACCAGATGGATCTCCCTGCACGGACTAGCACAATGAGTTCTTTCATAATGTCAATCCTTGATTGGAGTGATGTACGAGCATCGCAACATAGTAGACAAAGATCCTGACCTCTTACATAGGTTAAGCGATATAGAGACACTCTTGAATTTAGCTAGTCTTCTCCCCATGTTGGATGAGATGAACATCTTTTGAAGAAAGCCCAAGACAGAACTATGTATATTTATAAATATGCCAATCTACGTAAACTTACATGCTTGGCCCTCGATCATCTATATCTAGATCTAACACAAGAAGGCACAAATTATTTGATGTGGCAAAAAATTACTATTTTGAATAATCCTGATAATTATTTACAGTTTAATGAAGCAGGCACTTATGTATCTGTGTACGTGGATATGAGATACCAATGTACCATTCTAAGACAACCAGGCACTCTAGAAGAGAAGTACCTGTTAACGAGGAAGATTTTAACGGCATTGTTAAATCTGTTAGTGATAATTTGAAGGAAATTGCAAATCTCTTTCCTCAGAGATTCATGAAAGATTCCCTCGACATGAA
Organism: Sequoiadendron giganteum; assembly: GCA_007115665.2. Lineage (NCBI taxonomy): Eukaryota > Viridiplantae > Streptophyta > Pinopsida > Cupressales > Cupressaceae > Sequoiadendron > Sequoiadendron giganteum. The sequence goes on along the minus strand of CM021109.1, from coordinate 495,940,552 downwards.
ATACTTGAAGCCATGGGTATTGTGTATCCTCAATTTTGGGTAAACTGAGATAACCCAAAATATTTTCATGATCAAGTAAAAATCTTGATTGAACAGTTTCGAAAGAGGTAACATACAATGAGCAGACAATATAAGGAATTTTATATGAAAATAAGCTTAGAAAGCAATGTAGGAGTTTTGCAACAACTATGAGGGACCAGTATAAATCCATGGACAAGGAGAAGACCTTTGAACTGGGATCAATAAAAAATGTTTGGACAAGCTTAGGTCAGAGTGAAATATTGCATGGTTCGATGTCATAATATTTCAAACTTGTTGATTTATGTCAAACAATGATATTGGGGTCAATGGAGGATGAGAGATTTTTTAGTACATTTGGGTTTTTGAAATCAAAGTTAAGAAACAAGCTAGACAAGAATTTGGAAAATTGCTTGAGGATAAAAGGAACTATGTATAATGTCAAAAAAATTCCTTTTAAAAGGGCACTCACAATCTGGAGGTCCACATGTGAAAGACGAGGGACCGGGTTGTGCAACACAGGCTCTCCAATTCCAAGCGCCACCGGTACTAGTGGCAATCTGGGACAGATGACAATGATATTGAAATTGACACAAATCACACAATGAATGTTGAATTTGAGACACAGGCTGAAGAAAGGGAAGAGAAGACTCAGAATCAAGATGACTCTTTTACTTTATCTCAAGATGAACATCAGTTTGAGGACCCTGACTTCATTTGGGAAATGGAAGAGAATTAGTAGGTTTTAGATATTTTTATTGCACTTCATGAATCAGTTTCCATTGTTCCAAAGTCCAAACTGTAGTTGATGATATTTTATATTGTATTCAATGAACATTGAAATTGTTAATCATTGCACTTCATGATATCTTATTTTATATTGCACTTAAGCACTGCATGAATCATATTCCAAACTGTAGTTGATGATTTTTTATATTGTATTCAAATAAATTGTGAATCATTGCACTTCAAGTTTAGGATATTTTATTTTATATTGCACTCCATGATATTTTATATTATATTGCACTTCATGAATCATATGCCAAAGTCAAACTATAGTTGATGATATTTTATAAATTATATAGTAATCCATCATCCATGAAATTGTGATATTAAAATTTAAATTTGATCTCTTAAAAGGAAATATAATCTTTCTTTACAAAGAAACTAGCCTCCACCGAGTTCACCCCACTTATCTTCCACATATCAATAATCACAAAAGTAAACGACACTTTGATTTTATGATTCATAAATTTTGAACAATGCAAATTGTAGAAATTTGTGTGACAAGATCCATATTTTAGCCTACATTGCATCCATAAAAAATTTTAAAATTTCGTAGTGACGTAGTCTTTCCCCCATTCCTAACAAAATTCAATACCATCGGCCTAGCAATGCTTCATCGGCGGAACCCCCATCATAGTCTCATCGATGGCCCGATGAAAATAGCTCACAACCTAGTATTGGTGTAACAATACTCTATCGGGATGACTCCTAAGGTGCTCTCCTGATATACCGATAGAGTCAAGTTGTCAACAAAAGTAACCATGAATTATAACCATGGGCATGAATTATCGAATGCATAAAATATATCGGGGGAACTATGGTGCATTGAGGAAACATTATTTGGCGTCCCACCGATAGAACAAAGGGTAGGTTTACATCGGTGGAGAGGGTGGCTATCGGTGAAAGACTAATGTGACATCCCGAGGTATCATGTTGTGGTGCATTTATGAACCAAAATTGAAGTGAATTATATCACAAGTTGATCGCATAGTTGTTACAAAATCCCAGAAGATTTTGCTTAGGGCAGAAGCAAAAAGGAAAAAACTTGGAGTTCTGACGCAAAAAATACCGGTGGACTGTGGAGGCAACTCGATGAGACTCACATAAGTACTTCAGACCTAGTTGAGAAGCTATTTTCATCAAAAGCTTAAGATTTAAATAATGGAAGAGAGTACAGACAAATCCAAAGCTAAAAAATAGAAAACCGAAAAGCCTAAGAGACTCCTAAATGAAGACCTGATAGATCAATGCCCTGGGTCGGGGCCGAGACCCAAGAGGAGTGCTCAAATGAATCCTTCCATGGATCGACTATGGGACAAACGTAAGAGATTAGGGGATATTTGGACACCACAATGAGGAAGGTAGGGAATTGCTTCAATGAGCTAGAGTGTTGCTCATGCTAGGGTGGGATATTAGCTATTCAATTGTATTTGATAACTTCAGAAAAAGAGGGGATAAGACAATGAACTTAACAAAAGAAGCAAGTGACAAAATGTATTTAGGATCTAGGTACAACCCAGATGAAGCCACCTTGCTTATTTGCTCACTGTATCCCCATGATAAAAGACTTGCTATAATTAGTAATCCAAAACAAGTGTTTGGTCATCTCTTGGTTCAATGCGTAGTGGATACCAACCCTATGGAGATAATAGAATTGAACATAAATGTGGCAAAATTTACCAAAGCACAAATCGAAAAATTGATTAAGGAAAATGACAAACTGAAGAAGGAGCTAGAAAATCAGAGAGAAAGAACATATTCCTCCTCCACATCAGATTTGTACTCCCCATGGCTTGAAAAAGATAAGAGAGTGCTTGATGCATTGGCTGATGTAGCCTATTGGAAGAATTGCCATCTGAAATCCTAGGGGAAATGCAAAGAATTGGAGAAAGAAGTGAAAACCATCAAATATAACACTGTATCTGAAATGATAAAAGAAAGATTCAACAAAATGATGAAATGTGCTAATGAATATTGGAAAGTATTCAAATAGACAAACATTTCATTGGTGGAGAATGAACGATTACAACCTAGAATGATGGAGAAAAAAAAGGAGCTCGTAGATAAGAATATCATGAAAGGACAAATATTGCTGACATATAACAAGCTGGTAGAATCACATAATGGATATCATAATAGGGTTAGGGAAGATTTCGACTGCTTTGATTTAGTCCCACTCTTGACACTTCATAATGGCATTGGAAATCCGTGAGAATATGATGATTGGAAGGAAGAGCTTGCTGGGCTTCTAACTATTGTGTTGCAAGAAATAAATGATGAGGATATGGTTTTACAAAATACTCATAAGCAACTCAAAAAAATAATGTCTATGGAATATGATATGAAAGAGGCGATATCAAACATGGACACCTATGCTGAACAAGAGTACATCCATCACCTCTTTGTAGTCAATCTGTTTATTAGCCAAACTGTAGATGTGTCAGAATCAGATCCAATGGGACAACCATCAAATTCAAAGTAAGAACGCTAGCCAACAACATGATGGATGCCCTATCATGGAGTAGAAGCCTTGAACAGATCTTAGGTGGTCACAGGCTTCTGCTTGGAGATTAACGGATCGGTGCATTCACCTGCGACATTGTTTTATTTATAATTTGAGTTATGTTTAGTTGTCAAATGTCATGACTTTTTGTAAGGGGTTTTTAGCTTGTTGCCTCTCATATATAAGAGATATCAAGACCCGAATAGGAGATCAATGGATCATCACATCATTTTTAATTAGACTTTAGAGTAGAAAATAGTAAGAAGATAGATAATAGATTACACCAATTCGCCCATCCATCTCATATCATAAACTATTTTTATAATGCATATCATTTGAACTTTGAAGATCAATATAATGGAGAAGGTTACACATAATTACTGATTTTCTTTTGAGTGTTCAACTATTGTGGATTCATATGCTTATAAGATATTAACTTATTTGGTTGTATCCAAAGTGGTTGTTTATGTTATTCAAATTGAGTGTGTGGAAGTACATTTAATTTGTCAGTACATTGAATTTGAATTCTTCAAGAATAGAGGCTGTGACCATGGGGTTTTAGATTTATTTATGGACATGATCATTGATCAAGTAGTAATGTGGACCACAAAATGGATCTTATCACACAAATCTCTGCAATTTGTGCTAATCATAAAATCAAATGTAGTGTATTTTTGCAGTATGTGGGATGTGGGTGAGGTGTAAGATTGTAAGTTGGTGGATACTGATCAAGCTTTTTAGTCAAAACATAACAAAATCTAACAGCTCAACATTTATAACTTAGAAGCTCTACCAAGAAGTAAATATAATGAGCTAACAGTTTAACATCCATAACTTGGAAGCTCTACCAAGAAGTACATATAATGAGCTAACAGTTCATCACCTTATAACTCAAATGATAAAATAAATAATACAAATAATTGAACATCATCACATTACTGAAGTCTGAATTTGAGATTTTTAATTGATTTTCACATGAAGGAGTACATATTGGCATTGGCAATGCAAAATATTGCCAATGCCCAAAGACAAGTCTGCACAGAGCTGAGTTGGAACTTGGAAACTCATATTATCAAAGATTGAAAATTAAAAATCAAGTCACTGTATCACCTTTTCTAGCAACTTCCACTCTTCAGGTGGTGGAATATCCATTTGTTCTAACTGATGTTGTTTGACTTGAAGTTTTGTTAACATTTCATGATCGTAATTGGAAGTGGAACCTGTCTTGAATTCTTCAGTCAATTTTTCATCCAGGGTTATCAGTGTTATGATGGAATCCAAATAGTTCACATCTGGGTTCTGAGGAAACTGGTCCAAATCAATCTTCCTTGCACCTTCCATCTTCTTTCTGTTCCATCATTTCCAATGAATCGCTTATTTGTGTCAAAAGCCTCTGGAAAACCAAGATCTATGAAGTTCCTTACCTTTTCATCCACCACCTTCATCTTGTCTGCAACCAAATGCAAATATTCCTTTGTTCCACACATTCTCGAACACTTTTCAATGATAGATGACAACTTCATTGAGGTTTCAATCCGATTAGTAATCTCTTTTGATTTAAAATTATTGTTACTGGCTTTGTAGAATGTTTGTAGAACTTGATTTGCAGATTTCTCTAATTCCAGCACGTTTTTGTTGTCCACTAAATATTTGTTGAGCTTCTTATAATGCTGTCTGATAGCATCAATCAATTGAAACATCTCACACAAATGATCACACCTTTGCATTATTTCATCCCAGATCTTTTGTTTCATATGACTCATTGTATCTCTATAAAATGCAGATAACTTATTTTGAGAAGACTTAATTTCTTCTTTTGCTTCCGTCAGCTTTGTTTCCAATCTTTCATTTGTTTTTCTTTGTTTCTCCAATTTTTGTTCGCACTGTGCATTTCCATTCACAATGCTTAGTCTAAATTTTTCTGAAGTGGATTTTTTTTCATCATATTTCTTGTTGCTCTCATCTAGCTCTGTCTCCAATCTTTCATTTGTTTTTCTTTGTTTCTCCAATTTTTGTTCCCATTGTGCATTTCCATTCGCAATGCTTAGTCTTAATTTTTCTGAAGTGGATTTTTCCTCATCATATTTCTTGTTGCTCTCATCTAGCCTTTGCTTCAGGTCATTTACTTCTCTCTCATTTGGTTTATCCTCTTTGCTTGTTGATGTAGAGGCATATTTTATTATTCTTTTTTCTAATTCATTGCTCTTGTTATTTGTTGCTTTCCTCTTTGCTTTCTCACTTGCTAGGTCTGCCTGTAACTTTTCTATTTGGGTCTATAACATTTTCTTCTCTCTATCTTGCTTTAGCAATGACGTGTACATCAATTCATTATTCTTCTTTGATACATTAATTTTGTCAGTATTTTTTAGGCCAGAAAAACCCAATTGAAAATAGTTTACCTGGTATTCAAATCGATCCATCTGATTTGTTGGTTTGTTTTGAACTATGGGAACAACAATTGCGTACTCCATGATTTCTTTATTTGTGTCAAATGTGGGTAATACCATGGTTGTTGCAGGCTCTGAAGTTACAACAGACACACTCTCCATCAATTGCTTCTTTCTTTTTTTATTCAAGTTTGATTTATTTTTAAACTCTTCAATGAAATCATAACCTGAGGAGGCAGGAACAATGAAATGCTTGAATGGCGAAGGAATATGAGTACTTGCAGTTTCTAATGATGTCGCAACCACACTAACTGCAATTGGGGGAGTGCCTGGAAATAACTCCTTTGTGGTGGATCCACTGATAGTGTGACTTGGGCCTATCAAAATCCTTTGCCTCTTTTGATTGCCTTGATCACCTGGTGTTTTTGTGGTATCTTGTATTGTTTTCCTCTTGTGTGTAATTTGTTGTTGTAGCACATGTTTCCAACTAATCGTAATACTACCCATACCATCACCACCAATGGCACTCCTAGTTGCACTAAGCTATCCACCAAGTTCATGTCCTAGTTGTGATTGTATCTGACCATGAGGATGATGATTAGAAGCTCTAACAAATTGAGTTTGACTTGTATGCCCTTGGTCTACTTTTTCACCCTCCAATCCGAAGGCCAGATTTATCAACTAGTTTTCTATGCTCAAAATTTGTTATTGTCCAAAGGCCTTGTCTTTTGGAGTCTTTGGACCCCAAAGGACCACCTTCATTACCATTTTTTTCAAGTATGCCTGCTCCTGAAGTATATGTTGAAGCATATGCTTCTTTTGTGGCCTCACTTAAACTAGGTTTGTAATTGGCATGGATTTGTTCTTCTTCTTCACTATCATCATTATATTCATCATCACTTCCTTTGTTTCCACGTTCATTAGGATGTTCTATATTCTACAATTTGCTAAAATATTTATCTTCTTTGTTAGCTCCATACTCTGCAAGAGCTCTTGGATCACCTAGGTCCTTCCTCATAGACCAAAAGGCAGTAATTTTTGATCGTGACCAATTTTTATCTGTAACTTCCTTCTCTAGAGAACCTGGAATTTTTACTCTACTAGATGTTTTATCACTTTTTTCATAAAAAATGTTGTATGTCCTTATTGTCTTTCGGTGCAATGCCATAATTTCTGTTGACAATTGTTCAAAAGAAATACTATTCTTAGCAGCACTTTTATCCATTGCTATTTTGACCTCATCCCAAGAATCCTTGTTTCTCAAGTTTTCAAGCAAGGGTTTACTTTGATGTTGAATTCTACTTGTAGCATTCCTATTGGCCACAATCATTGATTTAGTGATGTCACATGGATCATACTGCCATTGACAGATAGGATCAAAGTCAAAAAAATTCAAAAGATTATGTGCCACACCAAATTCTTTTCTCTCGAATGTGAACCCTCCACATGAAAAAGGTAAAGAAGGAAATAAGGTCTTCTTTTGCTCACTGAGAAAGTGTAGTTCATTGACACTCTGCACTTGCCTTACATATTCCAATGCAAAAACCCTTTCTGTCACATGTATTGGAAGTTTGTATGGCTGTACTCTTGTTCCATAAAATCTTAGCATAGTATATTCTTCCATTAAGTACCAATCAACCAATTGTATTTCTTTTCCTAGTTGCATTCAGTTTCTACATGACATAGGCAATCTAGACATTGGAGTATTTGTAATTGCTTGATGCAATGGAGCCAAAACATAGTCTACAAAATGACTGTAGTTCCCTTGAGAATCATGCATCCTTATCTCAATGGTCCATTCATATACTAGAGCCATTTTCTTTTCCTCTGCATTACTATAGGGCTGAATCTGAAGCTTGTTGGTCTGAAACTTTCCTCTAAATTTGAATAGAAAAATATAGCACAAGTAGGTTGTGAACCTAAATGTCTTGGTGGAACTTGCTTTAATCATTAAAAACTGTTTATGCATGGATTCTACAATGTGCTGAATATAATTATATTTGACATGTTCATCACCATAATGGATATTATATACCATTTCAAGGAGGCTTGCACCCACTTCCAAATTGATATCCAGACTAAGGCAAAATGCTAGCATGGAAATAGTATCCTAAACCCATGGTTTAAAAATATCCAAATTATAAGGAGGCTTATGATCACCTTTCAATTTATTTCTATCCTGAACTATTTTATTTAAGAAATTATTTTTTTGCCTTTCTTCCACTGCTTCATAATCACTAGCAATATTTTCTAGGTCAATGTGGTGGTTTCCAAATTCTTCGGTTGTAAACCCCAACACTTTTCCAAGTTCTTCTGCATTAATGAATAACAATTCTACTTGGCTATCTTTATTACCAATTTCTCTTTTCTTATCATCATAATTTTTGGCATAGACCATGATAAATTCTGGGCAAGGGAAAACTTCATGTAACATCATGCGCCCAAATCCAATTACCCATGGTACACTAATACTATTAACTAAAACTTGCGTTTGCTTTGCAGTCTTATTCTGAGATGAAAATCTAAGTTTTGAGGTACGCCTACCATATATTTCAGGATCATAAATATCATGGTACCCATTAGTGAAACCTGGGGTTTTAAACAATTACACATAATGTATTTTTTATCGAACATTGCTCTAGTGGTACTGGTGGTAGACATGCTTATACAAATGTGAAGTTGTGAAATTTGAATTCCCTAATACCTATTATTCCTCCTTAATTTTAATGAATTCTTAAGTCTCTAAACCCAAACTTCAAACTTTGACAAAATAAGATTTTAAGAAATGTCAAACGATGAAACATAGCCTCAGGAATTCTTTCACTTACCCAGATTCTGAGTCCCGAATCTTGAAAACTGGAATGGTGTTGTTGGAAGTGGAACTGTAGAATCCAAAATAGGGTGGTGCACCGCAATGATCAATCTGAAGAGTGAAGACTTTAAAAAACACTGTACAATTTCAAAGTGCAAAGTGCTTTACATGCTTTTTTTTTCTCGTAATTGGAACATTAAAGTGAATGCCACGTCTTAGGTCTACAAGACTACAAGTTGCAAATTATTAACCATTGATCTTTCTAAATCTAACAGTTATAGGGTGACTCCGGAGGTTTAAGTTGGGAAGCCCATCGCTTTGTGCATTTCATTACAGAATGCAACTACAACCATACATCAAATGTTCATCCAGCGGTTGAAACTTGAGTAATTTATGATATTAACTTTAAAAAAAACATGACATGTGTTTTAAAGTTGTTTTAAACTTTTGTGCACTAGGATTGGCATCAAGGCCAAGGGGCCGGTAAATTAACGTTGCAAACTGCAAAGGACTTGAAAAAATCTCACCATGTGTTGACCCTCTCATTTAAACAAAATCAGTAATCACTTGACAGTTGACACTTAGCAGTACAAAGTGCTTTAAATTCTTTGTTTCTCAAAATTGGAACATTAAAGTGAATGAAACGTCTTAGGTCTACAAGTTGCAAATTCTTAATCTTAACCGTTGATCTTTCTAAATCTAACGGTTATAGGGTGATTCTGGAGGTTTAAGTTGGCAAGCCCATCGCTTTGTGCATTTCATTACGGAATGCAACTACAACCATACATCAAATGTTCATCCAACGGTTGAAACTTGAGTAATTTATGATATTAACTTAAAAAAATAAACATGACACATGTGTTTTAAAGTTGCTTTAAACTTTTGTGCACTAGGATTGGCATCAAGGCCAAGGGGCCGGTAAATTAACATTGCAAATTGCAAAGGACTTGAAAAATATCACCATGTGCTGACCCTCTCACTAAAAAAAAATTAGTAATCACTTGAAAATTGACACTTAGTACTACAAAGTGCTTTAAATGCTTTGTTTCTCGAAATTGGAACATTAAAGTGAATGAAACGTCTTAGGTCTACAAGTTATAAATTCTTGATCTTAATCGTTGATCTTTCTAAATCTAACGGTTATAGGGTGATTCTGGAGGTTTAAGTTGGCAAGCCCATTGCTCTATGCATTTCATTACGGAATGCAACTAAAACCTTACATCAAATGTTCATCCGACGGTTGAAACTTGAGTAATTTATGATATTAACTTTTAAAAAAAAGCATGACACATGTGTTTTAAAGTTGTTTTAAACTTTTGCACGCTAGGATTGGCATCAAGGCGAAGGGGTTAGTAACATAACGTTGCAAAAGACTTATTATAGCCTACATAATGCAAATCATAGAAATTTGTGTGACAAGATCCATATTATAGCCTACATAATTACATTGCATCCATAAATAGATTTGAAATCCTGTACTCGTAGTCCTTCCCCCATTCTTAACAAAAATCAATACCATAGGCATCAGCCTAACAATGCTTTATCAGTGGAACCCTCATCACAACCCCATTGATGGCCCAAAGGTGAAGACTCATAAGATGCGCTCCCCGATATACCGATAGAGTCAACAAAATTAAGCACATCGATGTAACACATAAACATCGGTGGAACAAATGATTACATTCCACCGATGACCCGATATAACCATGAATTATCAAGTGCATATTGCATAAATTATATTACTTAATTTCTCAAAAGAAAAAAAAACTGATTTGAATATATTAATAGACACTAAAGTTTTGAACTCAGAAAACAACTCTTTACTCTAAGTGTAAATGAATAACGAATAATAAAATAACACAACCATTTATTTTATTGCAATTGAATTTCAATGTCACATTATTACATATATGTTTACAGACGCGTAGTTGTAGATCAGGAAAGCTCCTATTTTGTATAAATAACACATGTTAGTCTGTCACTTTAGTACTTTACATAGACGAAATTTAATAATTTATTCCAAGTTGTTTCTCGTTACAATGGATTACAAATTGATTCCAATTTCCAAGCTTCTGCTGCTGAAAACTTACTACAAATGTAACTCTAAAAATAAATGCATGATTCCAAGATTTTGCTAGTGACAATGTAATACAAATAAATGCATGATTCCAAGCTTCTGCTGGTGGATTTTCCAACCATGTTGGGGAAAGGGGGTTCTAATCAATCCTGGGGAAATGGGAGCTGTGAAGATACAAAATGTACTCATCCCCTTCTAGAACCAGAGTCATACAAGAGATGTAATACAAATGTCTCTTTTAAAATAAATGCATCGGGCTTTCCTGGTCAGCCATGCTAGAGAAATGGGAGCTGTTAAAATACAAGAGGAGAAGCAAATTTGCTCCCATCTTCTGCATGCAACTTCCATGCACTAGTATCGCACTTACCTCCATCAGAGCTCCTCATCCTGGTTCAAAACCTATCTGAGAAGTCAAGTTAACCAAATCAACTTCTTTCCAATTCCACCCATTTTGAACTTGAAGGAAATTCATCTTTTACTGATTACTCTATAACTACATAACTGTAGGCAGGAGAATTTATAGTATCCCCAATACCACATCATCTTCTTCGTGAATCCTTATTAACCCTAGAAAATAAAAACCCTTATGGTACTATCCACTATTCACTGAATCACTATCCCTATTTATGGGCCATCAGTGCCGCTACCAGCCTGTATAATTAAAATGTTTAATTTGATTGACGTATGGGTACATGCCAACTATACCTCAAGTTGACAAGCTGTCAAAATCACCGATTCACCAGTGCCACTCAAAGTTCAAATGATATGAAATCATTACAAATCTTGTTTCATTAAAGCTATGAGTTGTCCAAGAAATTGCTTCGGATGTTCATATCACATATGGCATTAATCGCCCCCACTGCCAGCACTAGCACTAGCAGTATGCCAAACACACTTTCTTCAAAAAGATTGAGAATTTCAATTAAATGAAATGTACAATGTCGAGGCATTGAAAATATAGAATGATTGATGAGCAATGAGCCTTTATCTCACCACATATCTACATCTAACGGTTATAGTGTTATTCCAGAGGTTTCAATTCACAAGTCTAATGCTTTAGAGATTTACTTCTAGAATGCAACTCTTTTTTCTTGTTGGTGTATAGATTTGTCACTTTAACCATGAAAGTAGATGCAAAATATTTTAAAACAAATGACACAAAGTCCGTTTTTCTCACAATCAGTAAAGAAAAGCGATAGTTTCTCTTTTAACAAATGAATTAATCTGAACACAAAGTCTCGGAGATGAAAAAATATGCATTCTGACCTAACAGATAAACATTGAACAATTATCATGAAGAAACACAATTCATTCATAATTAAAAGGAAGCATTAATAAATACACAGATTTAGAAATATATTCTTTTATCTCTCTAATGCCAAAAATGTAGATTCACAGACCTGTCACCCCACACCCTGTACAATCAAAATTCAAAAAGCACTCAAAAGCTAAAACTACGCCCCCTTTATCATTACGTGTCACAAATTCACAATTCACAAAAGGATTCATGCATGTTGTTAAATTGTTGGAGGTGTCGAGACTCTGTAGAGTTCCAACTGCATTTCCATAACTAAATTATGAAATTCAACGCGTTCTTCTTCTTCTAAAACAAGAATCACCCTATTGTACTCGACATAGCTAGTTCTCTCTTTCCACGCCACTGAACGTAGCTGGGAAATGATGTCAAGTTGCTCTTCTTCAGGCCAATTCAAATTTGGTTGCATGACGGCCACAAGTTCATCTTCCCATACCCGGATATTAGCTGGAAGTACCATTTTGAGGAAACTCTGAGTCTGGAGTTCAAAATGCTACCACCTTTCCTTGTATGCAGGCTCACTTAACTTTACCGGTAGGAAGTGACAATCTGCTACTAAATCCATTTCTCCAACCTCCTTATTTAAGATCTATCTTTTACAAGGATTTAAAAGATTACGTTAAACCTAAAGTTGGCATTTGAAAGCATTTGAGAAGACATCCCTTAATGGCACCTTACAATTCATTAAATGAGTTGACACTTTGAAAGTTGTGCATCCCGTCGAGGTCGCTCAATCGCTGAGAAACAAAACTTTATAACCATTTGTATGGTAATAAAATCTCAACCATTTATTTCTAGAAATCTAACAGTTCTAGTGTTATTTCAGAGGTTTCAAATCGCAAGTCTAGTGCTTTAGAGATTTACTTCTGGAATGCAACTATAGTCATCCATCAAACATTCATCGAACGACCCCTATGATTTTTTGTTGGCATATCTGTTTATTTCGCCACTAGATTTTATTATTATTTTGAGATTCTTTTTAATTCACCAATGAAAATATATTTTTTGCTCTGAAAAAAGGTTTTAATCGCCAATGGAAAAAAAATTCTGGTTTGAAAAACAATTTTAATCGCCAATGAAAAATATTTTATTCGATTAAATTTTTTTACAATTCGCCAAGATTTTCCATAGAATTCTGGGGATTATAAAAGATTCGCCAATTGGGATTTTTTTTTTCCCGAAAAATGAAAAAATTTGCCAATAAAATTAATATTTTTTATCAAGAAGTATATAGGATTTGCCAGGATTTTACACCTTCGTCGAGGGGCGGGGGGGGGGTTTCTTAAATTTTTCCCTAGGCGTAGAGGTGAACCTTAGGTGTAATCTCCTCTGTCTATTGAGGTGAAACATGACACTCCCGTTAAGGGCATGTTTAACTCGGTGGATGAAGTTCTGATTTGTCAACGATCTTCGCGAGGTTGTTGACCTTAGACCCACAAGAGTTGAGCGAAAGAGACCTCACGGGTCCTTCTTCCTTAGCCCTTATTGCGAGATGGTCAGAAGCTCCTCCCCTTAACATTACACCACTACAGGCTTGTCCTCCTTCCCCCTACGATGATCTAGAGTGGGAAGCTAACGACCTCTTGGTTGATCAGTGTTAGGGGGAGACTTCTTCTTGATCTTTAGATTAGATGTGTGTGTGTTGTGATGTGCTTCCCCTGCAATCATGCTATGTGTGCCTGGATGACCCTCTTCACCCCTGTTGGTGCTTGGATACAGGCGTGGTGTTTATGTTGTAAACCTTCTTCTATTCGTATTATCATTCGTCCATGTTTGTGATTGACTTTTGACAAATTGGGGACGATGCAAAGCATTGGGAGCATTTAGGCTTCCTTCCATGTTGACCCAATTTTTTATTTTTACTTTGTTTTCTCTGCATTCTTCCTGATCTGGTTGGCGATTGATGATCGTTCACCCTTGCACCGTGGTTACCTACTATTTATATAAGCAAGCACAGATCTGACCCGTGAAACCAAATCCCCCTGTGCCCTTTTTTTGTGTTCTCTTTCCTTTTTCTTTCTCTTTATCTTTTTCTCTTCTTTGCTTGAGTTGTCTCTCTTATGTGCGACAATGCCACCCCTACATCACTTGGTCTTTAGAAAAATAATTCGTTATTTTCTCAACAACCTTCACACACTTCTTTGTTAAAATTGCATTCTTGACTTGAAACCCTAACGAAACATGTTTCCTTCATCATGGGTTTGTACAAAAAGGACTTGGAAACCTTCCTCCAAAGCGGGAACAACTTTGATCTTCCCCTCACGTGGGAGCATATTCTTCCTTTCGAATTCCTTGATGAAGTGAACATATTTAAGAAGGATTCCTTGATGATGAATTGATTCGAGAAAGAAGACATTAGATTTTGAACAACACGTCCCTTGAGTGGACTCTCTTTTTACGCCGTGTTCCCGAGGGACCCCTTAAAAAAAATTATGAAGTCTAGCTCAACCACAACCCAACTAGACCGGTTTCACATCTTCTCATCTAGCTTGGGGGCAACCCGACTAGACCTACTTCACATCTTTACGTCTAGCTTGGGGGCAACCTGACTAGACTTTAATTTTCAAACAGTGCGTCCCTTGACTAGACCCCTCTTCCTTTTGAAGGGTTCCTGAGGGACCCCTTTGAAATTCTTCCAACTTGGCGATGGTCTGCATGACTGTTCATTTACTTTCCTAAGTGGACACTTCCTGACATGGTCTATCTGTGGGTAAACATGTCGCTTCATGGGTGTGCCTGTGAAGCCATTTTTTGACTCTGCGGAGTCCCCTTTTCTCGGTTTCCCTCATGTGAGAGTTCTTGGGGGGTACCCTCCTTGTAGGCCTACAGGTCTATAGGGCGCTTTTCCTGGTTTCCTTCATGTGATAGTTCTCGGAGGATACCTCCCTTGCAGGTCCGTAGGCTTGTAAGGCTCTTTCTTTCTTTAGCTTCATAGTTCTGCGGAGCTATGAAGTCCTTTGCTTGTCTTGCACTCTCGGGTTTTCCAGATCGCGGTCTGCTTCCTCGACGATTCAGATATACGTTTCTAACTCTACTACTTCTTCAATCTACTTTACTGAAGCACTCATTAGTAATTTTCCTCGCTAAAGTGGGGGAAAAAATGTATAGGAGTGAATTTGCACCCCTTAGGAAAATTCCCCTTTTAGCCCTCTTCACTTTAGAAAACTAAATTTAGAGGCTAAATTCTACCTAAGCCTGCTGCCTCCCATCCACTTGGTTCCTTTTTTGAGCTTTGGTAGGAGAGAAACTGTTGGGGATGCCCACACAGCGTGCAAACATCTATGTGGTGCACTTACATCCATGGCAGATTCCTACAGTTGGAGTCTGCAGAGGCGTTACACTTCTCATTGGAAGTCGAATTGTAATGCCTCCCTTCGGTTGAACAAATTGAATATGGTCGTTTCTTCATCTCTCTTCTTCATATTCACTATTCATTCACTCATTTCAAGGCTAGAGGATCTCTCTTAGCAAATCACAAGCTCTTAGCATTAACTTCAAGCATTGAAGCAACATTTTGGCACTCCATAGTAGCAAATCCATCACTCCATCACTTCAATAGAGCAAGCGTAGGACAACACCATTGCAACAGAGGCTTGAGTTCCTCTCATTCTCTCCTCCATTAGCCTTGAGCGCTCTTGGTGGAGGTCGTAAGCTCCTTACTCCCCTTCTTTATTACTTGGTTGAGTTAGCACATTACTGTTTGGTAGTGTTTTAGTGTTCTTTTGCTTTATTCCTTCTTTATCATACTTTTCCTATATCATTGCAAACTTGGTTGTCAGTGGAAGTGGAAACACCAAAATGGGGGTCTGACTGAGGCAGACCCCTAAACAACCCCCCAAAATTTTACCTCTCTTTTGTGTGTAGGTGGAGATATCTTGGAGCGAGTTGACGAACAAGATTTTGTGTGAGATCATTCTTGTCACCCTTGCGGTAATATACTTGTTTTATCGCATCCCTTTATATGTTTCATATTTCATAGTGTTATTTTTCCCCCTTAGAAACCATTAGCTAGGTTGATAGTTAGTTTTCCAGTGATTAGACCTTGTCTTTCTAGTCATTTGGTCGGACGGACGCCAGTGCACCTGAGAGACGCCAACGTACCGCACTGTCCTCCCAAAATCGTGCTTTTGTCCTTTAATAGAGAGTTATCTGAGACACATAGTTGATCCTAAAAATTGACTCGCCTAGCCCCCTATCAAGTCTCAGGTCTATAGAGTGATCAAAGGACCTTATAGTCCTCATCATTCTTGTCTTGCATCTCCTAACATTCCCTTAAACTGAGGTAAGTTAGGGCAGCCTACTGCTCTCGACCCTCTGTGAATTGGGGCCTTGACATGGTTGGTCCCCCTCTCTTACAATATATATTTCATGATGTGTATCAATTATCTTTATGTTTTCCATCTTGCAATATCTGTGAGAGAGCTACAAGATCTCTACCAACAGGCTGCCACAAAGATTTTTCCTCCTTTGTTCGCAGATGAGGTTGTTGCCATAGATTACATGCTCCCACTGATCATGTAGTAGCTGATAGGTTGTCATTAGGTCCTACTACTTTAGAATAATTGAATGTCAATTGTCGACCGAGTAGTGTCCAAGGCAATTTGCAGAAGGAGATTATTCAAACAACCCATTTTATATTTTCAGTTTTTCTTTTAAACTACAGAAGTCGAGACTAAACCAAAGCCATTACTACTTAACTCAAAAATGATCTTACTCTAAGAAAATCAAGGAAAACTAAATTAAAAAGCATAAGACAACTAATCTAGAAAACATTAATACTAAACTAGAAAGCATGGAAACAATTAAACTAAATAACTGGTAAACTACGAAGGCAAAAAAGTAAGGAAACAAACAATTAAGCATCTTCTAAACAGTAAAGAAATATTATCAACTATAGAAGAAGACTTATACAAATTAAAGACAACGGTGCTCCGGAACAACTAACTTAACTCTTCAACAACTTGTTATTTTCTACTGAACAACAATTTATCCTAAACAAAGGAAATAACTTAGTCAATAAAATAATTATCTATCTAGGCTAACTCCCCTCGAGTGGCCAACTCGCGGGCTACTACTTCGTCTTTAACTCACATAAACTATAGATTCTCAAATCCTCTTACGACATACAGTCACCATCATTCGAATTCAACACTTACCAATAAACAGAAATCAGATAACTCATTTCAACAGTGATCTGCAAATCCATGTAAATAGCATAATGATACTTCTTCTGTCTCCTTTATTACTTATGAAATTACAGTTTTATAGATAACTTTCTAACTAGATCCTAAATTTATGATGGCATGGATAGCCATTGAAAAAGTCTTTCTTAACTTAAAACTAACTTGATGTCTTTAAAGCTTTTTAAAACATGCAGAAGGCTCGAGAAGAGCCATAAAGTTTTGAACAACCGAATCAAAAGAACTAAAACTGAATCTTCGACGCATCATCCAAGCTTCAAGGAGTGGGTTCACAGCATTAATTTGGGGCACGTGCTAGCTAAACTTCTGCAACAGCCGCATGATGACCTGTTAATCCCTACAACAACACTCAAATCAACCCATTAAACCTGCTTTGGACAATTTCCTCAATTGATTAAAAGAAAGAAAGAAAGCATCATTTTTCTTAAAATAAGTAATTACTTCTTCTAAAGTTTAATAAATTGGCACAGGATTAGGATTGAATTAGCAAGAATAAGCTTTCCAGATTTTTATTATGATGAGGTTATTTTTACCTCATCATTTGCTCCATAGTTAAATCCTTGAGTTTTATTCCATTCTTCATAAAGAGTACTGAGATTATGAGTTTCCCTGGCTGATGCATCGAAAGTTTCAGGGTTATGAATAAACCCTCTATGGAACATCACATTCTCTCTCCACTCTTTAAAGAGTCTATCATTCTGATATGTGGAAATATTAAAATCCGGGGGTGGATTCAGTAGCAAGGGGGCCCTGTATTTCATTCCTATCCACTTTGTTTTGAGTACTTTCATGATTTTAATTAGAGCATCAGCCCTTAAAAATTACCATCTGATGTTTAGAGGAGAAATAACTTCTCTTTTCTTTAGATAAGCAGGAAGAGGGGTGAAACTTTCCTCGTAGGCATGCCATGCTTTGCCAATTAATTTATGTCCATTTGCTATGAAATTGTCATAACACATCTTAAGGTTGTTGTCATACCTTTCCCTCATCTTTTCATTAACCAGAAGAGACAAAAATGTAGCTTTGAACCCCTCAGGCCTTTAATTTGGGGACCTGATCTGGAGACCCACTGTTTTCTCTGCCTGTACAAATTATTTTGTTCTCTCTTGCCAATGAATTTGATTTCTCATAGTTGAGAGAAATACCCACAATTCTACTTCTCCAACAAATAGATTAATAAAGAAATCTGTATGATTTTCTAATAACAAATCATGCAAAAAGAATTCACAAATTAAATCCTGATCTTCAGGAGTTGATTCTACAAATATTTTTACAAACTCTTTGTCATTAGGTTCATAGGGTTGATCGTTATAGATCCTGAATAGTTTCCATCGCAGCCATTGTTCATTTAAAAACATTGAGTACATTCTCGATGGCCTTCTACAATTCAACAAATAGTCCATAAGTTGACAGGAATCTTGCTTCCCTCTGTAAGCTTTGTGAAATGACTCCTTTATGAGCACCAGTTCTTTCTTGAGCCTATGATTTTCAGTTTGGACATTTATGAGGAAGTAACACTGTTCCATCCATTTTTTTAGCAGAGGCAAAATGTTGACCTGGAATCAATTAGTTATAACTGGTTCAGTTTGAATTGCTTTGGACTCAGTTTGGGGTCTCATGATGCATTCCTTCAGATCCTCTTCTAGTTCAACTATTTTGCTAATAGAAGTGTTCAACTCCTCAGTCTTTATTTTCTTGTCCTCCTCGAAAGCTGAGAGCATGAGCATAAAATTCTGTTTTATTTTTCCTATTTCCACATCTTTTGTGCAATATTCTCACTATAAGTTTTATGCTTTTCATACTACTCTTGTACTTGTTCCTGCAACTTATAGATTTTTGAATCTTTGTCCTGCAATTGTAGCTTCAAATCTTTTATTTCCTAATCCCTTTTATTTATTATAGCAGTTTGTACAACCAACTCTTCTTTCTGCAATTCTATAAACTCATTATTTTTAGACAATTGCCTCTGTAAATCAACAATTTCTAGTTTATACTTTTCTAATTCAGCATTAGCACAATGAGTTTCAATTGTTTCAAAAATTTTGTCTACACTGGGTGACAAATTTTTTGGCACACTGCAATTTCCTACAGGTTCTCTATCTTGAGTTCCATCATTGAAAATTTCCTCTATATGTGCATAATGAAAAGGAAATACTTCACCTGAATCCTCTCTATTTCAGGGTGTTTCATCTCCACTGGCTTGTTCTAAAATTTCTATGGGTTCTTGTGGCAAAATGATAGGTGTTGGATTTTTCCTTGCTCTCCTCTTTCTTGGTTTACTTGTGTTAGAATAAACAACATGAATATGTTCTTGCATGTCAGGGGTTTGGAATTTATCACCACAGAGGTCTGGAAAATCCTCACCAGGAGTGGTGGGATTAAGAGCTTCCAGAGCCAGAGAGCCCTTAAGGGAGGTTGCTCCGGATGATGGAATAGCCTTTTGGGATGATTCCCCTAATTCCATGGTTCTTGCAATTGTAGGCTTCTCCATTTGCTCTATAAATTTCTCCCATTTCCCTTTAGATTTCTTACGAAAGTGATACTTGTAGATTAGCTGAATTAACCCGTGGTGTTTTAAAGTCCCAGACCCTGTTTTATACCTCTCCATGGAAGTATTTAAGGAATCAAACAAGCATTTCGGCATATTAAACCTAAGAGTTGGGTCCTCCTTTCCGTGACATAGATGGGTCAACATACGAAAGGCAGGCCCTACAACTGTGGTAAGCTGACCTTCACAAGTAAACTACCTTATTATCCATGCAACAACAGTACCCCAGGGTTCTAATATGGAAGTTATTTGGAACCCCTTGTTTTTCCCCCTGGTACTCACTACCACCATTGGATATGGGTCTCCTTCTCTAACAAACAATTCAACTAATTTCTAGTTCGTTACTTAAGAGGTTTCTTTTATATTTATGCCTTTATGCTCTAATCCAGATAAGCGAGAAATAATCTTAGAGCTTACCTTAAAACGCTTCCCCTGAAGTACCGCTTCGCCATTGGTGTAGTTCTTAGCAAAGGATCTTACCAGCTTTTCATTATGGCCTTCAAATTTCCTGATGAAGTCTAACCACCCTGCTTCCTCGAACAATCTGGAGATGCTACTCAACCCCAGTAATTTTTTCGCTAAATCTGGCTCTGCCTTTCTTTTTCCACCCCCCATTTCCTGATTTCGTACACTGCAAGTAATTCAATTCCAGCACAAAGCTCCCATGCAAGTTCTTTTTGAAAATATTGCCTCTGGAATTACTTATTTTTTTTATTTGCAGTGTATGCTTCAATGATTTCCAATCTGCATGGAGGTTTGCGAAAGGCTTTTCGCACAAGTGATTGATCATCGGGTGGCATGAATTACTAATTTGGAAGTGAGGTTCGTGCCAATTTATTATTCTTTATTTGAAAATAACTACCTATTTAAAGCAAAAATTAATACTTACTCTCGTTCCATGATCGCTTGAAGATCTTAATCTTCACAGATTTGACAGGATGACGTGAAGGCATTGGTTGAAATGATGGCGGAGTTATTATGATATGGTGCGGAATTATATGGGGACAGAGCTTTCAATGAGGAGTACGGAGTTGGGTGGCTTACCTATAACTAGAGAAATAATAGAAAGACAGATGTATCAGATATTTTGGTGGAAGAATCACGGAAATTTTAAAATTTTGAAAAAGGTGGCAGAAGATAACCGAACAAGTTCCAGAGCACGTATTTTGGTCAATGCGCTTGAGCGAGTACATAAGTTCTAAAGCATCGGTGTATGGTGCGACCGAAATAAGAATGAAATGAAGGTTCCGGAGCATCGCTGAAAGATGCAGCCGGAGCAAAATGAAATGAAGGGTTCTGGAGCATCGCTGAAAGATGCAGCCGGAGCAGCAATGGAATGAAAAGGCTATGGAGAATCGTTGAAAGATGCAACTGGAGTAGCAACGAAATAGAAAGGTTTTGGAGCATCGCTGAAAGATGCAGTCAGAGTAGCAACAAAATGGAAAGGTTTCGGAGCATCGCTAAAAGATGCAGTTGGAGCAGCAATGAAATGAATGGTTTGAGTGACATAGCAAAGAATCTTCATGACTTTGAACCTTAATGTAGAATGCCTCCTCATCATGATAAGCTCTATTCAAGTTCTGGAGCATCGGCTTTTGAAAACGTCAAGTTTCAGAGCATTGGTCCCATAACGTTCCAGAGCATCTTTGGAGGGTGCTCCGGAAGTTACTCTCTGCTTTTTTTTTTGAGAAGTCCTACAAAAATATAGAAAATATTTAGCTAAGTCTAAAAATCTCAGAAGATTAAATGAAGGGAAATATATCAGCATACATGTCTATATTTTTATTATTATTTCTTTTTTTTAAACAGCAACCTAATCATTTTTACTGAATAGACTCTGTCGCGGCAGAGTCAACACATTGGACCTCGCCTTGCATTTCGAACATCCTTGTAAAGTCTTCCCTGTTGAATGGCTTATGGTAGACACGTAAGCGATGACCATTAACCAATAGAGTTCGCGTGTCGCCATCGATTGGCTTTAACCGAACAGTTTCATTCGAAAAGACTTCTTCAACTTCATAAGGTCCCAACCAGTGAGTTCTAAGCTTTCCCTTATGGTCTTTGTATTTAGAATCAAATAACAAGGCCCAGTCTCCATTGTGATACTCCTTTTCCTTAATATTTTTATCGTGCCATACCTTCCGTTGATGCTGAATTAGTTCAATTTGATGAATGGCGTCTAAATGAAGTTCATCTAATTCGCTCGGTTGCAAAACTCTTTCAACTTAGGCTCTTTTTAAATCTAGACCTAATTCCATTGTCGTTCGTAGAGTTTGTAACTCAAACTCAATGGGAAGAAGAGGCTTCTTCCCAAAAACTAGCTCATAAGGACTGAATCCAGTCATAGATTTCCAGGTAGTATTGTATGCCCATATGGCTTCAGGGAGCTTCTTGGCCCAGTCTTTTCTTCCAGAAGAGACTGTTTTTGTCAGAATATTTTTCAGTTCTCTATTAGTCACTTCGGCTTGGCCTTTCGCTTGAGGGTGGTAAGGAGATGACTTTCTATGGCTTACCTGAAAATGATTGGTAAATGCCAAAAGCACTCGAGACCTGAACTGGGGTCCTTGATCAGTTACAATAGTTCGAGGGGCTCCAAATTTAAGGAAGATTTTATTATAAAGGAAGTCTGCAACCTGTTCTTCCCTAGCTATTCTCAAGGCTTGAACTTATGTCCACTTCGTCAGATAGTCAGTGCAAACCAGTATATACTCTTTCCCTTGAGAGGAAGGATCTATGGGTCCGATGAAATCTAAACCCCATTTTTCAAATGGTTCAAGGACTACCTGAGGCTGCAATGACATTTCTAAAGAAGCAGTTGGTCTTCCTACCCTCTGACATTCATCACAATGATGCACATAGTTCTTAATGTCTTTGTGCATTGAGGGCCAATAGTATATGGCACCTAGGACTTTGTGGGAAGTTCTCTTTGCAGAGTAATGTCCTCTCGACAGGTCATCATGACAGGCCCTCAAAATGTTGTATGTTTCATCAGCTCTTACACATCTCCTCAAAATCATGTCAAGACCACAATGAAATAACATTCCATGGATCCACTTGAATGGGGCACTCTCCCTGATTAGTCACTTCTTTTGCTTAGATGTGAATCCAGGAGGTATCTCGGATGCAGCTACATAGTTAGCGATATCTGCAAACCAAGGTGATTTTACATAAACCGCAAATAGATTTTCATCTTGAAAATCATCCTGTACAGGGGTAATGTCATCTTTTTCATGTTTGATTCATGACAAAAAATCGGCTACCACATTATATTTTCCTGGTTTATCAAGAATCGTGGCATTAAACTCTTGAAGAAGCAATAGCCATCTCATGATTCGACCATTTACCACAGGTTTTTTCATTAGGTACTTCACAGCTGAGTGATCCATGTAAACCGTGACCTTATATCCCGTAATATAATGACGGAATTTATTGATAGCATGAACAATAGCCAGGAATTATTTTTCTCTTGTTGTATAATTCTTTTCTGCCGCAGTACGATTTTTGCTGATAAAATATATAGCATACTTCCCTTCATTCTCATCTTCTTGTCCTAGAACTGCTCCGATAGCCTCATCAAAAGCGTCAACATAGATATGAAAGGGAATACTCCAGTTTGGCCCTCTCAGAACAGGAGCAGAGACAAGTTTTTCTTTGATTGCTTCAAATGATTGCTGACACTCAGATGTCCAGACAAACTCTACTTCTTTCGGTAAAAGAGAGAACATAGGAGCTGCAATTTTACTAAATCCTTCTATGAATCTTCTATAGTAACCAGCATGTCCAAGAAAACTTCTTACGTCTGTCTGAGTTTGAGGAGTTTTCAATTGTTGGATGAATTCAATTTTCTTAGGGTCTACCTTTATTCCTTCTGAGGAAATATGATGACCCAAGACTATTCCTTGCTCCACCATTATTAAGCATTTCTCATGGCTAAAGGATAGTCTATTTTCCTCACAAACTTGCAGAACTCGATCTAGGTTCTGAAGAGCTTCATCATAGTTTGATTCATAGACTGTAAAATCGTCCATATAAACCTTTACACAGTCATTAACGAGAGCAGAAAATATAGCAAGAACAACTCTCTAGAAGGTTGCTGGAGCGTTGCATAGTCCAAAAGGAAGCACTCTATATGCAAATGTGCCCAAGGGCAGGTAAACGTGGTTTTTTCTGGGTCTTCTGGAGCAACCTGTATCTGATTATAACCACTAAATCTATCCAGAAAGGAGAAATACTTCCTCCCGGCCAAGTTGTCCAGGACCTGATCAACAAATGGTAAGGAAAAATAGTCTCTATAAGTGGCTTTATTAAGTTCTCGATAGTCTACACAGATTCTCCACTTCCCATTTTTCTTTGGGACTACCACCATAGGTGATACCCATTTACTATCAGAGATTGGATAAATAAATTCAGCACGAAGGAGTTTCTCAATCTCAATTTTAACCAAATCCTTTAATGCAGGATTGAGTCTCCTTTGCGGCTAGCAAACAGGCCTTATATTGATATCAGTATAAATATGATGAGTACAAACACTTGGGTGAATTCCCCTCATGTCTGTAAAATCCCAAGCAAAAGATTTGGATCTTTGTACCAACATATTAAACAACTTATCCTCCTAAGTTTCTGTCAACCAACTATTGATGTTCAATGTTTTTCCTAGTAATAGCATTATCGATTTTGTTCCAAGATGAACCGCGGTTACAGTATGCATAGGTTGTAACAACGTATTAAGATGACAACTATGAGGTACCAGTTGGTGAAACCTTGTGATATCTTCATAGAAATGACTTGTTCTAGAAATCATATTTGCTAAGGGACACGACATTCCCATTGTAGTGTAACTGTGCTCTATTCCACTTATATCAATTGGTTGTCCAAAAATTCTTGGAGCATCTACTGTTTCCTCTTCATTCTGGGTTATAGCAAGGCGTGCTATCTCATTTACTAACTCTTCTTCCAATTCTTCCTCGTGTTGTTTAATTACCACCATGGCTAGGGAGGCTAAACTGTCTGAACCATTTGATTCCTCAGGTTCATCAACCCAGACTTTTTCATGCTTAGTAGGCTTAGCAAGGGGATATAAGAAGAAGCGTTTGCTATCCTGGCCATGCGAAATGGTCATTCCTCCTTCCCTACAATCAATCTTAGCAGCAACTGTAGCTAGCCAAGGTCTTCCAACGATTATAGGATAGCTATCCTTAGATGTAAGTGATTGAATCACCTAGAAGTCGACTAGATAATCCCATCCATCAACTTTGACAAGGACGTTTTTAATAACACCCTTCGGGATGGCTATAAACTGATTTTCCATTTGTAAGACTGTGGTTGTGGGACGTAAATCAGTTAACCCTAATTTTTCCATTACATCCACTGTCATCACATTAATAGCTACTCCTAGATCCACTAATGCATTTGGTATTATTACCTCATTGACCGTAACAGTTATAAGAGGACTTCCAGGATCATCGTATTTCGGAGTAATAGTCTTTCCAGATAGAAAATCAGCTAAATAACCATCAATATGAATGGTTTTTATCATTTTTGGCTTCCTACCTAGTGTTTTGATACATAACTGTTTTATTAATTGGTTTAATTCAGGGATTTCTTTTATTGCTTGCAACAAAGGAACTTCAATTTGCAATTGTTTAATCTCCTGAATTAACACAGTTTCCGTAGCCAAAGATACTTCCGAAGTATTTTCTGGAGTTATGGACTTTAAATGTTTCGGATATGGTTGCATCCTTTTCTTTCTTGGAACAGGATCCTCCTCCCCCTGAGGCAAGTCAACAACCCCTGCCGCTGAAAAAGGCTCATTGTCTTGAGGAGTAATATCTTGCTTAGACGATGTGTCTCTTGTTGGATTGATAGGCTCAGTTTCCTCCTCTATTTCTTCAATGGTTGGTGGTTGAAGAGTTCAACCAGAATGCAACTGCATATTTTTGAAGTGTATTGCATTAAGCCCAATAACATTTTCATGTTCTGTAGAATAAACTGGAGTATTTTGGCGATTATTTTTAGGATTGGGAAGCGGTTGCGCTGGAAGCTGAGGTTGATTTATTTGCTCATGCTGAGGAGGGTTATGAGCTAGGGGTAACAGATTCTGCTGATGATTCCTCCTTGGCTTAGTATAGAACTGATTTTGTGCCCGATTCCATTGGGGTACTATATGTTGTTGGTACCACTGTTGTTGGGGTTGATTTGGCCATTGTTGATTGCCCCATGTGTGGTTTGTCCAATCAGGTCATCCCCAAGAAAGAGTTCCCCAATTAGGTTGAGGTAGAGGCGACTGATTCCAAGATGGAGTCCATTGATTATGAGCCCAGTTATTTTGTGGTCTCCATGCAGGATTAGGATTCTGTCCATAAGGAAAATTACCTCCTTGACGTTTGTTTAAAGCATGTATTTCTTCTTCAACCTGAATGGTTTTTTTATTAGTATTCTTAATATCTGTTAAAAGCTCGCACTGGTTTGTAGGATGATTTTTCTCACAAAGCTAACAAACATTGACTTTATCCAAAGGACACTCACACAACATGTATTTATTCTGACACCTTGGACAATATATTGACAAGGTCTTAGGGTTGCGGGTTTTAGTTTGTATACCATCTAGAGTGGTATTCAACTGTACGAGAATATCCGTTTTTAGATTTGCTATTTCTTCACGGAGCTTACCTATCTCATTCGACCCTTTAAAAAGATTAGTTTTGTGGATTCCTCCCCTAGTACAGGAGAAATTCTGACAAAGCTCACATATGTATTCAAGAGTTAATTGAGACACGTCACCTTTTCCCATTAAATCAAGGTTTCGTCGAGCGTCATCATCAAGACCTTTAAGAAATATTGTTTTGAGAATCTCTACACTAATGGCCATTTCTCCACACCTCTTGGAGAGGAAGAGGAACCTATCGAGATAGTCCTCTAAAATTTCGTCCTCATTTTTCCTTAGCTTAAACAACTCCTCTTTGTGATCACTCACCCTACAGTAACTCTGGTACTTGTGCAAGAAAAAAATCTCCATTTCTTCCCAAGATGTTATACTACCTGAACCCAATCCCATGAACCAGCACATTGTTGAGTCCTTCAAAGTTAACGAAAAAAGCTTCAACTTTTGATTGTCATTCTTATAATCATAAGTCTGACATAGGACTTTAAATTCAAGGAGAAATTGGTCAGGGTCTTCCGAAGGCAAGCCACGGAAGGTTGGAAGGAAAGCTGGAGAAATGTTCTTCATGGCACTATCATCATCAGTGTCCAACGTGATAGGATAGGTAAAAGTTCTAAGAGGCTGAGGTTCATTGTGATTAGGTTCAGCTCTACGATCTCCCATGGTGTTTAGAAGAGTATGTTCCTCAAAAACAACTTCCTCGATATCTGGTTGTTCTGCCGGTTGCTCAACAGGTAAATAATGGAAAGCCTCAGGTGGAGTAGGCTCAAATACTTCTTTGAAAGTGTGGTCGTCTGAGCCTTGGGCTTCCCTATGTATGATAGGTACGTATTTTGGGGGGGTTTTTGGTATAAAACGTCTATGGGGGCCACTTTTCTTGACCATGCAGAAAAGAAATCCGACTAAGATATTTTTGGCATAAAACTATGTTATTCAAACCGTCTCCTAATAACACTTTTAAACAAAAAGACTTTCAAAGGATTTTTAAGAAGTGTCCTCGGCAACGGCGCCAAAAAGTGATAGGCTATCGTTAGGTCCTACTACTTTAGAATAATTGAATGTCAATTGTCGACCGGGTAGTGTCCAAGGCAGTTTGCAGAAGGAGATTATTCAAACAACCCATTTTATATTTTTAGTTTTTCATTTAAACTACAGAAGTCGAGACTAGACCAAAGCCATTACTACTTAACTCGAAAATGATCTTACTCTAAGAAAATCAAGGAAAACTAAATTAAAAAGCATAAGACAACTAATCTATAAAACATTACTACTAAAATAGAAAGCATGGAAACAAGTAAACTAAATAACTGGTAAACTACGAAAGCAAAAAAGTAAGGAAACAAATAATTAAGCATCTTCTAAATAGTAAAGAAATATTATCAACTATAGAAGAAGACTTATACAAATTAAAGACAATGGTGCTCCAGAACAACTAACTTAACTCTTCAACAACTTGTTATTTTCTACTGAACCAACAATTTATCGTAAACAAAAGAAATAACTTAATCAATAAAATACTTATCTATCTAGGCTAACTCCTGTCGAGTGGCCAACTCACGGGCTACTACTTCGTCTTTAACTCACATAAACTATAGATTCTCAAATCCTCTTACGACATATAGTCACCATCATTCGAATTCAACAGTTACCAATAAACATAAATCAGATAACTCATTTCAACAGTGATTTGCAAATCCATGTAAACAGCATAACGATACTTCTTCTCTGTCTCCTTTATTACTTATGAAATTATAGTTTTATAGATAACTTTCTAACTAGATCCTAAATTTACGATGGTGTGGATAGCCATTGAAAAAGTCTTTCTTAACTTAAAACTAACTTGATGTCTTTAAAGCTTTTTAAAACATGCAGAAGGCTCAAGAAGAGATCCAAGCTTCAAGGAGTGGGTTCACAACATTACTTTGAGGCACATGTTGGCTAAACTTCTGCAATAGCCACATGATGACCTATTAATCCCTACAACAACACTCAAATCAACCCATTAAACCTGCTTTGGACAATTTCCTCAATTGATTAAAAGAAAGAAAGAAAGCATATTTTTTCTTAAAATAAGTAATTACTTCTTCTAAAGTTTAATAAATTGGCACAGGCTTAGGATTGAATTAGCAAGAATGAGCTTTCCAGATTTTTATTATGATGAGGTTATTTTTACCTCATCAGTAGCATCCAGATCTATTCAATAATTTCGCGAGGTTGAGAGGAGCATACGAGAGCGCTACCAAACACGCTGATTGAGCCATGGGTGAGCTATCGGCATTGAAGGTTAACTATGATGAGATTTGATCATCTCGAGATCCAACGGAGCTCGAGAGACTACATGGAGAGGTTGTCACACTATAGGCGGAGAGAGACAACATAGATCGAGAGTGTATCGAGGCTATCATACAAGAGGGTAGGACTATTGGATGAGCACATGGCCTACATTATGCACTAGGATCCATAGGTAGATCACACTACAATAAATCCCTGTGATTAGCTCCCTTTTTTGCTCCATTTTTGGCTTCCACCCACTGTTTTAATGTATTTTTCTCCAATTTTTTGAAAAAGTTAGCACTATTTATCGAACTGGCGCCATTTTTGGCATTTTTTGCCCTGATCAAGACAAGTAAGTGCTAAATCAGGCATTATTTAGCACCAGATTTAGTGTTGGATTTAGCGCCAGATTTAGACAGTTGCATATCAGTAAGAGATATTAACTTGTCTCATCGACAACGACAACCAACATCAGAGGAGCATAAGATCTAATGTCAATGAGACATTGAGATATCGATAAGACAAATAAAATTGTCTCATCGACACTCTTCAAGTAATGATCAAAAGCATACAATGCTATACCGTCGGGAAGGTGAGCAACATACACAGTATACACCACAACCCCACTAGTAGAAGGCTTCTGTGGGGTGGTGGTATATCGCGCTATTGCCAGATAGTCAGAATCCTGTAGTGGTATGGCAGTATACAATGCACTACCACCAGGCAGTAAGAAATCTCCCGCGGTATGGCGATATTAGGCAGTCGGATTTAGCGTCGGATTTAGACAGTGGCATATTGGTAAGAGATATTAACTTGTCTCATCGCCACCGACAACCAACATCAGAGGAACATAAGATCTAATGTCGATGAGACATTGAGATATCGATAAGATAAATAAGATTGTCTCATCGACACTCTTTAAGTAATGATCAAAAGCATACACTGCTATACCACCAGGAAGGTGAGAAACATATGCGGTAGAGTGGTATACACCTCAACCCCGCTACTAGAAGGATTCCACGGGGTGGCGGTATATTGCGCTACCGCCAGACAATCAGAATCCTCTCGCGGTATGGCGGTATACACCGCACTACCGCCTGGCAATAAGAAATCTCCCGTGGTATGGTGGTATATCGTGCTACCACACCTCTCTCACAATCATCCAGCGATACAGAGGTAAAAGCATGAACTTAACACTTATGAATTTAATAGATAATAGTAATTTTTTTATTATAAAATATATGTATTTTGTTTTCTAAATTTGTTTGAATATTAAAAGATTTAATGATTAAACATATTTAACTTTTTCCACATCAATATTTTTGTCTCCATGATTTGAGTTTTTTCACATCAATATTTTTTCCGCCATGATGAGTTAGAACAAAATACCCAAGCCCTAATTTTTAGCTCTCATTTTCACTTGGTTTTTTTGAGCTCCCTTGCCTTGCACATGCCACCATCATTGGAGTTTGAAACCTCGAGCTTTCTAAAGGAGTATCTATCAATTTTCTCACTGATTTTGAGAGTTTTCTTCACATAAATTTATGTTGAGGCTGAATCAGGTAAAGCTTTCATGGTTCATCATTTGTTTCCACTTATCTAAATGTGTTTTCAAAGACATTCGTTCTCGAATTCTCATGCATTTTTCTCTTGCTTTACTCTGTCGATGCCTTCTTGTCTTGAGGGTGACATCAAAACACTTATGGAGCTCACATTTCTTCGAACAACAAGAAGTTGAGTAAGTTTCTATGTGCCATTTCTTTGTATCTTACCTCTGTTTTCTGTCAAAACAAGCTCAATTTGGACTCAATAGATACAAATGAATGGGTGTTTTATTTCTACCATGCATCCTTGTTTTGGAACCGTTCTATCCTAGCTCAGCTTCGCTGGACTTATCTCACTAGCAAAAGAAATGAAACAAATCATAATCTTCCATATTTGGTTTGATCAAATGATGAAAGATTTTTTATTTCTATATTTTTTCTCTTTCCTGGTGATAGCTTGGTCGCGACCTCTCTAGAATATTTTTTCTATTTCCAAAAAGAACAAAGTGTAAAACTTTATTTATTATATTTTTGAGCCTCCTTCATGGCTCCATGATTATGGCTGCAGGCTCTATTCAATGGCATTCTGGGTTTGTCTTTGATCTGGGGTTTTTTGAAAACCCGTGAATCATTTTACTTGGTAACTTTGGAAGAAAAGAGTTATGTATTCGACCACCATGATGAACTAGGGTTTGAGAATTCTCCATGCATTTTTCAATTGATTCCTCCATGCTTGGGGTTGAAATCCTCTTGCAACTGGATGGTAAGTTGCTTCTTGAGTATTCTGTAGCATTTTCACTCCATTTTCGAAGGGTTTCGAGGCTTCTTGGCTGAGACCTCTCTAATTTTTCTGATGCATTCTTCTCTTCGTTTCTTCTGTGGAAGCTTTGCTTGCTCTTGGCTTCCATGATTGAGTTTTCTGAAGCTTCCCATGGTCAAAATAACTTGCATATTCAATGAAAACAAACAAACTCGAGCTCAGGTAAGCTCTATGTCGATGTATACCTTGATTTTCTCTTTTGTTTTTTGTGAATCAAAGCTCATTTTGAGCTCTCTCCATTCAGCCCAATGGTGAAAATGCTATGTTTTTCTATGTTTTCATGCTTCATTCTTGTACGCTCGGTCTCTGGTCTTTCTATAAGAAAAATGAAAAACCCTCTATGGAACTTGTATTTTCATCATAAGATAGTATTTTATGTACAACAATGGAAGAAATACCTTTGTTCATGGTTGCGGCCATGCTTGCATTCAGTTTTCATTTCCATATGCATTTTCTTAAAAGGAAATATGGCAGTGCTCCTCCATTTCTAGGTATTTTTCTATTTTTGAGGGTTTATTTCACATAGGCCGAGGCTCTATATTTCCTTTCTTGGAGAAAGTGAATACTTAAATCTTCATCTTCTTTGTCATGTGTTGATTTAAATCATAGCATCATTATGCATGACTGATATAGGATTTCATGAACCTTTTGAGTTACATACACTTGCTGCATACTTTAATCTTATGTAGCCTTTAAAAGTGGAAATGGCACTGCATTACCTTATATCGATGATAGCTTGTCTTTGAATCAATAGAGTTCTTGCCATGTCCATAATCTCTTGCCAACATCATTACTGTCAAATTTTGCATCACTTTATGCTCGTGTAGTTCTATCACTTTGCAATAATTCACATGTATATTTTCACACTGTTACTAGCATGATGAGTTGCTTTACCAAGTCTACCCTTGACATGATTACCAAGAAATCATTCTCAAAGGCTGCCCTTCATGACTATCCTACATTCATTTGTAGAATCATTGGTATCTCAAATCATCATGCATTGGTTGTTTATCAAAGTGTGCACTATAGTTGTTTGTGAATACTCATTGTATCAGTAGCAAGATGATTACCAGTGCATGTTAGTTACTCATATGCATCAATGCACTTTCCTTCTCATGCATTGCTATTCAGGACAACATACTAACATGATGGCTTTGGCCTTACATTCAATTGTTCACCTTGTGCTACTCCATGTAACTCATGATAGATCCTAATAGCTCTTGATAACCTGTAAGACCTCATTGAGTAACTCGACCATAATGAATATCCATAATTGAACATGATGCATATGTGCTTCAATGTTCATATTATCACATAAATCATCTGTTTCTTGGGAAGAGACAAACTATTTCATTTTTGAATGATTGTTGTCCTTGTTCTTGTTCTCTTCTTTACTGGCTCCTTGAAAATGTTGACAATAAAATACAACTCATATCATTATTAAAATGGACTTTGGATCCAACTTAAGAAGATTGAAAGACATATCTAGCAGAGGAATATTTCCAAGCAGCCTATTGTTTGATTCATTGTGAAAGATGCAAAGTAACTTTCTTGATAATTCACACCATTTTGTTGCATATTTTGAATCTGATAATGAAAGTTGATCAACTAGTATGATTCCATATTGATTTAGTGCATCAAGAATAGGCTTATAATTTATTTGATCAAGTTGCTCAATTTCCTATCCCTCCTAAAACATGAGGGAAACATGTTGGGCTCAACCCTTGTGGGAGCCACATTTTACTCCACATGTTGTAATCAGCTGAAACAAAACAGTAACAAAGTTTTTTCCTATATATGCACAAAGAGAAAAAATGTTAGATAAACAAAACCTATGATATATGTGTTTGATAACTCTTTTGTTTTCTTGGACATCTATGAAATGCTAGCTATTTTAAGGTTTATAAGGATCAAATTTTATGTTTACAGATGTTTTCCTATGTATTGATTGGTGATCCTTCATTGCTCTAACCAACTTCTTCTCACAAATGCAGGGAAACTTAGAGTAGTAGGGGCAAGTGAGAACTAGAGGCTAGATGGGCAGGAGGACTAAAGTTTATGCAAGGCAAATCAACCCATATTCGCCCCTTCTTTACATATGCATTTCCTTTTATCTGTAAATGTATAGTTTTTTCTTTATATGCATTAAAATAGTCAGTCCCTCGGCTTGTGAGGGACACTATACACTTATGGTTATCAATAAAGACTACCTTTACAATAAATGTTGACTCTCTTTTCTATTGTATGCAATTCCCTTAATCAAATAATGCAGTTTTTTGATACTCTTTTATGCACATGGATGAAACTTAGCAGAAAATGATATGTACCTTTTATTGTTTAAATGCAAACACAATCATAAGTCTACCTGATTTAGTTGGAAGCAAATTAGGTAACACTAATTATCTTGTTATTTAATCATATGAGTTAAATAATTAAATTACTTACTCTATAATCATATGAGTTATTTAAGAGGCGTGATATATTTAACTAATTAAATTGAAATAAAACATATTATTTAATTTACTTACTCTATAATCATATGAGTTATTTAAGAGGCATGATATATTTAACTAATTAAATTGAAATAAAACATATTAAATTAATAAATGGAAGCAAAAAAAGAAGCATTTTTAGAAGCGACAATGGAAGCCAAACTAGAAGCAAACCAAAAGCAATCTTGGAAGCAAAACTTGGCGTTTCTAGGAAGCAAAAACAAAAGAAATTTAGGTAGCAAACAAAGAAGTAATAATGGAAGCAATTTTAGAAGCAACAAAAGATGCAATAATAGAAGCCATATTAGAAGCAACAAAAGATGCAAAAATGGAAGCAAAGCTAGATGTAAGAAGTGACGTTATATTGAAAGCGAAATTGGAAGTAAAATTGGAAGCAAAATTGGAAGCAAAATTGGAAGCAAAACTGGAAACAAACTTGGAAGCAAAACTCGAAGCAAAACTGGAAGCAAAATCAAAAGCAAACCTGGAAGCAAAATCAGAAGAAAAACTAGAAGCAAACGTGGAAGCAACACAAGAAGCAAAACCAGAAGAAAAATTGGAAGCCAAACTGGAAGCAACAAAAGTTGGCGCTAAATCTGGTGCTGAAGTGAGCATACCAGTTTGCACTGAGTTTTGCGGCAACAAAAGTGCCAAATTCATGAAATCAAATGCACTCAAATCCGACGCTATTTTAGGCGCTAATTGCCTATTTTGTTATAGTGTCATGATCACATATTACCGTATCTCAATGGAGGCGATCACTAAGTCTCGAGGGATCTGGTATTTATAGGCCACAATAGTATTGTATACTTGAGGATATGCACTCAAAAATTTCTTAAATATATGAGCATTTATATTTGGTTGTTTATGTTTATGTGTTTGAGTTAGTTGGCAATGTGATTTATCATATAATCTTTGTAAGACTATTTAATAAATATCTCCATGATCTAAATAAAACTATTTTAATTTTCTTTAGATGCAACATTATGATTGAGTATGTTATGTTAAATTAAATGTACCTATGATCTAATTATAGAACATTAAATGCATATAAGGACCTAATCTAACACAATATACAAAATTAACTTGAATAGTATGAAACCTAAAGTAACAACCTAAAACTAATTTGAATAATTACTTTAATATTCAAGACACACAAAGAATTGTTTGTCGAGAATGAAGCAATGTGAGAAAAATAACATACTATCTACTAACTCTAACATCACTGCTTTAAAATTCACACTATTCAAGAAGGAAGGTTAGACATAGTACCAGTGTAAATGTGTAACATTAATAGGCTGCTTAAGAGGTGTACCATCCATTTATGTTAACAAGTATGCTCCAAACCAATAATTTTCATCAATTATGTAAGGTCCTAACCAATTAGGGCTGAAATTTCCTTTTTCAGTCGGGGCAACATTGATGTTATGTTGATTCACGAATAACACTAAATCGCCTTTATTAAATGAATGAGGGATGACATGATCATTGTAACTGTGTTGCATTCATCTAGAGTAAGCTTGGAGATACTTAAGAGCGTTGATGCGTTGTTCATCAAGCATTTTAAGCTGATGTAATCATTGTTTTTTATAACTATTATCATCAATAAGTCCTTGCAGAGTGATTCTTAATGAAGGAATCTCTAACTCCAAGGGCATTATCGCCTCAGTACCATAAACAAAGTTATAAGGAGTATTTCCAATTGATGTTCTAATTATACTAGTACGATAAGCCCATAACACATATGTTAACTGTGTGTGCCAATCCTTATTATGTTTGCTTAATATTTTCTTTAGGATTTTATCAAGAGTCTTATTATTTGATCTAGCTTGACCATTAGATTGTGGGTAGTAGGGTGTTGAAAAATGATGTTGGATGTTAAACGTCTCTATGAACTTCTTCATGTCATTATTCTTAAATGGTGTCGCATTGTCTGAAACTAACGTAGAAGGAAGTCCAAAATGAACAATTATGTGTTCCAATATGAAATGACATATTACATGAGCAGTTTTTGAATGAAGGGGAACAACTTCTACCCATTTCATGAAATAATCTGTTGTGGTAATTATAAATTTATGTCCAGCAGAAGAAGGTGGTGATATTTTTCCAATAAGATCCAAAACCCATACCGAGAATGGCCAGATAGGAACCTGGGCACGAAGCTTGGAAGAAGGAGCATGAATCAAATTTCTATGTTCTTGACATTTGTGACATTTTTTAACATATTCAAAGCAATCTTGTTCCATATGTCTCCAATAGGATCCTATGCAAATTAAATTTTGAATGAATGATCTTCCTCCAAAATGGCCTCCACAAACACCCGCATGAGCTTCCACAAGTGCTATAGGGATTTAGGATTGTTTAAAGCATCTTAACAAAAGAACATCAAAGGACCTTCTATACAATACGTCGGAAAAGATTATATATCTGGACGCAAGTTTTCGAAGGTAGGCTCAAATATTCTTAGTTGTCGGCTCAAGAAAGGTACCTTCTTTCAAATAATTAAATATTTGTGTGTACATTCACTAGAGCTTTCTGTGGTGGTTGATAACACTTCTTTGACCTTATATTCTATTGATGGTTGCATAATTTTAGGACAATGAATGTGAAGTCTGTTGAAGGATCTTGAGGAGATACAAGGGAAGACACAGTTGCCATTGCATCTGCATGATGATTATCTTTTCGTGAGATATTATCAATGATATATGAATCAAAGTTGTCTAAGAGAGTCATTGTGAGATCCTTATATTTTGATAATTTGTCATGCTTTGCTTGATATGATCCATTTATTTGATTAATGACTAATCGTGAATCACCAAATATCTTAATATTTAATCAAGCTCCCAAAGTTAAAGCGACGTGTATTCCAGCAATTAAAGCTTCATAGTTTGTTGTGTTGTTTGTGCATAGGAAGTTTAAGCAGTAAGACAAGGAATTAGGCTTTCCTGCAGGTGGGATTAGTATAACCCCTACGCCAGAGCTAATTCTACACTTAGAGTCGTCAAAGTACAATTCTCATGTTTCTTCATCTTTTTCAATAGTCAACACATTCTCATAAAGGAATGAGTCTATATTAGGTAACACTAGGGGAGATGGAGCATCAAATAATTGGTTTTTCAAGGCTTGTCCTTTGATTTTCTTTTGAGAGACAAATTTAAGATCAAACTCAGTTAACAACATAACACACTTAGCTAGGCATCTTGATTAAAAAATTAGCAAAAAGGTGCTTTAAAGGATCGAATTTTGTCATCACATGGATTTCAACATTCAATAAGTAATGTCTCAATTTACCAATAGCGAATACAAGATCCAAACATTATTTTTCTATCATCTTATATCGTGTATCATAATCAATTAGAGTTAGGCTAATGTAATAAATAGGATGTTCTTTACCACTTTCATCTTGTTGAGCCAACAATGCTGCAAGAGCATGGGTCGATGTTGCTATATAAATGATAAACAATTTGTCTTGCAAAGCGGGTTGTAAAACAGGTGGAGTAGCAAGATAATCTATCAAACTCTCAAAATCATGTTTACAATCCTCATTCCAATTAAAATGAACCTCTTTCTTAAGGAGTTGTGTAAAGGGTAATGCTTGGTCTACTAAGGATGCTACAAAACGACGGATAGCCTGGATTTTTCCTTGTAAAGTGTGCAATTGAGAAATATTTTTAGGAGGTGGCATGTTAACGATAGCATCAATTTTATTCGTGTCCACCTCAATGCCTTTGTGAGATACAATAAAACCTAAAAAGCTTCCACTATCTACACCAAAGACACACTTTCAGTTTCAATCTCATGTTATATTTTCACATTCTTTCAAAGAGTTTTTGAAGGATACATTGTCTTGTCTAGTTAAAGATTTGGCTAGAATATCATCGACATAATATTCCAAAATCTTATGTATGTAATCATGAAATATCAATGTCATAGCTCTTCGATATGTTATGCCCGTGTTCTTTCATCCAAAAGGCATGACTACCCAACAAAATGTTCCCCAAGCTATACTAAATGTTGTTTTGTATTGATCTTGAGGGTTAATAAAAAATGATTATATCCTACAAAGTTCGTCCATGAATGACAACAACGCATGTCCTGCAATTGAATCCACTATCATGTCAATATTAGGAAGGGGAAAATCATCTTTTAAAGATGCTTTATTCAAATTACGAAAGTTCATACACATCCTAATACGAATATTAGGTTTCGCTACTACAACAATGTTCAAGATCCAAGGAGAATAGTCAATAGCTCTTATAAAACCAGCTTCAAGGAGTTTCTCAATCTCCACCTTAACTAATAAGGCTATCTTAGGATTCATCTTTCATATCTTTTGTCTGACTGGTTTAGCACCCTCTGTAAGGACTATGTTGTGTGTCACTATCTTAGCATCAATTCCCAACATGTTTGAATAAGTCCAAGCAAAAAGTTTAGGAAAGTCATGAAGTAAAGTTGCATGGTCCTCTTGTTCATCTTCATCAAGGCACTTTCTTATTTTAATCAGTTTCTCCTCGTTAGTGATATCCATCGGTATTTTGATTGCATCTCCCAAAGGAAGTGCAGTTTGTTTCAAAAATTCAAGATTGTATTCTTCATTGTCCTTATCATTCTCATTACTTTCCTTCTCTTCGTCTTCTTGCTTAGTACTAACCATAGCACATGTAACCTGTTTCTTTTAAAGAGGAGTAAATGGCTCGTCACAAACTCCTAACATTTATTTCAAGGCTTCATCATCTTCAAAGTATTCCAATTATTCTTCACAAGTTGTATCAATCAATTTAGGATGCTTCAAAGTGAGAGCTGTTTTATTAGGGTTACACATGACGGTATTGATGTTTAGTGAGGGTCTTTTCATTTCTTGTGTTATCTTAGAAGGACAATACCCCAAACCACTTTTATTTTCTTGTGTGTTAGGATCTATAGGAACACGAATGCCTTGATCTTTCCTTCCACATCCTTTTCCACTATAGCCAAGTTGTTTCATAAGCTCATAACCTTTTCCATAAAGTTTCTCCATTTCTTTCGGGTTTGGCGATTGTTGGTAATCTATCTCATCAAAGTTTGTTGTATAGCTTATGTCTTCTTCTATAGTAGATGAAGTAGATGCTTGTGATTTTCCTTGCAAATTTTGTGTTGACATTACCATTGGTTGCTTTTGCTTTTCAGTTTCTTTTTTTGTGATTTTGTATTCTCCCATGAAAGAAGGTGTGAAGTCTAAGGAACCCCAATCATCTTCCAATAACTTCAAAAAAAATTCCATCTCTTGTTTCTCTTCTTTCATAGGTTCTATCTTGAAGTTGGGATTAATGTGTTTAGAGGAATTGTTGTTCCTTTTTCAATTTGTAAGCAAATTTTGGGCTCAGGATCTATTTCAATTTGGTACACTTTATTGTTATATACAGACTTCATTATACGATGAAGAGTTGAAGGCACCGCATGCATCTCATGAATCCAAGGTCTTCCTAAAAGAATATTGTATGAAATGTCATAAGGCATAACATGGATATGATTTTGTAACGTGGCCTTTCCAACTGTAATAGGAAAAGTGATCACACCAAGCGGTTGTATTCCTACATTGTCAAATCCTCGAATCGATAAGGAATCAGGTTCAATTCTTGATTTATCAACACCAAGTTTATCCAAAAGGGTTACACTACACACATTAAGAGCCGAGCCATTGTCAACAAGGGTTCACTTATTCTTTTTCTATTGAATTTAGCTATTATCATGAAGGCATAATTTCTATTTCTCACTTCCAAGGGAAGTAACTCATTTTGATGAAAGTTAATGTCTAAGTTAACTGCATTCATTCCTTGAATTATGGCTACTACATCACTTGGATTTGCACTAGAGGGAACCAGAACTTGTTGCAAGGCTGTTTGAAGCATACTATGATAACTAGGTGAAGTTTGAATTAGATCCCACAGGGATATCTTTGCGGGAGTATTCTAAAGTTGTTCAAAAAGGTCATACTCCTTCCCACTATACGAAGGCAAACAAGGAGCACTAGGCAAGATGGGTTGAGGCAAAGGGAGGGATGTTGAAGTTGTTTGTCTTGGTTGTGGATTATTTTTAGTGTTATATGTATGAGAAATGGTATTATAACTTAATTTCTACGAAACATTATTCTTAGGTGGTTCGAGGATGAGAATGTGTTTGGTTTGAGTTTGTTGGTTTGAAGGTGGGTAAAGGATGAGTTGAGGTTGGACAACATTAACTTCTCTTTGTTTTGGTTTGATATAACAAGCCTTAGTGGATGAAACTTGTGAGATTAAATCCTTAAGGTCTTCATCTAACATGTCAAAGTTATCAATATTAAAGGGGTTGAAGGATAGGTTAACTTGGAAAAAGAGATTTGACATACTCAAATAAGTATGCTTTCTCCAAGGAGTTCATCGATTTATGGTTGTTTTGGTTTCAATATTGTTTTCTAATGAATGCCAAATGTAATCTAATCTTATCAAACTATAAACTTATTCTAAAAGTAAAAAAAAAGTGTAGTAATCTAATTCTATCCACAATTCAAACATGTACTTGAAATGAAACCAATTTAAGCTAGATGTAATGAAATGAATGAAACAAAAACTCAACAAACTGAAACAAAGATCTAACAGCAACAAGCAAGAGCACATAAATTAAGTTTTTAATGATGTAAAATGCAGGTTCAGGTCTAATATGGGACTAAATCTCCTAGATGGGCGAACGAGTCCCAATTAGGGTTTTTGGAAAGTTCAAATACTGAAAAATAGACAACACAAAATTCCCAAAAATCTGGAAAAACAACCTATACAGGGACTAAATCTCCTAGATGGGCGAATGAGTCCTAGATTAGGGTTTTTAAACCAAATTCAACAAATTTTGAGTTGATTTTAAGGTTTCTAACTTGTATGTTGACTTGACCATTTTAAATTACATATTTTCAATGAAATTGAATGATGTAAGAGGCAAAAATACAACCTATAAGTACTTTTCATTTTAGTGCAAGAATTAGAAGCCCTAAATGCAATTCAACTAATGCAAATCTATTGAAAGGTTAATGCAATGTAGATCTAGGACTTACAATGTTATCCAAATAATAAATTCAAGGTTCCGAAGGTCAGGGTCACCAAAATGAACCGAAAGAAATAGGGTGCTCCACCTTTTAGGAGATGGAACAACCAAGGGACCTATTTCACTCTTCAATTCATTAGGAAATCCTAGAGATCCCTCAACTAAGATGACTCAATTGAGGGAAGGGATTCTACAAGAAGGGGGTTTCCTTAGGTGTGATTAAATGGGGGTTCACCATTAAAATGAAGCTTCAAAAGAAAAATGCAAAGGATACATACACAAAACCCTAGAAACTTAAAACATGAAATCAAATTACTGAACAAAGAGAAATAGGAAAGTACCCAGAGGATAGGAGATGTCTAAACAAGATTTAGAAACTCTAAAAAAATTTGTTTCTAAAGTGCACTGGGACTCATACAACAAGCAGGGCAATTTAGTCCCTCTATTAGAATCTGGGTAAAATATGGAATCTTCTACTGGCAAATCAAGATCTACAAAAAACTGGCAAAAAGGGGTATATTGGGACTCATACGCCCAGAGGGGTGATTTAGTCCCGATACTCCTTGAAAAAGAAGGATCTAAATTTTTTTCTCCTTTCTCTACACTTCCTTCCTATGTCTTTCAAACTTCACTTCCAGATTTGAACCTGTTAAAAATTTACAAAAAAAATGTTGTATTGATTTTCTTATGGGGGGTTTGCCTCAGTCAAGCCCCTAGTTGGTAATCAAACCTTGATAGAAAGAATAGACTTGAAATGGAATGTGTATGAAGGTCCTAATCTTAAGTGTGCCTAATATTAAGAGAGCTAAAATGCAATGAAACCCTATACTCTAATGTGATAGAATAAGATGCATACACGAAACATGAAAATGATGATGACTCACTTTGGGAGATCTTCAATCACCTTAATAATCCATAATAATGCATGCACCTTCCTTTAGGTAGAAAGTAGAATGATAATGGAAGATGGAATCACTTATAAGGAAACAAGTCATTAGGCTTGGTTCAATGGCTAGCTGCATCTCCCCAACCTAAAATCCATCATGATCCTCCATAGGCAACCATCATCAATC
Organism: Sequoiadendron giganteum; assembly: GCA_007115665.2. NCBI lineage: Eukaryota > Viridiplantae > Streptophyta > Pinopsida > Cupressales > Cupressaceae > Sequoiadendron > Sequoiadendron giganteum. Next base: position 495,898,991 of record CM021109.1, on the reverse strand, counting down.
TTTGGCAATGCTAGATCTTGAAATGAAAGTGAGATTGAAGACCTGCAAAAACACTATAATGCTACTCCAAGACTTCAACTTTCCTTTGCTCCTTGCTCTTGAATGCAAATACTTGAATCTCTTACTTACTTGATCACTTGGCTTGTTCTTTCTAGTTCCTAATTGTCAAAAATGAGTGTGAGACTTAGATTGTATAGGTATCCCATCTAATTTACCATTTATTAGATCCCAAATGATGACATTTGTGAAATTTGAATTAAGAAAACTTTAATTTCCCGCTTAAACCCTAAAAAGGCCCCAAATGGGACTCATACGCCCAAGGTGGTGTATGGGTCCCACCCTAGATTTTTGGGGTGAGATAATGTCGAGGGGTTGAAATTTTGTATGTATTTATTGAATTTGTTGAGATTTCAGTTGAAATAAGCCTTGGGATCCATAATAAAGAGTCTAAGGGGCCTATTAATGATGATTTAAAGGGCAAGAATGCAAGGGTACTAAAATAAGTCCAAACTAAGTGTGAAATTGTACTATCTCCAAGAAGGGAGTATAATTTTCAACACTACACCACCCTCGCCTCTAGATGCCCTTTAGTGTTTTTTAGTCTTCCTTAAAATATAATTCAACAAAACTTATTACCCCCATTGTTGTTTCCCCTACAGGTATCTCTAAATCTCTTAGCAAGCTTGTCACCCCAAATGTTCACATAAATGTGTTAGAAAATGAAAATTTTCAAGTACCTTGATCATCTATAGATATTATATATGGAAACACAAAAAAACTATGAATCAAATTGAACTAATGCGATCAAAATATTCTTTCTTATATGATCAAGTTCACAAGTAGTGGAATTATTTCCTAAGAACTTGTGGCTCTAAAGCTTACTACTTCATGACTAAGTTAAAACACCTTGAAAAATACATTAAATATTGGAACCACTAGAAACCTTGACTATAGAAAAACAACTTTTAGCAACTTTTGGAGGAAATCTATGGTAGAGAGGTCTAATGGAAACAACCTTGTAGCCAAGTTATATTACCAAAATTTAAACTTTTTTAAGATTTTATTTTAGTTTAGCATTGTAAGGCTAGAAAAAGTGTCATTTTTTTATGTCAAAGTTGTTGATTGGCATTTCTCTCTTAACGAGAAATTTCACATGGTTGCCTTTGCTTCTTTTTAGATCCAAGAAGAAAGTAGAGAAAATGGTGTTGGAAATCCAACATCTTGGGACCTTCTCAACCATTGGGACAATTCTCCTTGTATTGGATGACCTTATCCAAATTTTGTCATCACCAACTCCCCATTGCAAAGCTACTAGACATCTAGGTTTGTCTCTCATTTATCCCTTCTTAATAAAGGGGTGAGGCTCTTTCCTTATGGAGGAATTTGTTTTGGCTAGTGTTGGGTGGTATTAGGGATTTTGTTTTTCCTTCACCATTAGCTTGTAGAGTATTAGTGTCATTTCTATCCAAGTCACTTAGAATGGTTAGGAGGTATCTAACTTTCCTTCTAGAGAGCTATCCCCTTGTTTGATTTCTTTGTAGGAAAATCTACCTCGATTTCCTCTTGTTGCAAGGGCATATACTTAGTGACATTGTATGTTTTGTGATCTGGTTTATTGCTTCTAGTTTTGAGTTTTTCTTAATTATGTTTTGATGGTCCATGTATACACACTCTGCCACAAAATTAGAACTCTAAAAAAAACATTTTTAATAGATTGGGGAGATTAAGAAATCACATTTTCACTTCATCTATTAGTCTAACTTGGACACTATCACACATGATACTATCCAAGATATTTTAAATTATTTTTTTTCTATTTTTGACTCCTACTTTGTTGGCATTCATCTTTATCATTCTATTTGTGCACATGAATTGTTACCAATGGTCAATAATATGATTTTCATTATAAGGAAAGTACATTCATGTCAAATAATAAGAGCAAGAACCTATAGATTTTATTATTGTGATTAAGGATATATTTAATTGTTCACCTTAATTAAATGATTTGATTGAATTTCTAATTAAAGATAGTGAAGCATGCACTTTTGATCATGATAAGATTGTGTCATTTATTTATAAGAATTCTTGTGTAGAGATGAAAAGTGCATGCTTCACTTTTCACTTATGTATTGTGAATCCTTTACCTTTGTCTCAGGAGAACACTTAATTTGACCATTTATAACTATTTTGTACACAAAACTAACTCAAATTTGTATTTCACTTCCAATAACTATAAATTTCCATGATTCATTTTCACTTCATCTATTAATCCAACTTAGACACTATCACACATGATACTATCCAAGGTATTTTAAATTTTGGGTTTTCTATTTTTTGACTCCTACTTAGTTGGCATTCATCTTTATCATTCTATTTGTGTACATGAATTGTTACCAATGACCAATAATATGTTTTTCATTATAACGAAAGTGCATTCATGTCAAATAATAAGAGCAAGAACCTATAGATTTTAATATTGTGATTAGGGATACATTTAATTGTTCACCTTAATTAAATGATTTGATTGAATTTCTAATTAAAAAGATAGCGATATAGTTAGTTGTCTTCTTTTAAATTTTTGCAACACCTTGTGGTGAAGGATACATACAACTAGTTACATATGATTAGTCAAACACGGTTTTAATAATATTCATATGAGATCAAACTCACATGGAAGAAAACTAGTCTTTTCTCGATTTGAGTTTTATTAAAACTCTTCTTGTAAACAAAAAGCTACTAAACAATTATTCCAATTTTTGAGCTAGTAGTGAACTTAAAATTCAAAGTTGCCCTCCATCATCCTATGGGTTTTTACTTCACTTTATTAGGTTGATCTTGATAATTTTACGAGCCAATTTTTTTTTATTGAAGTTCTCTAACAATTATGACAATGTTTTTCTTGATATTTGTTGTCTTTGTAAGAATAGAATTACCCCCTTAATGAAAACTTGTAAGGGTGTTGGGTTCTCCAAAAATGCACCAATATAAAAAAATTAAATTTAAATCTTGACAAAAGATTTTAATACAACATATATAAAAATAAATTATATGCTACAAGATACAAGGACAAGCTTTAAGAAAAATCCCTTTTGTCACATGGTTTAGATTACAAATTTATATAATTTAGTAAGTTTTTGTCAAAATCTATCTCTTAGTAAAAAAACTATGAAATTAATACAAATCTCCATGCAAGGTTCAAGGCCTAAAATAATTCTATAAGAATACTAAAACAATTAAATTTCAAAATCTAAGAGTTGGAGACCAATTATTTGGAGGGCATTTGACAATGATTTTTTTCTTATGTTGGTAAATTTTTATTGAAAAATGTGGCTTAGATCAAGAGTGATTGCATTAATTATGTCAATAGGCATTACTATGACAACAATAAGAGGGAGTTGTAATTTAGTGAGTAAACAATAAAAAATATTAACATAAGTTTAACAACCATTTACATTTTAAACCTTCATTACATCTAATTGTATTTTTTTCCCCCTCGAAAAAGATCATAACTTCATATTTATTAAAATGAAATTACATAATGAAGAAATTGTAATAATCTTTGTAAGGGAAAAACCATCAATGAAAAAAAAACTAGAAACAAAGAGAGTACGATGACCATGACATCAAAGATTGCCCCTCACAAGTATTCTGGTTAAGAGAAGAGTCTACCACAACAAGTAATAAAGACCAACAAACAATGGTATATGTTTAAGGGTTAGTAGCAAGACCATTATACAAAAAAGATCATGGATATAAAATTCCACCATGGCAAAACCAGAAAAATATTAATTCAATACAAAATTAGTCAAACCAAGACACTTATAGAAATAAATAATAATTTTGTGGAGACAAAGGAAGGAGAAGGAAAAATAATGCTACATGCTTTAAATGAGGTAAACCAAGACACTTTGTGACAAATTGTTGGGGAGATAGAAATAAACCCTGTTCCACATATGTCAAATGGGTTGGATGTGATGGTAGCCCAAGTTGGGTTCATAAAGACCCAATTTATATGTAAAATTATGCCTCTCGCTTGCCAACAACCCAATAGAAAGACAAAGTCCCATCCTTGTCATATGTCATGTCAACCATATTAAAGTCTACACAAAACCCAAGTGGCGTCTGACATCGAATTTGTGTATCCACCACCACAAAAGAGATCACCTAATAACATCATTGAAAGCATAAACATTAATGATCCCAAAGGAATGGTTATCAACATTAATGATGATCCAAATTAGACGATGAGTCAGATCAGACTTGTGGTCTACAACATAAGAAAGCCACCTTAGAGAGAGAAAGGTGACAACCCCTCCACGACCAACGTTGTGATTGGTGCAAAATATTGTACTATCTAGCAAAATTATACAACATGCTAGAGAAAGAATGAATCCAAAGATCTTAACTTCTTGTAAACACAAAACATATAAACTATAAATTTTTTATGAGTATCCCACATGAAATACTTCTTGTTGAGGTCAATGAGACCTCAGGAAAGAAAATTCATGGATGGGAGTCAATCATATCATCACTACTCGACTCCTCAAGCGTGGAGAAGTGATTCTACAAGAAATTCAGAGAGAAAGAGACCAACTCAATATTAGGTGAAGAATTTTTTTATTTATTAGAATCATATTCACCTTCTTCTAGACGCCCAAGAGAGTTGTGCAACTATCACAAAATGCTTAGGTGATGAGGGAGAATAAAGTGGCATATTCAATTATAAAGAAAGCATTTATGTTGATTATGACATTCGAGAAAATATCAATCTAGAAGGGGGTGAACCCACAAAAGTGGTTTACAATTCGAGTGAGGAAGGAAAAATTCCAAAAAATGACCCCATTAAAAAAAAAAATGTTTTGGAGGGTTTGAACGAACTCTAGGTTCGAGCGAACCCCCCTTTTCCCTGATTCCTGCTCTCTATCACAAAAAAATCAACATTTGTGCACTTCAGAGCTCGGGTTGAAGATGAAAATGGTAGAGACTTCACAGACCCAACTGGAATTATGTAGTCCTCAAAACGAGCTATCCAACGACTATAATTTTAATATTTTTTGGTTTTATTATGTATGTGTTTTTTAGTTTTATTAAACATAGGTTTTTCATCGAAAATCAAGCTCTTTGTTCTGCACATGTGGAAAAATAGTAGATTATCAAAATAAAATTTTGAAAAAATATGTTCAGGTTGGGTATTGATGTCCTTGATCTATTAAAAAAATAAATTGAATTTCAATACATACAAAAAAAGTTATGTTGTATACAGTCTGCCTATGTCTGAATTATAATTGGTTTGACTTTGAAACTTGATTAAGGAAAAAATATTTAATAAAACACTATGAAACCAAATGAGATCGTTAGATGTCATAGTTAAAAATCTAAATTCAAAAAAATTAGAATTTTATCCTTCATAAGAAAAAAAGTTATGTTGTATATGGTGAGCGTCACTCCTTAAAAATGTTGTTTTTAAAAAAAAAACTAGTTTTCAAAGGAGATGGGAAAAGAAGTGCAATCTAATTCCAAAAAAATGAAAAATATATATTTAGAATCTATAGACAAAACGTCACAAATCACTAGTTTTCATCATCTTCAAATTCCTCACGGTTTAGCTGCTATAGGAGCCCGAAAGTGAAGATTTAGTTAAAAAAAATCAGTTCAATGTCCAGTTTGCCCAAATATTATAAATCGATATTGTGGGATCACCCAAGGAACATAAATTGTAGGCACAAGAACTTATTTCCCCTTCTTATAAGGGTTTTAAATAACAACTAGTTCCTCCTTAGCAACCGAAGAATCCTACTTTTTAACTTGGGTCCTGCTAGAACTAGGATTTTTACCTTTCTGGTCTAATATCGTAGTCCATTGTTCATCAAATTTTGTGGTAGCCTTTGAAGGCTAAGAGGCCTCAACCACTCAAGGAGGAGACTTAAATTTGGGGATGACTTGAGGACAATCCTTAATTTTATGCTCAAAATATTGGAACCAAAAGCAAGTGTTAGGAAAACTAAGGTAAAGCACCTGTTGGGCATGACAAAGATTGTCTATTTGAATATCTATTGACTCTTTCAATTCCTTAGATAAATCAACTTCAACATAAACACATTTCTAATGACACACCTTTTATAAATGGTTAGGATCAATACAAATTACTCTCCCCAAAGAGAAATCCATAGGGTGCAAAAAAATGCTAACAAGGAAAGGGAAGGCCTAGATATTCAAGTCATATAGACACTGTCACGTACTAATTTTATTGATTATATAAATGCAAATTATTAATCATGAGATTGCTAATTATTATGTTAAATGAGTATTTAAATTGAAGTGAAATTGAAATTGAAATTGAAAGTGGAATGTAAATTGAAATTTAAATGCAAATGCAAATGAAAAAGATTTGAAATGCATTTTTATTAAATTTGGGGTTTGTCATTGCTGATGAAAATTCGAGTGCAAGTGAAAGCAGGAACAAGTGAACGTGAATGAAGGCGAGAAAATCAATCAAGTAGAGTCGTTTTAGCCATTAGACGTTTATGAGGATAATGGAATCTCACACACACACTTAGTTATTATTTTAATGTATTTTGTGTTGATCATGCTTGCAAATTTAAAATAAGTTAAATTGATTTCTCAAATATGTGAAAAGAATATGTTGTTTTAAATGGCGATTTGATAATTTTATGAGGAAATTGATTTTATTCGAATAATTCGATTTCTTATGTCAATATTTTTCTATTTTTTAAAAATAATGATGCTTTTATTTTAAATTAATGGAATAGAGTTTTAATTATGAAAAAGTTACTAAAATATAGCATAGTGTTATTTGATGTAACTGTATTTTTCTCATTTGATAAATAAGAAAAATAAATGTAAATGTTTAAATAAACAAATATCTAAAACTAAGTTAGTGAGATCAAATTGGAAAAACAAGCATACGTTCAAATTGGAAATTGAATTCAAATTAACAGTTTAACAAGTAGAAGAAAATATCCTCAATCAATGGACGACAATCAAAATTTAAAACTTGGAGTTTGATAATTCGAACTGGAGATCAAAATGAAATTGTGGATCTTGCTTTGTGAATAACCCCAACATCCTTGCATGAGAAAAGATCAGTCTAGGAAGAAATTCAAAATTGCAAAGGGAGTGAAGATCCGTTTTTGGAAATTGGAGAGAAAACAAAGAGTTTTTCCCCATGCGCCAGAGGAGTTTGAGATTTATGTTGATTGTTTTTTTTAGTTTTGGAGAGGACTGTTCTAATCCCCATGCAACCAAAGGATAGGGAGGGTGCTGATCACCAAAGTCTCCCCATTCACCCACGCCAGACAGAGGGAGAATGGTCTTGGGCGCATAGGAAGGGAAGCCAACAAGTGAAGATGTGGCAAATAAGGGAGAACAAGTAGGTGAAGGGCACCCAAAAAGACACAGGCTCTCCTCATCCCCTATTTATACGTAGGCAACAAGAAGGTAAAGCACAGGAGAAGGTAGGAAGGGTGCACCAAAGGCAACATGCAGGCGAACAGGGAAGGAAGAGGTTCCAGGGAGAAAGTAAGAGGGAATAGGCAACTAGTGGGAGTAGGAAAGCAGCAGGGAGTAGGGAAGAAGAGAAGATGTGGGAGAAGGAAGGAGATAGGCTGGGAGAAGGCAGAGAGAAATAGGTGTGCAGTCAGAGAGGAACAAAAAGTTGCTCTCCTCATACACAAGACATACCAGTAATCAAACAGAGGACAAAAAATACAAAAGATTGACAGAGGTTTGAGGGTAGACACATTTAAACAATAAATTATCAAATTCCTAATCTTAGTTAATTTGATCAATTTCTTTATTAGAAAATTCATCAAGTAAAAACATATTACTGTTTGTCAAACCTAGAAGAAACAATAAACTCCAGATTTTATTTGTAAATCTATTAAAAATATCACTGTTCCATTACATTCTGTTGAAATTTCAAACAATCAAACTGTGATTTTTCCAGAAAACCATTGAAATTAGAAACAAAAAATTGTAGGAAGAATTTGATTATAAAACAATGAAAAACAATTGATTTATCAATTTAGGAAAAAATCAAATTTAGGAAAAGATTCAAAACATAAAAACATTTATTTCATTCCGATTTAGAAGCACTTTAGAAAATCCAAAACAAACAGATAGATTTAATTCTCCAAAGAATAAAACAGAAAAGATTATGATAAAATGCTTTTTGAATATTAAATGTGTTTGCAAAATAGAAGTTAAAACCAATGATTTTCATGAATAAAACTCAAATTATTACGTAATAGAAATGAAAATGATTTATTTTAATTCTATTTTTGAAAAAGTAATTATTTATTTTCTAGAAGTGTGAAAAACATAAAATAAATCAATTAAATTAAAAATATAAATTATTTGGAAATAAAACGAATTAGAACCGGGTTATTTCAAAGTGGAAACAAATTAAATGAGTAAATAGAACGAAAGAACGTGTGCTCATTTATGCATGTTTAAATATGTATTTATTTACATACTTGAGACACACCTTCTTTTTGTTATTTTAATTATTCGATTTAAATATTAATTTAATGATGTTTATGTTTTAAAATGATGAAAATACTGCATTTAAACCATTTTTACTTGAAACAAGATTGTCGTTAAATTGTTTTTGAAAGATTGTATTTATTTGAATGGAACCATGCATGTTTGATAAATGAATGTGCATGTCATGTGTTTGGAAAGTTACCTTCTGGGACGGGTGTCGAATATGGGTTATTAGAGAGTGTAGTTTTTCTTTTCCAAAACTGCTTTTATTTGTCGTGCATGACATTTTACTTGGCCAAGTAACTTAAGGACCATTGAAATAGATGGAATGAATGAACTCTCTACCATATCCTAGTATCGAACTTGTTTGTTTCTTAAATGAATTAGAAAAATGAAAATGCTTGTGGTTTTACTAGTTATACTAGGCACACACTAGATTCCATATTGCTTGTCGATTGCTTTTTGCTAAGTGATTCGTGCAGGGTCGGGTATTCTTTGAATGACTAAAGAATTTTGGGGAAGCGTAAGCTTCGAGGTTGGGCGGAAAAAGCGCCTGATTCTTATTCTTGTCTTCATTATTGAAGATAAGCTATGGATTGAAGATCAAAGGATGTTTTCTTCATTTATGTATTATTGTTTTCTTTGTATTATTATCAATTTCGTGTAAGATGACATGTGTATGAATTAAACTAAAAATATTATGAATCTATTTATTGAATTTAAGTCATTGGTTTGGAATCGATTGGATTTTTATGATGTCTATTGAATGAAGTGTCAAATTTCTTTTGAATATAAATGAATTTATTTAAAGTATTGTCAATGTTATGAATTTAAGAGTTTCACTCTTAACATTTGGTATCAGATCCCTAGGTTTGAACACTAGGGTCCTTTGTCCATTATGCTAAAGAAACATTCCTTGATGCAAGAATTGTTGATACATAATGGGTACAAGAGGAAAAGGATTTGTTGCAAGTAATGAGAATGATAGGTTGGATCAGATTCTCAGTCTTTTGAATCAGCAGGGTTCCATAATGGATAACCTAGAATAGGAAGTTCGAGGAGTCAGAGAAGGACAAAACCCTCGATTCGAAATTCCCCAAAACGAAGAGCAACCCACTAATGATAATCCAAGGGTTGAAGAACCACCAAATCCTCAAGCTAGGATTGAAGGGGAGTTGGTGAAGGACTTGAAAAGGGTAGCACCACCCAAGTTTGATGGTAAGACCATAGGTGATGGAGCTAAAGCCTAGGTTATTGAAATGGAAAAGTACTTTGAGCTCAGGAATATGTCCAATGAGACCAAGGCAGTTTGGGCTGCATACCAGCTTACTGGAGAAGCTGCTACTCGGTGGGATAATGAGAAGACTGAGAAGAAGTTACTACCAAGTGGGACTACTTGGGAAGTGTTCTTGCAAATTTTCAGGAAGAGGTGGCTTCCACAATTGTTCATTGATAGGAAGATGACAGAGTTCCAAAATCTGACTCAGGGTGGTTTAATAGTTACTCAGTATTGGGAGAGGTTCACTAATCTCCTAAAGTATGTACCATAGTATCAAATGGATGAGAGATTCCGTATTCAAAAATTCATCCTAGGATTGAGGCCACAGATTGGAGCTGATGTGGATACTCATAATCCATTGACTATGGATGAGGTCTTTGAGAAGGCCATAAAACAGGAACAAAAGTTGCAACAGGTGGAAAACTATAGAAAGAGTGTAAGTTCTAAACTTGGATTTGGAAATAGGAAGTTCCAGAATAATAACAGTAATAACCAGAGGGGTAACAACAATCAACAGATTAGGAACCTGGAGAGAGGAAAAAACACTCAGGATAAAGGAGAAGGAAGCTATGGTGGAAACAAGAAAGTGAATAATAATAACACCAACTTCTCCAATATCAGGAACAAGACAGGTGGTCATCCAGGGCCATGAGGTGGATGCTACAATTATGGAGGAGATCACTATGCCTCCAATTGCACTCAGCGTATAGGAGGTCAACGAGGTGGAAATGATAGGCGAGCATCGTAACACCAGATTCATGCAGCGGTTGACAACCGTCAAGCAGACTTTCAAGCTTCACCTATTCAGATGACAGGTAAGCTTTTTGGTCAATCTATTTCTATTTTGATAGATACAGGAGCTACTGAATGCTTTATTGATCATAAAGTAGTTGTTAAATTAACTATTAGACCTGGTTATATGTCACATTCATGGATGGTTCAGTATGGAAATCAAGCAGAGAAGAGGGTAGATTCATGTCTATCGTGCAGCGATTTAGAGCTACCTAATTTCCAAACCCAAGTTAACCTATATGTAGCACCGTTGGGTTCATATGATGTGATCTTAGGGATCACTTGGTTAACTGAGCATAAATCCATAGTGAGCTGTGAGGATAAGGTAGTGAGTTATTTGGATGATTTTGGACATCTAGTTGAGATTTTAGGATCTCGAGAGCCTCTAGATTTGAGACATATCTCAGCCATGCAGCTAAAGAAAGCACATCAGAAAGGATGTTCCATATCTACTATATTGGTGAGTGACTTGGATAATGTCCAACAAAGTCTAGAGGGCTATCCAGTTCTCAGGGAGTTATTGGATATCTTTCCTGAAGAACTTACTGAATTACCACAGAAGAGAGAATTTGATTTCTTGATTGAACTTTTACCTGGAACAGAGTCTTAATCCAAGGCTCCATACAAAATGCATACTACAGAGTTATATGAGCTGAAGATTCAATTGTAGGAGATACTGAAGTAGTGATTTATTAGACCGAGTGTATCCCCATGGGGTGCACCAGTAATCTTCGTAAAGAAGAAGGATGGAACCTTGAGACTGTGTATTGATTACAGGCTACTGAACAAGGTTACCATTAAGAACATGTATCCTTTACCTAGGATAGATGAGTTGTTTGATCAGATGAAAGGGGCTACAGTATTTTCTAAGATTGATCTTAGATCAGGTTACCACCAGCTAAGGATTAAGGATGAGGATATTCCAAAGACATCTTTTAGAACTCGGTATGGACATTACGAGTTCATAGTGGTACCTTTTGGCCTAACGAATGCTCCAGCGACATTCATGAATTTTATGAAAAACATCTTTAGGGATTGTTTAGATGATTTTGTGCTTATATTCATTGATGATATTTTGATTTACTCTAAGATAGAAGAGGAACATGAGAAGCACTTGAGAATAGTCTTGCAACGACTAAGAGATCGAAATATTTTTGGTAAGTTTTCAAAGTGTACTTGCTTTCAGAAGAAGGTTCATTATTTGGGACATGTCATATCTGCTGAGGGAATCTTAGTTGATCCTATGAAGATAGAGGCAACAGTGGATTGGCCAACACCATAAAGTGTTACTGAAGTTTGTAGTTTCATGGGACTTGCAGGATACTACAGGAAATATGTGGAAGGGTTTTCCAAGATAGCAACACCTATAACTTCTCTTCAGAAGAAGGGAAGGAAATATGAGTGGATTGAGAAGTGCGAGGAAGCATTTCAAATTCTTAAATAGAAGCTGACATCGGCACCAGTATTGACTATACCAGATCCTAATGGGCACTTCATAGTGATTACAGATGCTTCAGGTGAAGGTGTAGGAGTTGTGTTGATGCAGGAAGGGAAAGTGGTTGCATATGAGTCCAGGAAACTGAAACAATATGAATTGAATTATGCGCCACATGATCTTGAGCTTACAACTATTGTTCATGCATTACAGATGTGGAGACATTATCTCCTAGGGAAGCCATTTGAGCTTAAGACAAATCATTTAGGACTTAAGTACGTAATCACACAACTGAACCTCAATGCAAGACAGAGGAGTTGGCTTGAGTTCCTAAGTGAGTATGATTTTGGTATTGAGTATATCAAGGGTAAGGAAAACAGAGTTGCAGATGCTCTTAGCAGGAGAAGACATCTCTCTGCTATGTTGACCACAAGGTCAAATTTGAGATAACAAGCGTTGCAGTATCTTCCACGAGATGAACATTATGACAGGGTCAAGCTAGCCTTAGAGGCAGATCCTTCAAATCATAGATTTTATGGATATGTGATGGAGTATGATGGTATTTTGAGATATCAAAGAAGGATGTATATCCCTGAGGGTGGAGACTTGAGGAAGTTGATTCTTGAGGAAGTTCATGATGCACCTTATTCAGGGCATTCAGGAGTTAAGAAGATGGTAGCAGATTTGAAGGCTTTGTATTTTTGGCCTAAGCTCAAGAAAGATGTTATGGAGTATGTAGCTAGATGTTTGGAATGCTAGCAGGTCAAAGCTGAGCATGTGCATCCAACAGGACTTTTGTATCCCCATGATATACCTGAGTATAAGTGGCAAGTAATCAGTATGGATTTTATCCAAGGATTACCCTTGAGCAGGAATAGGCATGATACCATCTTAGTAGTTGTTGATAAGCTAACTAAGGTTTCACATTTCATACCTGGGAATCTGAAGGATGGATCTTTAACTCTTGCGAAGAAATTTGTAAAAGAGATATTATGATTGCATGGTGTACCAGAGACCATTATTTTTGATAGGGATACCAGGATGACATCTAGGTTCTGGACTACACTGAATGCAGCTTTGGGAACTAAATTGAATTTTAGTTTTGCATATCACCCACAAACTGATAGCCAAACAAAAAGGGTCAATTAGGTTGTTGAGGATCTATTGAGGATGTACTGCATGGATTAGCAGTACAAGTGGGAGGAATATTTGCCATTGGTTGATTTTTCCTAAAAGAACTCATTCCATGCATCTTTGGGTATGGTACCTTTTGAGGCACTTTATGGACAGAAAAAGCGCACACCCATTAGTTGGGATAAGATGGAAGATAGGATCATCATTGGTCCAGATATGCTCAAGGAAATGGATGAGAAAATGTAGTTGATCAGGGGTAGGTTGAAGGAAGTAGCCGATAGACAGAAAAACTATGCTGATAGGAATAGGACTTTCAGACAGTTTGATGTGGGAGATAAAGTCTTTTTGAGGGTTAAGCCTCATAAGAGCTCTATCTCATTTGGGAAATCATCAAAGCTGGCTCTGAGATTTGTGGGACCCTTTGATGTACTAGAAGTTATTAATCCAGTTGCTTATAGAAAAGTGTTACCACCTGCTCTAGCTCGACTCCATAATGTATTCCATGTTTCTTTTTTGAAACCATACCATTGTGATGCATCTCATATTCTTGATTGGCATTCATTACAGGTACAGGATCCAGGGGTGGTGCTAGTGAAGCCCATCTGAATCCTAGACATGCGTAGCATTAAGCTACGTAACAGGGATAGTACTCAATACAAGGTTCAATGGGACCAATATACTAAGGATAGTGCTACATGGGAGGATTCTGAGATGATTGACCGTCATTTTCCTCATTTTCTTTCATAGATTAGTATTTACTTTATGCGGAGATACTTGATACTCCGGTTTTTGATTCACATGTAGTGAACTTTGATAGCGTGGATGCTACTATGATTTGTTTATGCTTATGTTTTTGAGAACTATGTTGTTAGTTATTATTTCATTATGATCGAGACACTATGTTTTACCTATTGAGATACTATGTTTTTACTGATTGAGATAGCATGTTTTATTGATTGAGATGCTATGCTTATTGAATGATTAATAAGACATCGAGACGATATCTCTTCCAAGAGGGGAAGGATGTCATGTACTGATTTTATTGATTATTTAAATGCAAATTATTAATCATGAGATTGTTAATTATTATGTTAAATGATTATTTAAATTGAAGTGAAATTGAAATTGAAATTTAAATGCAAATGAAAAGATTTGAAATGCATTTTTATTAAATTTGGGGTTTGTCATTGCTGATGAAAATTTGAGTGCAAGTGAACGCAAGAACAGGTGAACGTGGATGAAGGCGAGAACATCGATCAAGTAGAGTCGTTTTAGCCATTAGACGTTTATGAGGATGATGGAATCTCACACACACACTTAGTTATTATTTTAATGTATTTTGTGTTGATCATGCTTGCAAATTTAAAATAAGTTAAATTGATTTCTCAAATATGTGAAAAGAATATGTTTTAAATGGTGATTTGATAATTTTATGAGAAAATTGATTTTATTCGAATAATTGGATTTCTTATGTCAATATTTTTCTATTTTTTAAAAATAATGATGCTTTTATTTTAAATTAATGGAATAGAGTTTTAATTATGAAAAAGTTACTAAAATATAATATAGTGTTATTTGATATAACTGTATTTTTCTCATTTGATAAATAAGAAAAATAAATGTAAATGTTTAAATAAACAAATATCTAAAACTAAGTTAGTGAGATCAAATTGGAAAAACAAGCATACGTTCAAATTGGAAATTGAATTCAAATTAACAGTTTAACAAGTAGAAGAAAATATCTTCAATCAATGGACGACAATCAAAATTTAAAACTCGGAGTTTGATAATTCGAACTGGAGATCAAAATGAAATTGTGGATCTTGCTTTGTGAATAACCCCAACATCCTTGCATGAGAAAAGATCATTCTAGGAAGAAATTCAAAATTGCAAAGGGAGTGAAGATCCGTTTTTGGAAATTGGAGAGAAAACAAAGAGTTTTTCCCCATGCGCCAAAGGAGTCTGAGATTTATGTTGACTATTTTTTGTTGAGTTTTGGAGAGGACTGTTCTAATCCCCACGCAACCAAAGGATAGGGAGGGTGCTGATCACCAGAGTCTCCCCATTCACCCACGCTAGACAGAGGGAGAATGGTCTTGGGCGCATGTGAAGGGAAGCCAACAAGTGAAGGCGTGGCAAATAAGGGAGAACAAGTAGGTGAAGGGCGCGCAAAAAGACACAGGCTCTCCTCATCCCCTATTTACATGTAGGTAGCAAGAAAGTAAAGCACAGGAGAAGGTAGGAAGGGTGCGCCAAAGGCAACATGCAAGTGGACAGGGAAGGAAGAGGCGCCAAGGAGAAAGTAAGAGGGAATAGGCAACTAGTGGGAGTAGGAAAGTAGCAGGGAGTAGGGAAGAAGAGAAGATGTGGGAGAAGGAAGGAGATAGGCTGGGAGAAGGCAAAGAGAAATAGGTGTGTAGCCAGAGAGAGGATCAAAAAGATGCTCTCCTCATACTCAAGACAGACCAGTAATCAAACAGAGGACATAAAATACAAAAGATTGACAGAGGTTTGAAGGTAGACACATTTAAACAATAAATTATCAAATTCCTAATCTTAGCATATTTAATTTGATCAATTTCTTTATTAGAAACTTCATCAAGTAAAAACATATTACTGTTTGTCAAACTTAGAAGAAAGAATAAACTCCAGATTTTATTTGTAAATCTATTAAAAATATCACTGTTCCATTACATTCTGTTGAAATTTCAAACAATGAAACTGTGATTTTTCTAGAAAACCATTGAAATTAGAAATAGAAAATTGTAGGAAGAATTTGATTAGAAAACAATGAAAAACAACTGATTTATCAATTTAGGAAAACATTCAAAACGGAAAAACATTTATTTCATTCTAATTTAGAAGCACTTTAGAAAATACAAAACAAACAGATACATTTAATTCTCCAAAGAATGAAACAAAAAGATTATGATAAAATACTTTTTGAATATTAAACGTGTTTGCAAAATAGAAGTTAAAACCAGTGATATTCGTGAATAAAACTCAAATTATTATGAAACAGAAATGAAAATGATTTATTTTAATTCTGTTTTTGAAAAAGTAATTATTTATTTTCTGGAAGTGTGAAAAACAGAAAATAAATCAATTAAATTAAAAATATAAATTATTTGGAAATAAAACGAATTAGAACCGGGTTATTTCAAAATGGAAACAAATTAAATGAGTAAATAGAACGAAAGAACGTGTGCTCATTTATGCCTGTTTAAATATGTTTTTAATTTACATACTTGAGATACACCTTCTTTTTGTTATTTTAATTATTCGATTTAAATATTAATTTAATGATGTTTATGTTTTAAAACGATGAAAATACTGCATTTAAACCATTTTTGCTTGAAACAAGATTGTCGTTAAATTGTTTTTGAAAGATTGTATTTATTTGAATGGAACCATGCATGCTTGATAAATGAATGTGCATGTCATGTGTTTGGAAAGTTACCTTCTGGGATGGGTGCCGAATATGGTTTATTAGAGAGTGTAGTTTTGCTTTTCCAAAACTGCTTTTATTTGTCATGCATGACATTTTACTTGGCCAAGTAACTTAAGGACCATTGAAATAGATGGAATGAAAGAACTCTCTACCATATCTTAGTATCGAACTTGCTTGTTTCTTAAATGAATTAGAAAAATGAAAATGCTTGTGGTTTTACTAGTTATACTAGGCACGCACTAGATTCCATCTTGCTTGTCGACTGCTTTTTGCTAAGCAATTCATGTAGGGTCGGGTATTCTTTGAATGACTAAAGAATTATGGGGAAGCGTAAGCTTCGAGGTTGTGCAAAAAAAGCGCTTGATTCCTGTTCTCGTCTTCATTATTGAAGATAAGCTATGGATTGAAGATCAAAGGATGTTTTCTTCATTTATGTATTATTGTTTTCTTTTGTATTATTATCAATTTCGTGTAAGATGACACGTGTATGAATTAAACTGAAAATATTATGAATCTATTTATCGACTTTAAGTCATTGGTTTGAAATCGATTGGACTTTTATGATGTCTATTGAATGAAGTGTCAACTTTCTTTTGAATATAAATGAATTTATTTTAAGTATTATCAATGTTCTGAATTTGAAAGTTTCGCTCTTTACAAACACACAAAGTTTCTTATCATTCGAGATTGTGAAGTCTTGTGTCCAAGGTTGAAAAACTATCAAGGAAGAATGGACATACCAATGACCATGCTTAAGAATAGCTTGAGCAAAATTGACTTCAAAAAACCAAAAAAGAAGAAACCCCTAGGTGAGGTTTTGAACGTCATCAAGTTTGACCCCATGCGAGACCTAGTTTTTGTTAACCCATTCCCTTAGCATGCTTTTGGGGGATCCACTCCAAAAAGTAACCTATAAGAGTATAATGCTCTAACCATTGACATGCACTATCAAATTCATGGATGGGCAGAATCAAAGTTGCAAGGGTTTCAGAGGACATACCGTAGCATCATGACAATTTCACACTATATGGGCACCCTATTTTTTCTACAACATTAATTATATTAAATAATTTATTCGTTTCAGGGCTAGATTATTAAAATACATTGAAATCCTTGACATTCCGAAAAATTTGGGAAAAAAACATCCAGTCAAGGGTCCCTCACCCTTGACCTTAGGGGAGCCCTATTTCAAATTTAATGTTTTGGTGTTGGCATTTGGAGAATCAAAAAGGATCTCGGGTTGGCCTAATATCAAAAATATCAATTAGGATGCATATATATACAAGTTTTCTTCTCATTCAAACATTAAAGAAAGAGAAAAAGAGAAGAAGGCAATCATAACAAGAAGCTATTATGATCAAATTATGAATATGTATTGAGTTATCCTCTACATGCTAGCTATAACAATCTATTGTGTTTTTATGGACTAACCTCTTGTAGGTCTTCAATCAATTCAAGCATCCATAAAACAACCTTTGATGGCAACTTATGGTAGGGACATCACTTTGACAGTGGTTTCATACCAAGGTAATATTATCCATTTATCATTTATCATTTCAGTCAATTATTGTTCATTTGGCCTTTGCCCAACCTAGGGTAAACCCTCTCTATCATCATCATTTGTCGTATGTGGAGGTGGAAACACCAAAATGGGGTTTGACTTAGGCAAGCCCTTGTACAACACCATCTTCTCCCCTCTTTTCATGTGTGCAAGTCAACCCCAAAAGTTTCGTCAACAACAAATCATAGGAAACATAAAGCAAATTATAACGCATCATCGGAGTTTTGCAAATCCCGAAAAGGCATCCTTTTTAGTCTAGGGCACCCACACCCCTGAACTCCAAATTCAGTCTCAACTTTTGATAGGAAGTTATTTTTTGTCACTATTTTTCAAATCTGTAATTGTTTCGTTAGTTTTATTTTTGTCTATGCGATAAATTACCTTTTCAAATTGAGGGTTTATGTCAAATATGATTGTTAAACACACATCAAAATTCTCCTCTTTGCAACTCAAAAGAACCAAATCCTAGGAGATTGACTCTCCCTTGTGGCAACAAGCCAAATATCAACCCTAGTTGGTTTGTGTTTAAATATAGAGGGCAAGTGAAAAGAATTGATCCTACTTAATCTACTTGTTGGATCTAGCATCTCTTTTTCTACTTTACACATACCTCGTGGAATATCTTCAGTACAAACTTCCTGGGGCGCTTGTTTAGGGGAGTCGTGTTGTAAAGTTGCCAAATCATCAACACCAAAAGAACTTAAAAAGAAGAAGCAATAAATGCGAAAGGATAGGAAAAGTCATGCATTAATGGCATGGTATGACACAAGGGAGGCCAACTAGCGAAGCTCTCCAACATCTTTGTCGTGTATTTTGTTCAAAAGTGCCTCTAATGAATTTGAATATTTATGTATGATGATATTATGGAACATACCACCATCCCCACTAATTATGTTCAACCAATTGAACTACAACCATTTTGTTACTTTTCTATATACTTATTATTAAAAAAAATGGTTATAAGCTTTTATGATACATTGTAGGGAGCAATGGAGGAAGTTAATAGGTAGACTGAAATTTTGAGTAAATTTGAGCACAGGAAAGGAGAAGAATTTGTCAGAAATTGAATAGAATTCTTTTAAATACTTCAAATGGTGCAACTCAGAGCTCAAAATCTGAGCTAAAAAGCTTATTAGAAGCAAGAACTCGGAGTGCAGTTGTACAACCAAAGAGAGCTGAACACTCAAAACAATCTTCATGAGGACTGTGTAAACAATTAAAAGAAAGCCAGGCTACAGATAAAAATGACCAACGGTTTGGCAGCTAAAACCCCTGATTTGCACCTTGTTGGTATTTATTTGAACCCTCGCAGAAATGCAAATTCTAAATCATATAAACAATGGAAACAAAATGGTTGTTTCTTTTTCTTTAACTCACCTAGCGTTGCTGAGGACCGCTATCACTGCCACTGGAACTTCTGCCCACATTTCTCTCCATGAATTGAGAAAACTATGTAAGCAGGGGTGTTTGGAAGAAGCATTAAACATCTTACATATGAAACACACGGCCTGGCACTCATCTACGTATGTTTGTCTACTGCAGAGCTATGTCGAAAACAGAGATTTGGCAGGAGGCAAGCGAATCCATTCCCACCTCAATCAGAATGGATTTACTGCAGACGGAGTTTTGGGTAATACGCTTTTAAACATGTATGTGAAATGCGGCACTGTGCGAGATGCACGGACAGTGTTTGATGAAATGTTGGAGCGAGATGTATGTTCATGGACTGTTATGATCGCAGCTTACGCAAGGCGAGGACATGGGTTCGAGTCGCTGACACTCTTTCAACAAATGCAGAGCAAGCAAATCAGGCCGAATGAGTTCGCTTTTAGCAGTGTTCTCTATGCCTGTGCGAAGCTGCAAGCTCTGCAAAAGGGTATGGCGATCCACCAAGACATAATAAGGAGTGGGTTAGAGTATGATGTGGCCCTGGCCAATGCCCTCGTCGACATGTATGCGAAATGTGGCAGCATAGATATAGCGCGCAAATTGTTTGACAAAATGCCTGAACGAAATGTTGTGTCGTGGACTTTGATGATTACCGCTTACGCGAGGCAAGGGCTTGCCCGTGAAGCTTTGTCTGTGTTCTGCCTGATGCAACAGGCAGGAATTGAGCCCAATGATTTCACATTTGCAACTGTTCTTTCTGCGTGTGCCAAATTAGGATATCTGGAACCAGGGGAGGAGATACATGAGAAAATAGTTAGAGGAGGATTGCATTCTGACGCCTTTGTCATGAGCTCTCTGGTAGATATGTATGCAAAATGTGGGATGGTGGAAAAGGCTCAAACTTGTTTTGAGAAAATTTACAAACCAGACGTGGTCTCATGGAATGCAATGGTTGCAGGGTATGCGCAGAATGGGCTTATTGATAAGGCTCTGAAACTCTTTCGAGCAATGCCTCGAAGGGATGTCTTCTCGTGGACGGCTATGATTGTGGGATATGTACAGAATGGATTTGTTGATGAGGCCCTTAAACTCTTTGAAGAAACACCTCACAGAGATATGTTCTCATGGACTGCAATGATTGCAGGACTCGCGCAGAATGGCCATAGCAATGAGGCCATCAACTTGTTTGCACAAATGGTTTTGTCAGATGTGAAGCCAGATTCAAATACCTATGTGAGTGTTCTTCCAGCGTGTACCAGCTTGGCAGCTTTGGAGAAGGGGAGGGTGATCCATGAAAAAATAATTACAAATGGGTTCCAATCAGATATATTTGTGATGAATGCCCTGATAGACATGTATGCCAAATGTGGAAGTATACTTAAGTCATGGAGATTATTTGAAAAGATGCATTGGCGAGACCTGGCTTCATGGAATGTGATTATTGGAGCGTATGCCATGCATGGCGATGGCAAGAAGGCCCTTGAATTGTTTGAACAGATGAAAGACTCTGGCATGAACCCAGACCGCATAACCTTTGTAAGCGTTTTGTCCGCTTGTAGTCATGCAGGCATGGTGGATGAGGGTTACCAGCACTTCCATAACATGACTGATTACTGTCACATCACACCCACAATGGAACATTATAGCTGTATGGTTGATGTCCTTGGTCGAGCTGGTCATCTGGATAAAGCAGAAGACTTTATCAACAAAATGCCAGTGAAACCCGATGCTACGATTTGGACTTCTTTGCTTGCCGCCTGTAGAATGCACAATAATGTAGAACTAGCAGGGCGCATAGCTGAATATATTTTTGAGTTAGACATAAAGGATGCAGCACCTTATGTGCTGCTCTCAAATATTTATGCTGCAGGTGACAGATGGGCTGACCTTAAAAACATCAGAAAAAGGATGGAAGACATGGGCATAAAGAAAACACCTGGATGCAGTTGGATTGAGGTTAATAAAAAAGTGCATGGGTTCCTTGGAGGGGACAGGTAATACCAACAACTACAAAAGATATGAATTGTCTTGTGAAATGATGAAAATTGGGAGTTTATGTTTGCTGACATGAACTTTTTCCTAAGGCAAACCAGGGATAGTAGACAACTCTGTTATGAACTCTGCAAAATGACCTCTTTACTTCAGGAAAAGTGGGGAACTCCTTGGGACAGAAACCCTAGTGAACAGGCCCAGTACCTCCGCAAAGTTAAATGAACATGAATGGAGGAGGTTAATGCCTATCTTATTTGAAAAGGCTAACCAAATCGGTGGCCCGATGACAGAGAATTTAGCAGCCAAAAGCCATGGGGATTGGCAGCCAAGCCAAGACTAAAAGGTAGGAATTACATTTGGCCTGTTAAACACAACCCCAGAACCAGTTATTTGAATTCTTTGGAACCTGCCTAAAGATTGCGGCACTAAGAGTTCTCAAGATGCCAATCAGCTCCCATTTCAAGGATGCACAGTTTTACTAAAATTATTAGTGATGCGAACGAAAGTTTATGCCTGAAGTTATAACAGGCCTAGACACGTTGTCTACCTCAAATCATCATCAAGGTATTAGTATGGTTTTCAGATTTTATCTAAATTTCTGCGAAGTATGTTGTTTGGAGATCTCGAGATGATTTGGTTTTGTATTGGAAATTCAAGACATATAACTTTCTATGTTAGACCCACTTATTACATAACATATTAATTGGAGGAGAGTATAATCTTCATGTATTCTTGTTGGATGATTATCAAGCTTACTTCTAAAATTAGACTACCAGATTCTTCATTGGGTGTTGCCTATGGCATATAACTCGACCAGCTCTCTTAGTAGGGATTACTTGTTCAACAAAGTTGTATAATCTAAATTTTGATAGTTTCTGAACAATGCTTATCAGACTTGAATCATCCGCCATGTTTCTGATATGAAAAGATGAATAACACTTCACATAGGACCTCTGTAGTATATTATAAGGGGTGAAAATAACCAGACAATTTTTTTTTTGAAGTACATTAGGTACCTTAGTTTCATTAATTCATTGTTCAAAATTTAATTTCACAACAATAATTTCACATTAATTATTAATTACAATCATAATGCAATTGACTTTTTTAAATAAAGTCATAAAACTATAATCTATGAGGTATAGTTTGTGTGAAATAAATCCACACACATTGAGACACTATTAAATCAACCCTCTTAGAGGCATTAAAGCACTATAAAACACAATATAATTTAACATTGACAAGCAAATATTCAAAATATTCTCACATCCTCCTTAATGTGAAATTGGAGGATTTACAACACATTCATTGTGATAGGGATAGTACATAGACAAGAAACATAATGTCATGATGACAATTCCCCCTTTATGACAAGCTCTTTCAAACATAATTGTTGTTGAAACTTAACGAACTAACTCTCCATCAATGGCTTAGTGAAGATATCTACCACTTGATCTTTTTCCCAACATGACTAATTGAAATCTTATAAAGCTCCAATAATTCATGAACCTTGTGATAGTTGATCTTGACATTTTTACTCCTTGCACAAAAGACATAATTCTTGGCAATTTGAAAAGCAATCTAATCAACACATCTTTTGGCACATGTAAGTGATCCAGCATCTCTCGCAACCATACTACTTCATTTGATGATTGAGCTAATCCAATTTATTTGGCCTCTATTGTTGATTTTGAAATACTATTCTACTTCTTAGAAGACTACGAAATTGACGAGTCTCCCAATACGAAGACATAATTGAAATAGACTACTTATCATCAAGGCCTCCTCCCCAATTGGAATCTATGTAACCATGAAGAATGCATTCAACTCCTCTCTTGAACTCAAGCCCAAAATCTAGAGTACCCTTAACATATCTTGAGATATGCTTTGCAGTTTTCATGTGTGTTAGAGCATAATATTTATTAGAGGTTTCACATTTAACTTAAAGTGCCCCCCTATAGTATAATGTGAGATGTGATTTATAAAGTTTAAATTTATAAATTAATAAGTAAACATTTAATTATATACATGTTGATATGTTAAAGAGTAATAACATTTGAAATCAATCATCTCTACATACCAAACCTCTTGATATACTAAAAATATAAATATAATTGATGGTACATGGAAGTAAAGTGATACAAGTGAGTGGAGTGACATCATGAAAAGTGTTACAAAAAGCTCTCAAGTTTGTATGATGGTATACCTTCTCATAATGTAGTTCAAGGGCTCTATATACCATAAAAGTTGAAGAAATAAAAGACCCATTTGCCCTTTTAACACCGTGATTCTCTCTACATTGGACGTACAACCTAAATGATAGATCGCTAAAAAAAGGAAAAGAGAGAGGAGATAAAAGAAGATTTTTCTTTTGATGTGAAAAGTGTATTTTTTTGCCTAGTTACTTTATGAGAACTATTTGTGTATTATAGAGCAAAGAAATAGGAAATAATGCATAAAATAAAATTCCTACTTTATACCTAGCTACATCTCTGATAGAGAAAGTGAATGAAAAAATGACAAGGGAACAAGCCTCTCTTAAAAATATCTTGTTGACCAAGTGATTCAATCAAGAGGATTGGTTGATTATTGAAGATGAATATAGTTTCTCAATTCAACAACATAACCTTGTCTTGCATCAAACTCCTCTTCTAGAAAATGGCTTGTGGAAGGGTGGATTTATAGATTTTTGATAAGAGTGATGAATGGATGGGATTTGATCTTGTACAATTAAGGGATGGGGTTGATCCATTTGCAAGAAAGAATGAGAGGCTTACAAGTGACACCTTGTGATCGATGCACATGATTAGGACAAAGATTGAGAAGATATCAAGGGTAGAGATTTTATCAATCTTGATGGAGGGTGTGGATTTGAAAAGGGTATTTTTGGAACCTTGCACACTTAGATCCATGTGAAATATTGATTTGTTTTATTTTAAACAAAGTGGTGAAGGAATGTGCAAATGATTAGTTACTTGATTAATCTTAAGTTGTTAATTCAACTAATGATGAGGGGGATTTTAAATGAGTTAAATAATTATTGTGTATCATTTAATTTATGGGAGAATATTTGAGGGAATAATTGATTTGATTAAATAAATTTGATTTATTCAATTAAGGTGAGAACTTTAGAAAAAAATGAATTGGTTAAATTAATAAATAAAGGTAATTTTAATTTAATTAATGTCAAAAAAATACTTAGATTGGTTAATTAAATGATAATATTTATTTAATTAATGTTAGGAGATGTTTCATGATTGACAGTGGGGTGACTCTGCATTTTTTACGGCTTACTTCTCTCTCTTCGGGCAAGTCTTTCCGACAACGGCTGTGAAAGGTGGCGAACCACGAGGAAGGACAACAATGCTTTCCCGGTGACGATGAGGGTACAGATGTGTCCGTTCCTTGCTTCTTTAATTCCAAATGTGTGATGGAGACATCTCCTTCTCCCCTCTACCGCTCGGTAGAGGCCGTACCCCCATCTCCCCCTCGATTTTACCTAGGGATTTCAAGGTCTCAGACATGCATAGCTTAGATACCTCCGCCAAACCTAGACCCAAGTCATTCTCTGAGGCAGTGGCCAATTTTGGTATCGCCATTAACGCGAGTGCGAGGTTTAACCTGTTGAACGTCCATGGCGCCTGCAAAATCGGTAAGAATACTGGGGATGTTCCCCTACCCTTCTCCGTTTCTCCTAATCCTAAAATGCTAATAGAAATTGGGAAAGAAAAAACTAGGTTAAGAAACTCGACTATTTTTTTCTTGGCTGTTGAAGTTGATAAATGCCCTCCTAGAAAATTTCTAGATGACTGGTTCCATAAGTACTGGAACTTAAAACTTGGTCTCCATATTTTGTTCTACAAGCAAATTTAGAAAGGTTTATATGCGATCTTTTTTGCTAATCAGGAATCCCAAGCCGAAGTGCTTAAAAAGCAGTATTGGACCATCGGGTCTACCTCCTTCCGTGCCTTGGCTTGGTCTCTTGAGGCCATTCTTGAGGAAGTTATTGCCCTCTCTGCCCCGTGGTGGATATTAGTTAAACAAATCCCGCCATTCCTGTGGAGATTCATTCCCCAACTAATTGAACCGCTCGGTAAGGTCATTCGAATGGATGACACTGTTAGGTTGGTTCCTCATATGGATGCCAGGATACTTGTCTCCTTGATTCCTGGTAAAGAGATTCTGGCATATATTAACATTAATATATTTGAGGATAATTATTCCTGCCCTATTGAAATTCTTGGATGTCTAAACGCCTGCTTCTTATGTAGAAGATAAGGGAATCTGAGGAGGGACTGCCCCATTCTCAGAAAGAAACCTTTGCCGACTAAACACTCGCCACACCTGAACCCCTTTGCTCCTGTTAACCCAATTCAGAACCCTCAGTGGTAAAAACTGCACACTCTGCTGAAACTCCCAACCCCATTCCCACCATGGCCTCCAGCTCCCCATCCTCCCCTGCTGCCCCTCCCCCACCTTTGCTCCTGATTGTTTCCCTGTCCCCTCAAATTGAGGCTCAAAATGAAGGATTCCAAACCGTTACCAAAATCTCCAATAAGCGCAAGCGGAGAACCAATAAACAGATCAACTCCTCCATTGGGGTCTCCCAGTCCTTAGACCTCCCTCCCATCTCTGTCATGGACAACCCTGTCCTGATCGCTTCTCAGGAATATCATATCAGCTCCCCCCCTTCAAGCTCATGCAATGAGGACCCTTCTGGCAATTACATTGGCTCAAACCCCCCCCCCTCAAAATCTCCCTCACAAGAAGTTCAGAGAGCTAGGTGATGACTGTCTATTGGAGATCATCCCGACCCATAACCGCTCCGCTAATCCCGCTAATCTCCGCCCCAAGCAGTCAATGGAAGTGGATATCCTCTCCCCCAATGATTCTGAGAATGATGATGAATTCATCAGAAATCTCCCCTCATCTAAACGATAGGGAAGACCTCTGGGTTCCAAAAATAAAAATCCCTCCAAGAAAAAACAAGGGAATACCCCTCCTGTTGCTAAAACCCCAATCTTGGGATTGGCAGACCAATGCTCTCCCCCCCCCCTCCCCCCCGTATGTTTCCTCATGAACTGCATCTCATGGAACATAAGGGGGCTTGAATCCCCAGACAGGAAGTTTGTCATTAAGCGTTTCTTAAATAACTCTATGGATTTCTTAATGCTGCAAGAAATTAAAGCTACTGGATTTGTTCTTAAATCCAACCTTAATTTCCTTTGGAAGGATGCTATCAAATTCCATACCAATCACCCAAGGGGCAGGGGAGGGGTTGCTCTACTGGTTAACCCGAGATGGGAGAAGGCTATCACAGGTAATGGGATCTCCCCTTGTAACAGAGTCCCCTGGGTCACTATCAACTACAATAACAATGTCTTTGGCTTATGCTTCAAACGACTATAGGGAGAGAGTGAGCCTCTAGGACTGGCTGGCTACACTCCCTAACATCCCATGGTTCATGGGAGGGGACTTCAATATGATTGAATCCCAGGAAGATAAAGTTGGTGGTAATCCTTTTGCCTGGAAAGACACTAAAAAATTCCACTAGAATAGAATGAAAAATATAAAAAATCTCTTTGACCCTTTAACCGGAAGTAAAGACATGAATCCAGGCATATGGCATACCTGGTGCAACTTTCAACAGGGTCCTTCTAGAATATACTCTAGACTAGACCGATTCTATGCTAATAAAAATTTCTTCTCTATCTTACTGGATCATCTTGGCAACTCTGTCCTCGTCACCCCCACTCCTCTCTCTAATCATCACCCTATCTCCATCCATTTTAAAACTAACACCTCCCCTGTGATCACCAAAGCCTCCAATCCCAAGTTTTTCCTGAACACTAGCATTCTCAAGGATGAGGATGCTCTTGCTGCCATCCATATCATTGGCCTCATCAATAAGAACAGCTTCCCTTCCATCTCTCACATCGAGAGATGGAACATGAACATTCTTGCCTGGCAGAACCTGCTAAAAACCATAGGCCAAAAAAGAGCCAAAGACTATAGATTCACCGAAAAAAAGCTCTCCTCTGACCTTCAAAGAGCTGAGGCTAACATCCAAGCCAACCCCTCTGACAATGATCTCATCTCCCATGTGCTTATGACTAAAGAAGCCCTTAGACAGCACCAGCAGGTTAAAATTAGAGGAGCTAAAATTAGGTCCCGTGCTCACTGGCTCCTGGTTAGGGATAGGGGCTCAAAATTCTTCTTCAACCTTCTTAAGCACAAGCACTCCAATGAGAATATTGGGAGAATTATTGTTAACAATCAAGAAATTACTGACCTTGACAGTATCAAAAAGGCCTTTGTGGACTTTTATAAGGATCTCTTTACCTCTGAAGACTCGGTGGAGGCTACCTCCCTTAGGAATCAATGCAGAACTCTTATCCCTAATAGGATATCCTCTGTGAATGCTTACCTGCTATCTAAAGACATCTCCCTGGAGGAAATTGACAAGGCCATTAACTCCCTTAACAATGAAAAGGCCCCTGGGCCCGATGGTCTCCCTGTGGAGTTTTACAAGGCCAACTCGGATTGGATCTGCAAAGATCTTCTTGAGCTCTACTCGGAAGCGCTTGATAGGGGATCCATGGGTAGCTCCATTAACCGCGGTATTATTAAATTAATTCCCAAGGATGGAGACAAAGCTCTCATAAAAAACTGGAGACCTATCACCCTCCTCAATGTCTCCTATAAATCTTTTGCAAAGATCCCGGCCTTTAGACTTGAGAAAATCCTACCTAAGTTTGTTTGCTCTACCCAAATTGGCTTTATTAAAGGAAGGTATATTCTTGAGAACCTGATCACCAGCTGGGAAGCTATGAATTGGGCCAACTTCTCTCAGCAAAACTCTATTATGTTTCTCCTCGACTTTGAAAAGGCCTATGACAGGGTTGAATGGAACTTTATCTCCATGATGCTTGAGGCTTTTGGATTTCCTTGTACTTTCTGTAAATCTGTGAAAATGTTACTTAATGATGCTTTTGCCCAGATTGATATCAATGGCTCCCTCTCTGAGCCCTTCCCCCTAGGTAGATCCATCAGGCAAGGTTGCCCCTTGGCCCCTGCTCTCTTTGTTATTGCCTCTGATGCCCTTTACTACATCCTTAGAGATAACTCTATTTCCCCTGCTGTTAAGGGCATAACTCTCCCTAATAATGAAGAGCTCATAAACTTCCAATTTACTGATGACACGGCTATCTTCTTTGAAGCCACTGCCCACAACTTTGAAGCCCTGCAAACAAGCTCAACCTCTTTTGCTCTATCTCTGGTGCTTGGGTTTCTCACCCCAAGTCTATATGTCTGGGATGGGTTGAACAACCCCCTGACTGGTTTAAAAGCTATGACTTTCAATGGGGAGGCCCACATAAAATTGTGAGATATCTGGGCATACCTTTCTCTGTTGACCCCTCCCTTAAGGATATGTGGTATTGGGTGAAAGAGAAGATCACTAACAAGCTGGATAAGTGGCACAACAGGTCCTTATCCTTGGCTGGCAGAGTTCAGGTGTGCCGAAAAATTCTCTCTTCCTACAACATCTACTATTCCTCTGCTTGGATGTTTAGTAACTATCAAATTCTGGAAATTCAAAAAACCATCAGGAAATTTCTCTGGTCGGATGGTAAAGGCAATAGGAAAATTCATGTTGTTAAATGGGATTGGTGTCATACTGACAAACTCCTAGGGGGATTGGGCCTGAAGGACCTCAAACTCCAAGGGATTGCCCTTGCCGCCAAATGGATTTTTCACTCTATGGAAGGAAATGATCCTTAAAAGGTCCTTATTAGAAACAATATTGAAAGAGGATTCCCAAAAAATACAAAACACTGGAAAAATTTGCCCTTCAATGATCTGATTATCGGAGACTTTCCTATTTCTTTGCATGGATCTACCGTTTTTAAGTCCATATGGAAAGCCCGGAATCATGTTAAGAGCTTTATTACTAACAAGGCCTTCCATGATTATTGTCTTCTTCATGGTGAAAGATCCATCTGGTGGAACCTTCAGGCCTATGGCAAACCCCTCGCCCTTTCCCAAGGCTTCTCTACTAGATACTGGAATAATAAGGGTATCTCTCAATTAGCCGACCTCTTTGAGCAAGACAGGCTAATTAGTTGGGAAGATCTTAGAAGCAAGTATAATATCCCGACCTCCCAAAAGAAAACTTATAGTATGATCATTAAAGCCACCAAGGACTTACCTTCTACTTGCCATGTGGACTCTCAAAGATACTTAAACTGCAAATGGCCAGATGGGACCATTATATCCAGAATCAAAGCCAAAAACGTTTACAAGGTGATTGGATATAATGATGCCATCATTGACCATGTCAATACTATCTGGTACACCACCCTGGATATTTGCTCCTAGAAGAACTACTTTAATATTCTTTGGAAAGGATCTATAGAACCTAAAATAAATGTTTTAAATGGCTGTTGATTCTTGACAGACTCCCAATTAGAAAAGACAACTCTGCTATCGAGTACTATAACTTATGCAGAATGCCTAAATCAGGAAGGTATATTCTCTTAGACTGTATTTTTGCTAAAGAAATTTGGAAAATGTTTGGCATCAATTATCCTATGATTATTAATACTCTCGAAATCATCACTGGGCATATTGATGGGCTTAATAAGGATACTAATTTGTTTTGGAAGATTCTCTCTTCTAATATCCTTTGGCAAGTTTGGAAATGCAGAAATGAAGAAAGGTTTCAGAACACCCCCAGGGTTCTTATTGAGTCTTTTCGAAAAATCACATACTTTAAAATCTTCTTGCAAGTTCATACTACCATGATGATGGATAGGAAGAAACTGAAAAGGTTCCTGAAGACGGGACACGCCACCTTCTTCATTTATGAGATGAAGAATGGTTACGAATGGAGGAGAAATGTGGATAATCTACAGATCTTCGAGAGGACCTGCAAAATGTTCATAAAGGAGCTTAAGAACCAAAAGAATGCCAAGAAGGACCAACTCCTCATGCTTGCTCAGATCCAGGAGAACAAAAAAATTGTGTGGAGGGCTCTATGGGGTGGACAGCCTGGGTTGACACCCATGATGATATTTTAGTTTAAGTTTTTGATTACCTATTGGTAATCTTTTGTCTAAGACTTGATGTTTTGTAGTCTTATTGCTACTCTTGTTGAGAGGCCTGGCCTCTTGCCTCTGTAAATCTCGTTGAAACTTTCTCTGTATCTTTTTGTGACTTACTTATCTATAATACAAAATAAATTAATGTTAGGAGAATGATTGAGTATATTAATTAATTAAATAATATTTATTTAATTAGTATTGGAAGTAGTTTTGTGAGATACACCTAGTGTAATGATGGTGGAAATGTAGGAATACATTTTAGGTATCTACATTTTTCCCTTCCTTGAGATAACATTGAAAAGTTAAAAGAAACAATGTCATTTTAAGGAATATAAGTATATAAATTTAATGAGATATACTTGGTAGTAGGATGCTCCAATATTTTAGAGAAAATGATGTTAGAAGGTTGGTTAAGGATGCCCCCTCGAGAGGATAGCAAGTTGACATGACTCAAGTTGTCTCTTGAAAGGAGAACCAAGTCTAAATGGATAGAAAGAAGGGAATGTGACATGGTTAGATGCATGAAGGTTGGAATGCAAGGAAATGAAAAAATGATGTTAGTAAATAATGAAAAATGATAGGATGAGAAGTATAATAATAGAAAGGATAATATTGAAGATGGGTTTGTGATTGGTTGGTTGAAACTAGACACATGTGCATGTTGCAATGTGATGAGAAACTAAGAATCTTTATAATACTTGATGGTATGCTTTAAGTTATAATGACTATGATGACAATGTGTCGTGTGTGAGGGATTTCTATTCAAGTAGGCATATGATTTGATGTACCATGATATGGAAGACCATGATGATGTTGTTCATGAGGTGTCTCATGGATCGACTTCATAAATGTAAACCACTAAAGAAACAAATACAAGAAATCAAACAAGTATGCACAAATGATGAAAAAGAAAAAGAAACAAAATATTACCCCTAATTAAATTGAAAACCAACAATTGATTGATTTAATGATGACATCATTGTTGATATAGGAACAATACATCCCAAGAACAAGGCAAGGATTGAGAAAGATATATCCCGATTATAACATGATTTGAAACTAAACAAGGTTTAGATTTCAACTAGACTAAGGATGAAACTTATGGGCGTTGACATATATGCATTATGTTGTTTGGATAGATTTTGAAAGAATTTTCTTTGTTGCTATTGGTTTGTTTGAATAACTAGGATCTTTGGCTTTTGGAGTAGTTGTGTGTGTTGGATTTGGATACTAGGAAGTGGATCATGATCATCGACTCTTATTACCTAGAAGGTGTGATTATGGATCTTATAAAGATTGGGTTTTATTGTACATTATTAAGATTGGCCAACATTCAAATTTTTAAGGAGAAAAACTTGTTTTAGCACCAAGGGTGAAGATGTTGGGGTGGATGGAAGGATGGGATTATGAACAATAATGGATGATGGGATTTGGGATGTAAGATGTGGTGCTCAAGGATTATGTTACATATAAATAGCATGCCCCACTTTTTTGTGTGCCATTGGTTATATTTTTCTTGGTCATATCAAGGTATTGCCAAAAACATGTTTCAAGATCTTTTGTCCATATCCTTATCAAGGTAAAAAGTGGGAATGAGGATAGGTATGATGGCATGAGTATGCAGATGTGATGGATGGGATAAGTGGGTGGAATAATTTTAGCTACATGTTTAGGGTACACATAGGCAAAAAATATGTCCATGACACCTACAAATGGGTTTTCGTCATGGTACTTTCCTAAGGCACCATAAGAATGGTTTTCATTATTGGACAATTTTTCTCTACTTTTTTATTGTTTTAATCTTTTTTGGATTCAAGCATCTACTTCCATAGTAAGATAATAATATTCCATTTTGAATAGCTACTTCATGTGAACCGTTAGTGTTGCAGTTGGCAAATGTTGTTATGAGATTTGTGATTGCTAAGTCATCTTCTCCCTAGGTCTTTCCAAGGAAAATAGATTGGGAGGTAGGTTGGATGAAGGATGTATGGTGGTTATGTGAAAGGTTGGATGAAATGGATTTCATGATGAAGGTGTGTGGGGTGGTGTATTAGGTTGGGTAAAATGGATGGATAGATCGAATGGGTGAAAGGGGTGGGTGGAAGGATGGGATTGTGGAGGCATGTGTAAATGTAAGGGGAATTATGACAAACAAGTTTGCACATCATGTCATATTTTGAGATTGGAATTTTTGTAGGAAATGATATAATGGTTTGTGGTTTTTATTTTTTATTTTGGGATTCTTGGCTATTAGATTGGGCATCTATATTGCTATATTTTGGCATCCAAATGAATTTTGTAATCTAGCTTGTTGGATTTTTTCTTGAATATTTCGGTTGCTTAGATTTGGAATTGCCAAATTTTGGGATTGTAGACCATTGGTTTCTAGCTTTAAATTCATGGATTTTTTCCATGGTGTCCTTGGATTTTGAAGAATAGATTTTGTAACCCATATGAATTTTGGATTTTGGTATATTGGAGATATTGAGATTTTTAGATTTAGAATGGACTTAAACATATGTGATTTTTTGAGCTTAATAGATTGTTGGGAATGCGGCTTTTGAATTTATTGGAGTTTAGATCATTTGGGTGTAGAAATTTTAGGCTTTTGGATGGGGTCCTCGAAATTTATTTTTATGCATCCAAGTCTATTTCAAATCTAATTTTATGATCCCTAGGCAATACTATCTTGGAGTGCCATTGAGGTGGTGATAGATTCATCATTGTGGAATAAGTTGAATGATGTATAACTTTGTTGGTCAAGGGTGATGGATTTAGGAGGTGGATGGTTAAGGTTGATGATAGGGATGACAAGGTCAGTGAAAGGGGCGGTGATGAGGCTGATGATGTTGATGAAAGGACCTAGTTATATGCTTGATGAAAGGGGTGATGATGGAGGTGTTCAAGTCAATGAAATGTTTGGTGATGACAGGATTATTAAAATATTCAATGATAAACTATACCTTGATGCTTTTAATGTCAAGGGAAGTGTCTTCCACAATCTTGATAGTGTCATTGGGTTCATTGGATTCCTTACTAGATGGTATGTATTCATCCCTCAATTTTTTATGTTTTTTATGATAATAATTAGATCAAGAATGCCTTACTCATAGAATCCAAGGCCCTTACCCTTGTAGTTCATATTCTTACAAATGCAACTTGATGTTAATTATTTCTCTTTCAGGAAACATGACACAAATTCTTCATCTTGATAGATCTAGGAGCTAGTTACACCTTTAATATCTTCACTAGCTAGGAAACCACATTGGACAAATGTGTTAGCACAAATTACATATTGTGTCTCTTTTTCAGTCGAGGATGAGGTCAACCATGATACAATGGTGATAAAGGGATCTTGTTTATATGAAAGGTGTGTAGATCACACTCTCCATAGATGGTGTTAACAACATTGTCTTGTTTTTTAGGAGACAAAGTAGAGGATGTGGATGTGATATCCTTTGGATCAATGTAGAAGGAAGTTGGTGTGTGATCTCATAATAGTGTGTCACTTTTTGGCCAAATTAGGACATTGGAATAAAAAAATCACCAAATTTTCGCTTTCTAACACCTATAGAATCGAAACCATTAAGAATTTGAGGATGACATGAACTAGTGATTTTTGAGATTTTATTTGTACATTATAAATATATATTTTAAAATTTAAGAAATAATCTATGATTTTTTTTTTCAACTTTTAATAACTTATTTTTTATAGTTAACAACATAGTGGTGTTACTTTGGTAAAGCATAACTTTATTTGTAGAAAAGATAAAATTATAAATTTTTGAATATAAATTTGTAACACCGATATCTAGTGCATAGATATTTTTTCATACTTTTATGTTGCATAATATTTTTATCTTTTTGAAGTGAGATTAACTATAATTTGGACATGCGTTACTTTGGTAATGCATAATTTTTATTTATTTATTTGAATTGAATTTTTTATTATTGAAATAAGAACATCAATATCTAGTGCACATATATTTTTCATATTTTTATTATATATTTTATTATTATTTCATTTGTGCATAATAAAGACTTTCACAATTTCCATAATGGTTTATAGGGAAACATCATATCTTTACCTTAAAACCAAGAGTGGTCATTTTTTTAGGCAAAAATAGCAAAAAAATAGTCTAACACAAGGGGGCTAGAAAAACTAAAGTTGGAGGGAAAATGAGTGTTATTTTGTCCATGCATAATGAATTTCCCACAAAGTTATTATAGAGTGAAATGTATGAGAAGTATGCAGACTATCCCATTTCACAAAAAATATTATGTAATTATAAGAATGCATAGAGGGGCCTATCGTTATTGCTACAAGGTTTCTAGCACAAGTGGTCATCTATATATTCCAAATACTATAAATAAAATTATTTCCCTTCATATTCAAAGAGGATGATTGTCCAGGAAGAGATTTTTTTACCTTTTTTTTATGAAATAATAAATATAATAAAAAATAAAAGAATTCCCCCTCATATTCTAAGAGGGTGATTATGTGGGAAGGCTCTTTTATTGGTCATTTTTTGTGAAATAGTTAATGCATGTAATTTAAAGATTTATTAAAAAAGTTCAAATACATTTTACAAATTGTTTTCTAATTGGATTGGTCTAAAGATGAAATTATATAACTTTACAATGCTTTCATGGTAGAATCTTGAAGGGGTTAAGTTTGTACACCTTATATCAATATAAGATAAATAACGCATACACAATTTAAAGGAGTTAGGATAGTACACCTTATATCAATATAAGGTAAATAACACATACACAATTTAAAGGAGTTAGGATAGTACACCTTATATCAATATAAGGTAAATAGAAAATGAATTCCCCTTGCAAAAGGCTTATATAAGTTGGGTCACATACATCAAACTATTGTCTTGCTTGAGAGTGACCTAAAACCTACTTTTTCCTTAAAGTTTTCTCAAGGAAAGAGTGACCTTAAAATTAACATTCATCTAATCTTTTGTGTGGTGGGAGGAAAAAAGTAGTGTTTACATGTTACTATGTTATAAGAAAATAGCTCATGATTTTTTGGGGAGTACCTAATTTTTAAAAAGTTCTAGCTCCATTCATCATTTTCTCATTGTTACTACAACAAATTTCCATAGTACTTAACATAGTGAAGTCATTAGTTACAAATTATTTCATGGGACAACACGTTAAGCTAAATTAATAAGGGCAAGTGTTGAGGGTGTACATAATCTTTTGGTAGGGCAATATTGGGGGTGACCTATGTGAGTCACTATTTGGATGCTTAATAGATCCTCAAACTTATTGACTCTTTAGGTGAAAACATAAGATTGTGTCCCACTTTTTGATCATTTTAGGTCATTAAACTATGCTAGAAATTTGAATTTAGACATTTCAAATCATTAGAATTGATTTATTTGAGCTTAATTTTTTATAGAAATATTAAATAATATTTTTTAAACTTCATTTTAATTGACAAGTGGAACACACAAAATGCTTTAAACCCTTTACTATTCTTATTCTTCAACTTAACAATCAACTATTATTATAATGGCCTAACCTTAATTTTAGTCTACTGTTATCTAGTTTCAAACCCTTGACATAATTTAAACCTTGAGATCGGAAATTTCATCTTTCAATCTTTATGGGTGAGCAATAATAAATTGTTAGACTAATACATCAATGGACTTTATTGTTAGATAAAAAACTAAATAATTTATACTTTGTGTAAGTTAATCACAATTAAATTAAGGGTGTCATCCTAGGCCACTTTCACTTAAGTAGTTAGTGGGATTTTGTATTCATAGAGTCAATAAATCCCAACCAGAATACCAACTCAGCTTCAACTTACTCAATCACAATTTCAAATTTTTTCTGACCCTCCTATCTCTTCACCTCTTTCATTCATATAATTGATTTTGAAAATAAATTTTAGCTTGTAGTTGTCATCATTTTTATTTGTGCATAAAAAGCTACTTAAGGAACAACTCTATTTAAAGGTTCCAAGGAGCATGCATGTTGAATGTTAGACTTACATGATAAATTTCATTAAGGTTCATTACTTTAAATAGACTCAAATATCCTTTTATGTCTAAATACTTACTTCTCATGCATGTTTGTGAGTGCCACATAATTCAGGGTACATGATCATGTACTAGGATTCATATGCACCTCAAATTGGGGTAAAATATAATGATGAAATTTGCATACCCATGCCAATTCCCATTTAGTTATGTGCCCATTTCAAGAGAATGACTTAATGCAATTACATATGAAGAAATGACACATTTTTTAGCAAAGTTGGGCTCCTTCCCCATGTCAGTACAACCCACTTACACACTCCCACACATTTATCCCTCAACTTATCCATATACACATGGACTACAATATATTAAACCTAATTATGCATTCTAGCATGTTTATCCATGCACTTATCCGCAGGCATTCTATTAACACCTTGATTCTAGCATATTTTTATCCCAAGTCAAAGGTGTAGGATTGATCTCACACCTTGTCACAAATGGCTTTAACTATTAAAATTTTGAAATTCATAGTCAAAATTTGGCCAACTCTTGGACCCATTCCTTTCCTTCTGAGAACTAACTAGACAAACATTTGCATGATTTACTATCATTCCATATTCTCTCATATCTAGAAATGAAGTAATCATTCACATTCAAGGAGGCATGCTATGAAAACTTAGATTGAAGTATTAAAACAAATAAAAAATCATAACCATCATAGAAGCATTTGTATGTTTGGAGCTTCTTGTCCTTAATTATTCAAGGCAATAAAGCCAATCTTTTCCAAGTGTTAACTTGTGATAATGAGTACCCAAGTGATCCAACATTTGTCCAAAGGTATTCTTAAATACAACCAATCATCATAACAAAACAAACAACAACAAATTAGATGAATCACAAAACAATAGTGTGCACTATACTAGATCAAATCTTTGCCCAGAGATCACATCTACACTTACAAAAGTGTCTCAAACCTACAAATTAGACCCTCCATAGAGTTGACACAATATTTTGATTCCAAGATAAAACACAACATATAAGATCAATTTCCAATCTTAAAACAAATTAAATTCAACGCTAAAACAAATTGATTCTCTCTCATCAAACATAAAACTAAATAACTTTCTCCTTTCCATTCAATTTTAATTAAGAACATTACTCTTTTCCACCTAAATTAATTTATGTACTTATACCTTACATTAATTAATCAATCATTATTAATTTTTTCTTTACAATACATAAACTCTCCTTTTTCTTTTATAAAAAAATACTTGTTAGGATTTAAATGTGTATCGTAGAATTAAATACTTATATGAAATTCCTCTTCCCGTTATTACGCTTGGCCAATTTAACAAGTATTCAAAACTTTTATGTCGTGGACAATCCGGACTAAAGCCGTGATC
Organism: Sequoiadendron giganteum; assembly: GCA_007115665.2. NCBI lineage: Eukaryota > Viridiplantae > Streptophyta > Pinopsida > Cupressales > Cupressaceae > Sequoiadendron > Sequoiadendron giganteum. The sequence continues at coordinate 495,860,944 of CM021109.1, read as the reverse complement.
AAAGTAATATCATTTGAGTATTAGAAAATTAATGGCAGAAGCATTTGACAGAGCAGATTAAAATACCGTACGAGATGGACTTTGTAGAGATGCATAAAAAAATGATTCTATATAATGAATTCTGCTGAGATACAATGAATTAACATATAATCCTGGAGATGAAGTGATTCAGGCAATGCCCACCAAGAGAGCGACCTTCCAACTAAGCGAAAGCGAAATGATGGTAATCTCCCAAAGACAAAAATAAAAGAGAGGCGGCCATTGGAGACAGCACGGAGGACTCGCTATCTTTAAATATGAGAACTACTTCTCATCTATACCTATCCACCTTTCAGGTAATTTCCCAATCTCTGTCGGAGCCACACACCTAAATCACAAATACACCATCAATACGAGCAGCTTTTGCCATGAGAAATCATGAAAGGGGTGAATTCAAAACGAAAATTTTAATAAAAATAATCAATTTACATTTTGATTTGAACAGAAACCTAGATTTGAATTCGAAAGGAAATTAATAATGATGATAGTCAATTTAATTTGGAATTTAACAGGAACCCAAATTGAATTCCCTCCCAAGGAACCAAAAAAGTTCAGAACCATTGCAATCAAATCGATGCACTGTGAGTACCTGGATTACTAGAAGAAGAATCCGCTGTCAGGAATCTCATCCCGTAGGTCAAAATACAATTCTGTGACAGAAACTCTGCTTTCGAAACCTTCCCCCCATAACACTGTTCCATCTCCTTCAAACCATTCCACAAGCATTTCCCACAGTCCTCCTTGGACAGATCCCTCCAGCACTGCGCACGCCCCTTGATTTCAACCTCCAAATTAAGAAAACTACCGCCCACAGATTTGGAGGCAAAACAATTTTCCTGATCCGGGGCTTTTGCAGCAACTTCCTGCATCAATTTCTCAAGAGACGCAACAGATTTTTCGCCACTCTTACTGCAGGGAGGCCTTGTATTCACAGGGCTTGTCTCCAGCTTGGAGGTGAAATCATAGGCTTCGAAACGAAGGAAGCACCAATTGGACCAGAGGCTGGCTCCAGCTGCAACAGGGCAGTTTTGCTGAGCAAAATACCTGGCTTCTTGACCACAGATATTACAGTCATACTGAGAAACATCCCCCATGCATTGGAACAGCCCATAGACCTTAGTTTCATTAATGGGTGGCTGTGCCCCCTTTGGGCTTTCACTGAACTGGTTTTTTCCTTCCAAAAGATTGTGTAGCACACTCTGAACTTTCTGTTGGTATGCTCTGTTTCTGCCCTGCGCCGTGGTGTTGCAGGTCCAGTGTAGGACTGTGGCGCTGCCTGCCATTAAATTGGCTAAGAAGAAGAGAAAACAAATGGCGGGCTTCATGGTGAAGAGAGAAAGAAACTACTCCTGATAAAGGTTTGGATGGTCTGGTTTATATAAATCAGAGAAGCTTGGCTTGCCGTCTGGAACAGGGTTGAATAGGGCCACTCTTGATCTGCTTTGGAATTAGATTTCGAGTTGATTAATCTTGCCGTTTTGGACAAGAAAGAAGTGAAACTTCCATGACGATCGCTATTCAGTATTCTACGAAATTTCCAAGGAGATCGCTGTTTAGTATTCCATGGCTGTGGAAGTCATAGTTTGACAGGGAGTTGTGAGGAGATGAAAGTTCTCCTTGCGCAAGTTATGTTGTTGGGGAATTTAGTGTTGGACCTAATTATAAACGTATTGTATTTTACAGATTGTGACATTGGGTTTGTTTTCATAAGCAATGTGTCAAATTGGAGGGCCTTTAAGAGGGACTCTAAATTGGAGGGCCTTTGTCCTTCCAGAAGTCAATAAGTCATTTAGATACTGATATTTGTTTTTAATAGATGTAGTTATCTCTCTTATTCTTTAATGACATTAATGTATTAAGTGAATCATAATAAATATATTTTAAGATGATTTTAAAATTGATATATAAGTCTTGAAATTTTAAATTTCTTTAGACTTTCTTTTCATAAAAAGTTTTCACCAAAATACAATATTTTTAAAGAATTGTTTACATCATAGATTTTTAAACAAAGTACGCTATCCATTTAATGGAAGGTGAAGAGCTCTCATAATAGTCAATGATTTTGAGGCTTTCCTTATCTTGAAGAAGACAACCAAGATCTAATGCCACTTTAAGAAAATCTCGAGTCTCGTTAAATGTGGACCATAAAAATTATGCCATCAATTTGACAAGATAGTAATAAATTATTTTAGAAGGTGCCCAACATGAACATAAGCAAAACACATTAGAACATAACTCAAACTTGATAGTAAGACATAAGAATCAGTAATTCAATAAAAAAAATTAACTCAATCCTATATAACATATATTACCAAAAGATAAATAGTGAGTCATTAAAGGAAAATAAAATTAAACATATTGCCTTATTGAATCAATTGAAATTGAAATTTTTGAGCTATTTAAAAAGACATCATGTACTTCACAAAAAATAATGAGTTGTATTTTATTATAAACTTTGAAACAAATATTTTTGAAAGTATACATGATGAGAGAACATATAAAGGGTCTTGTCTTCAACAATTACAAGAAAGGAATCAACCACAAAGTAGCCCTTACTAATTGGGGTTTCATGTAAGGAGACAAATTCCTTTGATAAAACCATACTTAAATCTATGTGTTAAAAGGTAGCCAAAACTTTATAGCCACAAAATTTTAAATTAAAAGATAGATCCTTTTAAGATAAGAAAGCTTATAGTACTTGTAAGCTTCATGATTATATAATTCTATATTGTCAAAATATAATTACGTCAAAGGCATGTTCTTATATAAACTTTCCAAGTTCATTTTCTCTTTCAACGATTGAAAAGCAATGAGAGACCCTCGTTGATAGTGAAATGAATCTCAGTCGTCCATTATTTTTCACCATTTTTCGAGTTGTTTTTCGCCATTTTTGCTGCTTTCCTTGCCGCTATCGATTTCCGCTCCTCCAAATGCTTCCTCCCCGGTATTAAGGTTCCCTCTTTGAAATATTACCAAGCATTGATTCTTTTTCGCTGATATTTGCATTGAATGGTTCCCTCTATGAAATGAATTGGCTGAGTTTGACGATCACCGACATGAATTTTTGTAGCTTGAAAATAAAATTTCGACGAGGGTTTTAGATTATGTTTATTAAAATGAAAATTACGGCCAAGATCCTAATAATGAGCACATTTAGGTTTTAACATTACAACATCCTTTACCTTATGTATAATTTTTGGATTTTTAATTTTTCGTTCTACTGTTTTCTATTTTTTTTATCCATAAGCACATTTGACTGGAGCTATGAACCAGTGAGGCCACATTTGGGGGGCCTCATCCCAATCATTTTCCCCTCGATTTCCTTTATGGGTCTTTGTTCCTTCACACCGAGACACCGTGCATCATGGTTCTCCAACAACTATCTTCAACAATCATCAATGGGTGAGCCGGTTATGTGTCTAGCTCTTGATTGAACACCTGACCATGACCACCTTATCACTCCAACGTCCCTATCCCTTCGCACACTTCCTTATCTCTCCACCGCGTCCTCCCTTATCTCTCCACAACTTCTTCGCTCTCTCTGTAGCTTCCTCCGTCCTCCCTTATCTCTCCACCACACCTCCACTATCTCTCCATTTGAACCCCTCTTGACACCCCGTACTCCTTCTCCTCCAATCCTTTCTCCCTTCAACAGGCTCCATCACCAATCTCCATGTGCCATGTTATCTACCATCCCCTACTGTCTGTATTCTTCCACCTCCCAACCTCCTTCCTCCCGCAGGCTCGATCCTACCCCTGACACCAACTCCCTCCTTCACACTTGCCACGGGGTCCTGAGTGGCTTGGACACCACCAATGTCAGCATCCTTCTTTTTTCGCGGGAAACATGGTCTTCAATTACACCAATGCAATCTTCTTCACCCTTCAGCCGTCAACAGAGAGACTCCTTCGTGGGAGTTGAACCTATGACGCCCTATCAACAATGCTTGTGACATTACCATCACACTTCAAGGTGAACAAAAAAATATTTCACATAATAATCATATATTATGTCTATATTTAATTACCATTTTCTGTAAAATATAAACTATACAGAAGATTTATATTTAATATTACATTATTATATAAATAAATATAATTTTTTTTATAATAAATTTAATATACTTTTAAATAATACATTTAACAAATATTAAACATATAATATATTAAATATTTTTATTAATATTATATGTAAAAAATATAACATATAGTATATCTTAAATTATATTTAGATCTAATAATATTTATTATAGTAACATAATCTAAAATAATAAATATAGTTTATATTGTATTTTTATATATAAGAGACACAAATAAATATTAAGCATATAATATATCTAATATAAATAAAATATAATGTTTAATTAAAGAATATCATGTAGACAACCCACTAATTGTCATGTTTGATTGCAGTGTAATAAAGAGAGAAGTGCCATAAAGAGGGAGAGAGAGGGAGAGAGAGGGAGATAAGTGAATCAAAGAGAGGGAAAATATAACATGAGAGATATATTTCAAACAGAGCATTCATAGGGTCTTTGGATATGGATTTCTTGAATGGTTAAAGGCCTTGTAAATCTAAGGCTTCATCAACATGAGAAAAAAGATACATGGGACATATCATTCTCATTATTAAAAAAAAAGAGCAACAAGCTGCTCGATGAAATAGTAGAGGACCATAGTAATAATGTTGATGCTAATGATTCAATTGACACCATATTAATTAACATAAGGTACTTGTTGTAATATAGATGAATATATAATATCTCAAGATCAATCTTCATCAACTAAGGTGAATTCATATTGATTGGGGGTATTCCTATTTGTGATTATGAAACCACGAGAAAGAGAAAGAAAATTTGTCATTCCACTTGGCCAAATTTATTTAGTGTGCTCTCCATGACAACCATTAAGATCAAAAAGGGTCAAAGTGCTCCATATTCATGTATTGAACAAATGTACCAAAAAAATAGACCTTTTTTTTTCGAATTGACCATCCACACCTCTTCACCGTACCCCATTGCACACCTAAAGTGCAATAGCTAGTATATATTAATATAAAATTATAAATATTGTATAACAATTATGTTTTTAATACATAAATGAAAGAGAAAAATGAGAAAAGTAGCATATGGCTAATGGTGAGAGTGAAATTTGTTGTGAATGTGTGCAATATAACTTTTTTAAGGTGGACAAATTGGATCAAAATGAAAAGTCTCAAAATAAAAAGAGCTTTGAGTAAATTGGATTAAGCATTTACCAAAGAGGAAATTCATTAGTATCAAAACTCATGAGAAACATGGATGGTGGAAGGGGAATGAAATGTCAAGCTTTTTCATCAGTCCACTATGGTCAAAAGTTAGATCAACAAGTTTAAAAGATAACTATAAGAATATGATTCTATTGAAAGTTTCATATAAGATTAAATAATAACTGTAAGTCTTTATTTTTAACTTATTGACAAAAAAAAAGATATTTTCATAACAAAATAAATTAGATTGCGAGTTCCATTTTGCATCTTATTGTGGAATGTCAAAATGAGGAATTTTTGAATTCATTCAAAAAGGACAAAATCAAAGTGACCTTAAAACAAATATAGAAGGATAAAGCACCTAGCTTAAATGGGTTTCTAACTACTGTTTTCAAACATTAAGTGACATGATGGTGATAAGATAATACTTGTCACAAATAAATCAAGGATATATAACGATATGTCAAAGGAATTCAATTTCAATTTTGGCTCTAATTCCTAAAAGACATGATTCTAACACCTTTGTTGATTTTATGTCAATTATATTATACAACATGATATATAATATAATTGAGTGATTCAAACAAATCCTTTCAAATATCATACATGTCAAACAAGTAAATACCATAAAAATGATTAGAGATATTAGATTGTATCATAACAATTCATGAGACTATTATTTACTAAAAATAGAGAAACAAAATGACAAGTATCTAAAACTTAACATTGCTAGAACATATATTTAGGTCAAATATCATTTTCTTAAAGAATTTTGTTGGACTTTATCTTCTTTAAAATGATTGGAGTGGACAATCACTTCTATGATAAAATTACATTTTGATATCTTCAATTTGTTGAAAAGAAAATGAAATAGTTAAAAACTTCTAATATCAGCCTAATTATTACAACAAACCTTTCAGCCTAATTTATAAACGAGGTTATTCTATCTAGAAGAATAAAAATTAGAAAATTTCTATAATCATTTTAAAGATGTGTCAAAAATGTCATAATAATTTACAAACAAGATAAATCCAAATCCAAATCCAAAATGTACTTCCATTTGTTACTCCATAATTTTGAGAGATTAATTTGTAAATAAGATAATTATAAAAGAATATGAATATTCTCCTTTACAAATCATGTTGCAATTTTATCGCTTACCAAACACTTAAATATATAAAAAATTACTTTTTTGTGTTCACACTTATATGTACTATATTTTGGAAGTACATTTTCCATGATTTAGAAAATTTAGGCGGCTTTGCGAGGCATGACGTGGGAAGGGAGGACTTTGTTAATGACAAAGATTAAACAGGCGTTGAAATAGTCAAAGCTCAAAACCTCGGGTACGAATGAGAAAAGCTTTGACCGAACCAGGGTTGGGAATTCCTTGGTCAATATCTCGGGTTAAGGGAACCCTTCCTCCCCATTTCTTTCACCTTTATGGATAGGATTAAACAAAACTTATATTACGTATTTTGTTTTTAGTTTGATGTGAAAATGAGTTTCATGTGTTTTAAAGTTATATTATTATATAAAAAATTAAAGGATGCACGATGTGCCACAATTGCTCAGATTTGATTTGGTATTGATTTGGTACTGCCTTATGATGATAGGAACCAACAATAAGAGGTAGAAGATGGCAGCAATGAAGTCGTGAAAGGCTAGCGCTGAAGTATGAACCATTGAAAATGCTGGTAAATGTCCAAAAATGCCTCCAAACATAAATAAATTTGGATTGAACTTGCTCAAATTGAAGTCAAACTCTCCTCTAAAGCTGGTGTATCCAATTGACTTTGAGTAATAGCGTAAGCGAGTTTGACTTTAATCTGGTAAAGGATCATGGTGAAAAAATCTATTTAGGTGCAGCTATTAAAGGGAAAATGAGGTTGTTAGTTGCACAATTGAAAACAGGATCGCACCATTTTAGGTGTGAGACCGGTAGGTGGAAGATACCTAAGAAAACTTAGGAAGAAAGAACGTGCATATTCTGTAATAAGGGAGTGGTGGAATGACACTTCATCATGGAATGCACAGCTTATGAAAATATCCGTACTCAGTACACAAATAATTTGGGTGTGGACAATATGCAGCAATTATTTGAAGAGGATAAGATCAACTAGACGACCAACCTTCTAATCAAAATTAGTAGCAGAGATCCCATAAATTATTTAATTTTGTAAACGTCATTAAAATCTTTCATTTCACAGAGCATAGTAAAATACCGTACAAAATGGACCTTTTTAGAGATGCGATAACATCGATTATATATAATGAATTGTATTGAGATACATTGACATTACATATAAATCAGGAGAGAAGTGATTCAGGCCATGCCCACCAAGAGTGCGACCTCCCAACTAAGCGAAAGCGAAATGATGGTAATCTCCCAAAGACAAAATAAAAGAGAGGCGGCCATTGGAGAAAGCACAGAGGACTCGGTCTCTTTAAATATGAGAACCATTTCTCATCTATACCTATCCACCTTTCGGGTACTTTCCCAATCTTTGTCGGAGCCACACACCTAAATCATAAATACACCATCAATATGAGCAACTTTTGCCATCAGAAATCATGAAACGGGTGAATTCAAAACGAAAATTTATTAGAAGTAATCAATTTGCTTTTTGGTTTTAACAGAAACCCAGATTTGAATTCGAAAGGAAATTAATGATGATGATGATCAATTTAATTTGTAATTTAACAGAAACCAAAATTGAAGTTCTCCCCCAAGAACCCAAAAAAGTTGAGAATCTTTGCAATCAAATCGATGCACTGTGAGTACCTGGATTACTAGAAGAAGAATCCGCTGTCAGGAATCTCATCCTGTACGTCAAAATGCAATTCTGTGACAGAAACTCTGCTTTCGAATTCTTCCCCCCATAACACTGTTCCATCTCCTTCAAACCATTCCACAAGCATTTCCCACAGTCCTCCTTGGACAAATCCCTCCAGCACTGCGCACGCCCCTGGATTTCAACCTCCAAATTAAGAAAACTACCGCCCACAGATTTGGAGGCAAAGTAATTTTCCTGATCCGGGGCTTTTGCAGCAACTTCCTGCATCAATTTCTCAAGAGACCCATCAGATTTTGCGCCGCTTTTACTGCAGGGAGGCCCTGTGTTCACAGGGCTCGTCTCCAGCTTGGAGATGAAATCATAGGCTTCAAAACGAAGGAAGCACCAATTGGACCAGAGGCTGGCTCCAGCTGCAGCAGGGCAGTTTTGCTGAGCAAAATACTTGGCTTCTTGACCACAAATATTACAGTCATACTGAGAAACATCCCCCATGCATTGGAACAGCCCATAGACTTTAGTTTCATTAATGGGTGGCTGTGCCCCCTTTGGACTTTTACTGAACTGGCTTTTTCCCTCCAAAAGATTGTGTAGCACACTCTGAACTTTTTGTTGGTATGCTCTGTTTCTGCCCTGCGCCGTGGTGTTGCAGGTCCAGTGTAGGATTGTGGCGCTGCCTGCCATTAAATTGGCTAAGAAGAAGAGAAAACAAATGGCGCGCTTCATGGTGAAGAGAGAAAGAGACTACTCCTGACACAGGTTGGGATGGTCTGGTTTATATAAATCAGAGGAGCTTGGCTTGCCGTCTGGAACAGGGTTGAATGGGGCCACTCTTGACCTGATTTGAAATTAGATTTGGAGTTGATTAATAGTGCCGTGTTGAATAAGAAAGAAGTGAAACTTCCATGGCGATCGCTATTTAGTATTCTACGAAATTTCCATGGAGATCGCTGTTTAGTATTCCATGGCTGTGGAAGTCCTAGTTTGACAGGGAGATAAGTTCTCCCTGCGCAAGTTAGTAAGAGAATTTATTGTTGGACCTATCTATAAACGTATTATATTTTAAAGATATGTGACGTTGGATTTGTTTTCATATGCAATGTGTCAAATTGGAGGGCCTTTAAGAGGGACTCTAAATTGGAGGGCCTTTGTCCTTCTAGAAGTTAATAAGTCATTTAGATAATGATATTTGTTTTTGTTATCTCTTTATTATTACTTAATTGGTATTTATGTATTAAGTGGGTCGTAATAAATTTTTTTAAGATGATTTTAAAATTGTTAAATAAGTCGTGAAATTCTAAATTTCTTTAGACTTTCTTTTCATAAAAAGTCTTCACAAAATTTAATATTTTTGAAGAATTTATTATATCTTAGACTTTTAAATAGAACACATCATCCACTTAACGTAAAGTGGAGAACTCTCTTAATAGTCAATGATTTTGAGGCTTTCCTTATCTTGAGGAAGACAACCAAGATCCAATGCCATTTCATGAAAATCTTGAGCCTCGTTGAACTTGACCCATAAAAATCACCCATCAATTTGATAGGATAGTTATTAATTATTTTAGGTGTCCAACATGAATAGAAGCAAACACATTATAACATATCTCAAACTGGATAACAAGACATAAGAATTAGTAATCCAATAAACAATCTTTATCTCAATCCTAGATACCAAAGGATAGATAAGGAGCCATCAAAGGTAAATGAAATACAAAGAAATTTAAACATCTTACCTTCTTGAATCAATTTTCAGTTGAAATTATTGAACTATTTAAAAAAGAAATCTTGTACTTCACAATAAATAATGAGTTGTATTCTATTAGAAACTTTGAAACAAATATTGTTGAAAGTATATATAAAAAGTCTTGTCTTCAACAAATAAAGGAAGGAATCATCCACAAAGTAGCCCTTCATAATTGGGGTTACCTTTTAGGAGACAAATTCTTTTGATAGGACCATACTAAATCTATATGTTAAAAGGTAGCCAAAAACTTTATAGCCACAAAATTCTATATAAAAAGATAAAACCTTTTAAGATAAGCAAGTTAATAGTACTTGTCCTAAGCTTAATGATTATATATTTTAATATTGTCAGAATATAATATATATTAATATAAAATTATAAAATATCATATTAATAATTATTTTCTTAATAGATAAATAGAAGAAAAAAATAGAGTAAAATTGCGTATGACTTATGGTGAGAGTGAACTATGTTTTTGATAAGATAAGCAAAATTTACAAGGTGTTCTATCCTTCACACAAAGCCCAAGGGGCCAAAAAGAAGCTAGTTCAAACAAAATGTGAACTAGGAGAAAGACAAACAGAGACAATTGACCGACAGCTTAGGACAACAAACAAGGGTTAAACAACCTTAGAACCAAAGGGGACCAAGCTGACTCCCTGAACCCGAGGCCATAAAGAAGCAACAAATTTGGGGAGTCCCTTCTTCTTTCTTAGCACAATTGACCAAGAAGGCTCGAAAACATCCACTCAGCGAGGTGAGGGGAGAGGATCTCCAACAACCACCTTGGGCGAGGATCCACCATGCAACAAGGGCACCGATAGCGAAGAAGAAGAGACCAGAGCGATCAAAGTACCAGCAGATTCGTTTAATGAGGGACGAGCAGGAACCGACTGCACAACGGCAACAGACCGGGGCAACAAAGGATCAGCAGTAGAGGTAGCCGAAAGAGGAGCTTGGGGAGGCTTAGACATTAGAGGAGGGACAAAACGATCGCCCTCCTTAGAGGAATCATTAGAAGAGTTTGAAGAGGGAGAAATGACCGTGAGGTGATCCGATAGAGCATTCTTCCACCAAGTAGCATCTCCCTTGCGATAAGCAAGAGGGAAACTCGAGGCGAAATGACCAATAGAAAAACACCTCCTACAATGAAAGGGGAGGCCCTCATAGTCCAATAGTTGCGACCAAGGTCTGCCAACACCATCAAAACCACATCACCATGGAGGGGTTTGGAGATATCCAAATCAACCAAGATACGAGCCACAGTAGTATGCCCAAGATCTCGAGACGTTGAGTCCACCTTGAGGAAATGTCCAATGGAGTTGCCAGTAGCTTCAAAATAAGACTGCTCCCAAAACATAAGAGGGAGATTCGATAGACAGACCCAAATAGATCTGATATTCAGCGGCTCAGTAAGAGGGTCGAAAGAGTGCGACCAAGGCCTGATGGATAGTGAATGGATACCCCACATCCAACACACAGTCCCTCTTCGCTGGGAGGAAAAGGTGACAAAGCAAAACCCTCTAGCACTGGGGTAAAGCTCAATATGTCCCGAGATAATGGGCTTCCAAGAAACGAAAACCCACTCATGGAGATCTAGAAGGGAGGGCCACAAGCCGTTAAACCTGCAAACCACACCTTGCCTCAAATAATAATCTTCATTTTCAACCACCTCAGGACTACAGACAACCACAGGGGAAGCTCGAGCATAGGGTAGAGGATGAACCTTAGCAGGAGCAAGTGTAGAACAAGCACCAACCTTAGACACTACCTTAGAGAAAGACTTTCGACCAGTAGGAGCACCAAAGGTAGGAGAAAATGACACCTTAGAGAGAACAAAGGGGACATCGACACCCACACCAGGTAGCGCTACATCCACGCCATTCACCAACAAGGAAGAATCAAGGATGGGAGGAACCCCAACAATGCAGCCCCCACCACCAGAAACATCTGACACCAGAGTAGCCGCGTCCCCAACAATGTTTAAAATCTCTGCCCAAAGGGCATCGCACTGATAAAACTTGCTCCCACAGAGCTCGCCAAAAATGGATGAGGGGACAAACGACTCGTCCACACCAGCTGCCAACCCAGAACTCGCAGAAGAAATCATAGGAACATACACAACACCTCCAAACAAAACCGACTGTTGAACAATGCTCTCGCCCAACATCGCCATGAGAGCGTGAACTATGTTGTGAATGTGTGCAATTTAATTTTGTATGGCGAACAAATTGATGGGAAAATATGTGAGTAGTTTGATAATTTTAATCCAAAATAAAGTAATAAAATTGTGAAGAAAAATATATATTTGTAGCAAGCACCAATACAATACAATTGGTTATTCAAAAATAGAGTTTAAAGTAGGAAAATAATACTCTCTACAACTTATGAAAACCATTAACCCTCGTCATCTTGTTAGTAGATGAAATTTCATGCATGGAAATCAAAGGCCTCAAGAAATAGTCCCTAATTCCATGCATAGAAAATTGGGCTACAATATAGGAGATTTACAAATGATTTAAGAAAGAATGTCTTGGTGGGACTCAAATTCACTTTCTCCCAAATTTATATTACATTATTTCCTTCTAGAATTAAGATGAGATGAACATAATCCCGGAAGATAGCTAGTGGGAGCTAATTGAATACAAGATGAGGATTCATCCATGATGTATCATATGATATGATTAAAATGAAAATTTAACAAAGAATAATGGATCCAAATATATGTGTTTCATTAGAGAACTTGTATAAAGTTATATTGGCTCAGAGACCTAAGAAATAGTATTAAAAAATTAAATTAGAGAATGTGAAACACAAAATAATCTTACAACATATAGTAGAATAAAAACTTATGGCGTATGTTGAATCCACTTCTCAAACTTGTATGCATTTAATCTTGTCTTGGTAGCTACATTTATGATTTAGGATGTGAGGGTACTCCATTTTGATGTTATACATGTTATAATCTAGGGAACATTGTAAGAAATTATGCTTGAAAAAATGTCACAAAAGAGGACCAAAACAATAAAGAAAAAAATGCAAGTACCTCAAGTATGAAGAAAAGGAGATTTATAAAGAAAGATAGAATTTCTACACATTACAAACCATTTATGGTTTTCTATGAAACAAATTCACGATGACTAAAGAAAGTACAATTCCAAAAGGAGGAAGTGACAAATGATAAGAAAGAATATATAGAAGGTGGAGGAAAAGAGGACCAAAACTCAAAATATGTTGCTCCATCAATTGATCCAATGCGTATCACCTAGGGTACTAATCAAATTTATAAGGTGATGTAGAATGAGGCAATGTAACAAGAAAATAAAGTAGGTTTATACAGGAAAGGGAGCATTTTTTGGGGGAATTATGATTTGAAGACTCCAATATGGATAAGAGTGGGATTTCCAAAAAAAAAGCTCACAATTCACACTCTCTCAAAGTAAAAAAAAAAAATGGGTACAAAGAGCGAATATAAAAAATCCAAGATGATGCTTTAGAAACTATATGATATGGCACTAAATGAACAATATAATTCATTTATCATGAAAACTAGTGAGGGTCCTTACATGCTTACAATAAAAGTCCTATGCTAGAATGCTAAACCTATATCAATGCTCCTGACAAAAGGAAATTGGTAAGATGTGAATTGTAAGTGTATAGGTAGGATTTAGTAAATCAACAAACAAAAATCTTAAATAAATAATTAATGATGATTATAATAATCCATTGCCAAGTTATGGTGAGGGGATAACTAATAATTGAAATGGATCTTAGGGTTCACATGCATCCTCTAAACCCCAATCATGGTAAGGTGATTTTTTTAGATGGGAGAACAAGTTAACATGTGATTTTAATTTCTTGTATCCAAATTTTAAGGTATATCTAATATAAATCTACGAGCCAAGTAATAATCTGAAAGAGGTGGATCGAAGGAGAAATAACAACTCAATTGGATCAATTACATAATTAAATGTTATTTTAAGAAGAGATTTTAATGTCATTATAAGTATTAATAAAAAAGAGTTAGGAGGATTTTGAGACTAAATCCAAAAAGGAGTCCAAAAGTTTAATGCCTAGAAACACATTTGTGGATCTAGAACTTGAAACTAGAGATTTTTTCATGGACTAACCAAAGAAAGGAATTTTGATATTGCATATAGATTAGCTATTTTTTTGGTCTTTGAGTGATAGCTTGAAAATTAATAGATTTTTTAATTGTCTATTTTATATGACTCTAATGCAAATCATAACCCCGTTTGTCTTGAGATCAAAACATATTCTCCTCAAAAATTCACTTTCAATTTTGAACTAAGAGAATAAAAACTAACTGATTTCTAAATTACCCATTTTATATGTTTTAAGAGTAGCTCATTATCCCATTGATTTTAGATCAACATGTAATCCCCTCATTTAAATTCACTTTAAATTACAAAATAATATGGCCTAAAAGTCCAAAGATTTTTGGGAAAAAGGAGCAATGAGGGAAGGATTGTCCAAGGTGTGAGGGAACATAGATGTATTAGTTTATTTATAAATTAAGATATATCAAAGAGACACTTACAAGATTGAAATCAAAGGGAGACTAGGAATATCTTTGTTGAAAAGGTAAGCTTCAACCAAAGATAGAGTATTGAATAGTGCCAACCAAAACCATCAAATCTCAAATGAAAATTCACAAAATGAAAAAAAGGTTTGAGTAAATTGGATCAAGCATATACTAAAGTGGAAATTTAGTAGTATTAGAAGTCACAAGAAACATGGATGGTGGAAGGGGAATGAAATTCCAATATTTTTTGTCGGTTCACTATGATCAAAAGATAGATAAAAAAAATTAGAAAGATAATTAAAATGAATTGGATTTAATTGAAATAATCATATAAGATTAAAAAAAATAATAAGAGCAAGGCTTTATTCTTAACTTATTAACAAAAATATATATATCCACGAGAAAATAAATTAGATTCTAAGTTCCATTTTGCATCTTATCATGGAAGATCAAAATGAGGAAGTTTTGAAGTCATTTGATAAGGAAGAAATCAAATTGGCCATGAAACAAATAAGAAGGATATAGCACCTAGCTTAAATGGGCTTCTAGCTAGTGTTTTAAAATATTATGCAACATGATGGTAACAATATAATACTTGAGTCACAAATAAATCAAGGATATATAGTTGAAATAATTTAATTGTTCAATTTTGGCTCTAATTCATAAGAAACATGATTGTAACACCTTTGTTGATTTTAGGTCAATTAAATTATACATAATGTAAAATATTATTTGAAAAAATATTATTGAGTGATTCAAACAAATCCTTTCAAATATCATACATATCAAATAAGTAAGTATTATAAAAAGGATTAGAGATATTAGATTGTATCATAACAATTCAAGAGTATTATTTATTAAAAATAGAGAAGCAAAATGACAAGTTTTTAAAACTTAACATTGCTAGAACATATATTTAGGTCAAATATCGTTTTCTTAGATAACTTTGTTGGACTTTGTCTTCTTTAAAATAATTAGAGTGGACAATCAATTCTATGGAAATATTACATTCATTATTTTGATAAATACAAGTTCAATTGATTTCTTTAATAAGTCATGGAAATAAGGCAGGGAGACCCCTCAAATGTGGAAACCTTTGATATCCTCAATTTGTTGAAAAAAAATAAAAATTAGTAAACATCTTCCAATATCTTTAAATGTAAAAGCCTCTATATCTTGAATTTGTTAAAAAAAAAATTAATACTTTCTTAAACTACAAATTTTAATTGGACATATATTCAAACTTACAATAAAACAAACATCACTTAGACTATTTTTTTATTTATTTTTGATAAAAGAGGGGTAAAAACTTTATTAAACCAAGGACAAATACAAAGAAAGGTCGTTACATAGCCCTATCAAGCTCCACCAAGTGGTCCAACTGTTGAGACAAATCAGGGGGTAATTGACCCTGATCTAGCACAATCCAGTCATGAATATGATCAGAGGCCTATTTAGCCAAACCATCTACCACACCATTCCACTCTCTAGGAATATGAGTGAAAGTAACGAACTCCAGAGAAGTACAAAGGTTGAGAATCTCTTCCACAATCAAATCCAAATGCCAACTAACATCATCTAAATTCCTCCTATTCAACAGGTTCACCACAACCTGCGAATTAGACTCACAAATGATCCTGCACCACCCCAATTGGCTACCACGCTCCGCCGCCAATAAAATTGCCTGAGCCTCCATTAAATTATTAGAATAAAAACCCTTATACACCGAGAAAATAAAAATGAATATCTCCAAAGCTATCCCGACCAACACCGCCAATACCAACATGACCAGGGTTTCCTCAAGAAGAGCCATCCGTGTTAAGTTTGAGGATTCCCTGAGGAGGAGGGGACCATCTTCCCTCCCTATTCACCTTTGGAGTAGGATGTCTGCATCTGTTGCGCATGAGCTTCCATTGCGGAGGAGGAAGATGAAGATGTTTAAAACAATCAACATCACAAGGGGCCACCGAAACAGACAAATCACACTTAGCAACAATAGTTTCTCCCAAGGAATGCAGAATTTTCTACCACAGGCGAGGGGCCACCAACAACACATCCTGAAATCCGACGATTCCTCTCCAACCAAAGATTCCATATAATGAAGGATGGGCCAATCCCACAGGCAACTTGAAGAAAGGAAGTAGAAACAAGGGCCCTGCCCCAACGGTCCACAAACTCAGCTAACAAGAAAACATGCCAGCAAGGCATATTCCACACCCTCCACCAAAAATGCCAAATCTCCCTACTGTAAGGGCATTAGAAGAATAGATGAGAGAAACTTTCTTTAGAATCACGACACAACACACATCTTGAGGGGCCTTGGAATCCACGCTTGTGAAGATTATCCCAAGTGAGACATTTGTTCTGATTCACTAACCACATGAAGAAATTGCACTTAGGCCAAGACAACTTGTGCCAGACTTGCTTCCACCAAGGGACCTCCATATCTCTAAACAACTGCCTACTCAGCTGCTTATAGCCAAAAGACACATAGTACTTCCCAGACATATCCGAGCCATCCCAAGCTAAAATATCTAAGCCCCACAAAGAATTACAAGCACGAGAAACCAAAAGCTGAGCAAGCTCCCGCCTACTCCCCTCAGACCCCCCAGGAGGCCATTCAACAAGGAACTTCCAGCGAAAGGTAACAACAAAACCACAATGCTCAACGATCTTGTAATGCTCAACGGTGTCCCAGCCAGCAGCAGTAAAAACATCACAAAGGGGCTGAAGATGAGGATAATCAGAGAGAAGTGGTGGGTGACCATCCCAAGCATCAAACCAAAAAAGAGCATGTGATCCTGAGTGACAAATCCAGAAAAGAGCACACTTAATCAACTGAGCCCCTACTTTCAGAGTATGCCAAATCATAGAACCACTCCCCTCCAGAGGATAGCGAGGAACCTCAAAGGAAGCAACACCTCTAAGATACTTATGGTTGAGAATTTGAGCCCATAATTGGTGTTGATTAGTGCACCAACGCCAATAAAGCTTAGCAGCAAGAACTTTCCCATTCAAAATAGCAAAGTGTAAGCCAAGACCCCCCTCCTACTTAGGTCGCACACTGAATCCCAGTTTACAAGACTCCACTTAGAAGACATCAAGTTTCCACTCCAAAGGAATTAATGAGAGAGAGCATCAAATTCCATAAGGAAATACATAGGGGCCGAATGAACAAAACACCTGTAGATGGGGAGGGCCTGGATAACAGACTTAAGGAGAGTAACTCTAGCAACTGTAGACAACCACCGATGAGTCCAATGAGTTACCTTCTTCCTCAGCTTATCAACCACCAAATTCCAGGAGGACCGGGGCTGCCTGCCAATAGCAAGAGGAATCCTCAAATAGACAAAGGGTAGAGACCCAATTTGAAATCACAAAATTCCAGCAATCCTCCGTTGGATAGCTTGGGGAGTATTAAAGAAGAAAATAGAGGACTTATGCTCATTGACTTTCTAACCCAAAGCAGCAAGGTAGATATACAAAGCTTGCTTGAAGGATTGAGCTTCACGAATACGAGCCAACCCCATAAGGGAAGTATCATCCACAAACTGGAGATGAGAAAGCATTTGAAGACCCATCCCCCACTACCAACCATGAATCAAACCTTGAGAAACCTAGAATTTAAGGAAGCGCCCCAACCCCTCCACCAAAATAATAAACAGATAAGGAGAGAGTGGATCCCCCTGACGAAGGCCCCTAGAAGCACCAAATAGCTCTGAAGGTTCACCATTCACAATAACCGAAAAGGAGGAAGAAGTCACACAACTCATAGTCCAACTCACCCAATTCGGAGAAAACCCAAAGGCCAACAGAATCTTCTGAAGAAATCTCCATTTAACTCTATCGTAAGCTTTGGCAATATCCATCTTAATGAACATAGACCTATCCTTAGAGATCGCCATGGAATGAATGACCTCAGAGGCAACCACCACTCCATCCAAAATTTGACAACCCTCCACAAAGCCTCCTTGCTCCTCAGAAATAACAATAGACAAACAAGACTTAAGCCTCTTTGCAATCAACTTCGTAAAAATCTTATACACCACATTGCAGAGTGCAATAGGTCTAACGAAATCAAGTCGATCAACCCCTTCTTTCTTAGGAATGAGGACTAGAAAAGTAGCATTCAGGGCACGAAGCATCTTCTTGTTATGAAGAGACTCACTAACCAACTCCACCAAATCCATCTTCACAATATCCCAAAACTCTTGGAAGAATTCAACAAGAAAACCATTAGGGCTAGGAGCTTTCCCCTTATTCATCCCAAACACAACCTCCTCCACTTCAGACAAAGTAATCGGACGAATCAGAGAGGCGTTCAAGTCATTAGAGATCAAAGAAGGAATATAGGAAAGGACCATATCCTCATCAGCCTCTGCAGGAGTTGAATCCTCGGTAGACAGAGCAGAGTAGAACTGATGAGCTTCTTTGGACAAAGCCTACTGTGAAGATATAGAAGAGCCTTCATGATTGAAAAGAGAAGGGATATGACACTTATTCTGACGAGCCTGCACAGAGTGATGAAAGAAAGCAATATTCCTGTCACTCTCTTGAAGCCAGTCAACCCTAGCCTTTTGTTTCCAGAATATTTCTTCATGAAGCTCCCACTCCTCCACCACTTTCAGAGCTTGGGACTCAACATGCACAAGAGCCTCAGAAAATCCCAGATCCCTAATCTGGCGAGTGATAACAGCAAGACTCTCCCACGCTTCCCCTTTTTTTGCTCGTAAATTGCCAAAACACACTCTATTCCATCGCTTAAGATGAGACTTGACATATTGCAGCTTCTTGATGAAATAATACATAGCAATACCATACACATGAGCTCCATCCCTCCACCACTGAGCGACAAGATTATATAAGGAAGAATCACACAACCACAATCTAAAATTTGAAAGGAGGGTTCTTAGAATTAGGGAGGGAGGAAGAAAAAAACTTAATTGGCCAGTGATTCGAGTCGCACCAATCCAGGATCTCAGAGCAAGTGAGCAACTTGCCCCCAACCCAAAAACAAGAGACCAAAAATCTGTCTAGCAGCTCAGAAATCATAGCAGATCCGCTTCGTCTATTATTCCAAGTAAAAATTCCATTGGAAAGTTTGATGTCAACAAGAGCAAGAGAATCCACATTAGATCAAAACAGATCAGAAGCATGACCTAGTATCGAAAGCCCCCCTCTTTTCTCCTCTAAAGACAACACAAAATAGAAGTCTCCATCTAAGATCCAAGGCAAATAAGGAGCACAAGACCTAACATACCTGATATGAGCCCAAAGATGGATTTTACCATGAATATCAATCGGAGCATAAACATTACTAACCAAAATAGTCTCCCCAAGAATCCAAGATAGAAGCCACCACCGAAATAGAGGAATGGCTAGAGATCCACCAACGAGGAACAACCTTACGAAGATCCCAAAAAAGAGCCAAACCTCCGAAACTTCCCCTAGACCCAATACACTAGCACTGACCAGACCCCCAAATACGAGGAGAGAACTGAAGCATGAGGTCCACCTGAAGCTTAGTCTCCTGAGCATAAAAAATATCTGGAGAATGTACCCCAATGAGATCCTAAATAGCCTTTTGACGGGAGGCACTATTCAACCCCCTTGCATACCATGACAAAATAATCATGAGGAAGGTTGGACAAAATGGGCCTCAATGGTCTTAATCGACCCTAATTCCACCAACAAATCCCTAATAATTTGAGCTTGTTTGCATCCTTCTTACGACCAACTTTAGAGGGATTTTCAAAATGCCCCTTTTTGAGAGGGCGTTGTTGCACCCCAAGACCAGTAGCTGATCCCCGACCTTTAGCTGAAGACAACGCCTCCTTAGCCAAATCCGCTAAAACAATATCATCATGTAGGCCTACAGAAGCATCAAGGTGCCCAACACCTCCCTGCTCCAACGATAGAGAGTTATCCTTAAAAAAAATTGCCTGCTCCAGCCCGGTATCCATACCAACGGCCCCAGACAAGATCTCAACCAGGATCCCCTTCTCTAAGGCCTGACTATCCAAGACCTCAAAACGGTTGAAACCCTGGTCACTTTGTCTATCTTTATAGGGCCGATTATGACACCCCTCCCCTTAGCTTTCGACTTAACAAGAATAAGCCATCATTAGGCCCCCCCTCAGTCATAGACGCCTTGCCCTTATCTCCCTTCTCAGCTGAAGGCCCCGAAGAAGGAGGAGAAGAAACCCCCGTTGATTTGAAAGCCCTTGGAAAATGGCGTTGAAGGTGTCCATACTCATGACAAAAATGACATCGAAAAGGAAGGGACTCATAATTTAACTGCTGAATCCACGAGGCAGAGCCAATAGAATTTTCCAAAGAATCTAGCAATGGATTATTTAAGTCAATTTCAACACAAATGCGAGCAAATGAAAATACCTTTTTATCCAAAGTATTTTGAGCAATGGCAGCCGACTTGCCCAATAATGCAGCAATCCAATGCAAAATACCCTCTCTCCAAAACTCCAACGACAACCATGGCAAGCAGACCCACACAGGAACCCGGGAAGGCATATCCTCTGCCCCATCGAATCCTCCATGCCAGGGTTTCATGAACAATCCCACATGATTGTAAAATTACGGCCCTCCCTCGAAAATGCGATTGCGATCCGACATGCAAGAAAAATCAACCATAAAAAAGCTATTCCCAGCCACCAAACTATCAAATTCGCCTTCAACTTGCCAGGATCTACAAATCTAGGACTCTAAAGCCAAGAGGGGGACACAAATACCCAGAAACTTACAAATCAACACATGTTGGCTCCAATAAGAAAAGTCCTCTTGCACAGATTCCGGGGAGATAACCAGAACTGGGCGATCATAACTTTGCAGCAAACACCCATTCACTTGTTTAAGCTTAGAGCTCTCGCCCACAAACAAGGAATCCATAGTCGGTGCATGCATGCCCGCAGAGAGACCCAGAGATGGCTTCCTACCCGAAATCATCAAGCTCTTGGAGACCCTAGCCATACTGCCACACCCAAAACCCACCACACCAACCTCCACACCTCACACACCCCAAACACCACACCCCTCACCGCCGACAACAACCCCACACAACACCCCACAAACCCCACATGCCAGGCCCCACACCAAACGCCAACTGCACACCCCACACCACAAGCCCCACCCGCACACACCACAACACCCGCACACCCCACACCATAGGCACCACCCGTACACACCACAACAACCACACAGAGCAGACCCAAACAACAGGCCAGAAGGAGAACAGGCTAGCAACCCGCGCAGGAGAAACATAAACAAAGCTAGGGCATCGCTGCCCTAGCAGAAACCCATCGCCAGGAAAAAACCATTGAGCTCCCTTCCAAAGCCATACCCACTACTCTATGCTTGTGTCACAATCGCATCTCAACTTTAGTTACAACTTCTTTCTTCTCGTTATCCATAACATCACTTAGACTATTACAACAAACCTTTCAACTTAATTTATAAGTGACGTTATTCTATCTAGAAGAACAAAAATTAGAAAACTTCTATAATCATTTTAAGATATGTCAAGAATGTCATAATAATTTACAAACAATGACAAATCCAAAATGTACTTCTATTTTCATAATATTGGGAGATTAATTTGTAAATAAGATAATTATAGAAGAAAATGAATATTCTACTTTACAAGTCATGTTGCAATTTTATCGCTTACCAAACACTTAAACATATAAAAAAATTATTTTATTTTGTTCACACTTATATGTACTATATTTTGTAAGTACATTTTCCATGATTTAGAAAATTTAGGCGTCTTTGGGAGGCATGACGTGGGAAGGGAGGACTTTGAGAATGACAAGATTAGAATTTAAGATGGGCGTTGAAATAGTCAAAGCTTAAAACCTCGGCTGCGAATGGGAAAAGCTTTGACCGGACCAGGGTTGGTAATTCGGTGGTCAATATCTAGGGTTAAGGGAACCCTTCCTCCCCATTTCCTTGACCTTTATGGATAGGATTAAATATATCTTATATTACATATTTTGTTTATAGATTGATGTGAAAAATGAGTTTTATGTGTTTTAAATTTAAAGTGATATTATTATTGTAAAAAATTAAGGATCATTGGATAAGTGTATTAGAATATGTATCGAGTTTATTTTTTATAATTGTGGAGTCATTTTTATGAGTTTGGGTATGTATTGAGTTCGTAGATTTAATTTTAGTTAATTGTAGATATTAGTTTTTGGTTTGTTTTGAAGATTTTAGTTTGATTTTTGTATAAACATTTGAATTGTATGTTTAATGGTTTGCACAAGTCAAGATTAGTTGATTTCTTTGTGTCAAATTGTAATAAGAATGTCAAGTCAACAAATTCTAAGTAAGATCAAGGACAACAAACATCATGTAAATTGTCTAGCAATATTGATGTCATGTTGATATTAATAGGTGATTTATTTTAGGTTCCATGATGTGTGCTGAAAGGTTTTTTATTCATTTGTTTTGCCAAATGTTTTGAATGAATCAAAGTTTGTGTAGTAACCCTAGTAAACTAATTTAAATAAATATTAACTTTCCTACAATAACTTTGATGATGGATCACAGAGTGTGATCCAAAACGTTGATGCAAAAACTATTGACACAGTCTAAACCAAAAACATTTAACAATTATCTTCATGGATTGCGAAAATTTGTTATCATTAATTAATATAATAACTTTACTAAAACTCTATATTTGTCTTCTATAATTTACATGTATTTATTTTCTTTTTATCTTTTAGGCCTTTTATGTTTTTATCTTCCCTCTAACTACCTCCTGACATTTGTGTCATCACTTCACATCTTTCTCTATGAGGACCATTCTCTACAATCTATTCTCATATGGTATATTGTGTATACTTATAAATAAATCTTTTAGGATTTGATACTATTTGTTGTAAACAAGAATACGAGATATCATATTTGCAAATTAAAATATACTCGTTTAGCATCCATGTGCTTGTACTCTTCATATTTTGATTAATGTGTGTATAATTCATGAATTTAATTGAATTAAGGATTGGAATACTTATTTTTATTAATAAAATTTGTTGTAACAATAGTCATGATTGTGTAAGTTGGGACAAATTTGTAATGGTAAAGTAGAGTTGTGTTATTATTTGTATCAATATTTTTACATATGGTTTTTGTAGATTTAATCAATTTGAATATGCTCCTTGATTGCTTAAATAAACAAAAAATACTTGAAAGGATCTTAATGAGAATACCTTATGCTATATAAGTATAAATGTGGTATTATTTTGACAAACAAGTCAATGAAAATAAAATAAAATTGGTGAGCACAATTAGTTATTTGATTAATATATCTCCTATATCATCTATTATAGACAAAAATCCTAAGGAGGCTTGGTTGTTGTAACACATCAAGGTTTTTTGTTTCGAGGAATATGTAGACATGCCTAAGTAGAAGATATTTAAGTTAGATTTCAAAAAATGTATCTTCATTGGGTACAATGGTAAAGTCAAAGGATACAAGCTTTGAAATTGTGAGACTAGAAGGACAATTTTCAATCAAAACATGATCTTTAGGGAGGTCATATCTTCTTCAAAAACTTTATAACCTAAAGATAAGAAGTAGGCATTAAGGAAATCAAAGCCAAAGACAAGAACCTTGCACTAAGCATAAACTAGAAGCTTGGGATGAATGGTATGAGGAGGCAAGTTCAAAGAATGAGTTAGAAGAATCAAAGGAAGAACAACCTCAAACCCCACTCATGAGGAGATCTACTCAACAAAGAAAGTAAGTTCAAAAATTTATAACCCACCTAACTTTATGAATATATTTTATCTACTATCATGAGACTAGAATTATAAAGGCAATGAAGTACATATAAGATCTCTTAGATGAATTTCATGAATGAGGAGATGGATGCACTAAAGAAGAATAATACACATGACTTGCTAAAGCTTCCTAAGGATCATAATTTTTTTGGTTTCAAATAGATTTTCAATAATAATTTTAGCTTAGAGGCCAAGGTCAAGTACAAGTCAAGGTTTGTGGCAAAGGATTATTCCTAGGCCTTGATTTCAATGATATCTTATGTCTTGTTGTGAAGCTTACATCCATCATATTTTTGTCGTTTGTTGATGATGTGTATGATCTTGAGGTTGAATCCATGGATTTTTTTGGGAATTTAATCTTCAATATGGTTGAAAATTGGGATATTAGAAACATTAAGGTTGTGTAGCCCATAAAAATTGCCTTATAAATTTGGAAAGATAGTCATAAATTGAATAATAAACATGAATTTTAGCTAGAAAATTATAGACAATATCAAACTTGGTAACAAGACATAACATATTAGTAACCCATAAGTAATCTTTATCGCACCCCTATATATCACGTATTATCAAAGGATAACTAAGGATTCATAAAAAGAAAATGGAATACAAAGAATTATAAACATCTTGCCTTGTTGAATCAATTTTCATTTAAATTTATTAATAGAATCAAGAAAAAAATATTATGTTATAGAAAAAATATTAAGTATTAATATATTGAAAGCTTGAAACAAATTTTGTTAAAAGTATTTATGGAGGAGAGAGTGTCATAAAAATGTCTTAAATCTTTAAAAATATAAGAAAGGAATCATCCATAAAGTAACCCTTAATAATTGTTTTCCTATTAAGGATATGAATTCCTTTGATAAGACCATACTTAGATCTATGAGTTAAAAATGTAGCCAAAAGCTCAAGCCACACAAAATTATATAAAAAGATAGATCCTTTTAACATAGGTAAGTTCATCTTAGTTGTCCCAATCTTAAAAGCTATATAATTTAATATTATCAAACTAGAATATAAATTAGTCTAAACTATCATATTAAAAACTATGTTTTTTTACATGTTTAAATGAAGGATCAAAATAGAATAGGGTGGTGTAAAGAAAAAATAGAATAGAGTGTTGTAGGATAAATGGTGGGAGTTAAATTTTTCATGAATTTATTTTGTGGTGAACCAATATATGCAAGAATAAGTAATAAGGGCGATATTTGATTCAAAATAAAGTGACAAACTTGTGAAAAAAATAAAAGTTTGCAAAAAGCACAATATAATACAATTGGTCATTTAAAAATAAGAGTTTCAAGTAGTAAAACAAGACCCTCTAAGATTTATAAAAATCAACAACCCTCCTCATCTCATTAACAAATGAAATACCACACATGAAAATCAAAGGAAAAAAAGTAGAAAATTAGATTAATTCACTTAAGGAATGGTCCCTAATTAAATACATATTAGGAAAGTATCTTGTAATATTGAAGATTTACAAATGGTTTAAGAAAGAATGTTTCAAAGGGTCTCAAATTCACTTTCTCCCAAATTTTTATTATATTATTTTCTTTTAGAAGAAAGGATGTCCCTAATATGGATAAGAGTCTAGAATATCTTAAACAAAGAATCATAATGTTGCAATGGCTTTTTCATTGCACCAAAAGATCGACCTGATGACACCTAATACAAACACCATATTTATACAAGATCCACGTGAGGCGGTTAAGCTATGGACCACAAATCTAGAGAGCGGTGTTGAACAACCAAGGGGACAAAGGCACCAACCTTCCAATAATACCCCCAGTGTGACCATGGGATTCGAACTCGTGACCTCACTCTAATACCATTTGTTGCAATGGCTTTACCGTTGTGCCAAAAGATCGACCTGATAACGCCCAATACAAACACGAAATTTATACAAGATCCACAAGAGGCGGTTAAGCCATGTCACGAATCCAAAGGGCGACACTAAACAACCAAGGGGACAAAGGCACCAACCTTCCAACACACAATTCACACTTTCTTAAAGAAAAAAGAAAAAAAAGAAATACAAAGATTGAATAAGAAAAAAGAATATGATGCTCTAGAAACTATAGGTAATGGAAATAAACAAACAATGTAAGCCATATTATCATACAAAGGATGAGGGTCCTTACACAATTATAATGAAACTCCTCTACTAGAATGTTAAAGTCATCAATGCTCCTAACAAAAGGCAATTTATTCAACAAACCAAACTCTTAAATAAATAATTACTAGAGACTATAACAATTCATTGCAATTTATGGTAAGGGATGGCTTGTATTTCCAATGGAGCTTAGGGTTCACATGCATCCTATAGAATCCAATCACAATGGGATTTTTTTTTGGTTGAGATGAGATAACTATCATTTTATTTAGTTCCATTTATCCATATATCAAGGAATGTCTAATATAAACCTATGAGCGAAATAGTCAAATCTAAAAGTAGTGGATCTAGGGAGAAATATGAATTCAATTAGATTGATTATATAAAAAAAATGTAATGCTTAGAAGAGTTTTATGTTTCAAATACGGTTGTCGTTGCACCAAAATATTGACCTGTTAATGCCTGATAAACCACCAGAGTTAATGAATCTATGTGAGGCAGTTAAACCATGTCACAAACCCGATCATTACATTGCACAACACAAGGAGACCAAGGGAACGCACCTTGCAACAACCCCTCTAACGCAAGCGAGGGGTTCAAACCCGTGACCCAAGCTTTGATACCAATTGTTGCAAAGACGGTTGTCGTTGCACCAAAAGATTGACCTATTAATGTCTAATAGAACCACCAGAGTTAATGAATTAATGAGAGGCAGTTAAACCATGTCATGAACCCGAGCACTACGTGGCACAACACAAGGAGACCAAGGGCGCAGACCTTGCAACAATTTCAATGTGATTATAAGTGTTAATTAAAAAGGGAAAATGAAATC
The DNA here is from genome assembly GCA_007115665.2 of Sequoiadendron giganteum. Lineage (NCBI taxonomy): Eukaryota > Viridiplantae > Streptophyta > Pinopsida > Cupressales > Cupressaceae > Sequoiadendron > Sequoiadendron giganteum. The sequence continues at coordinate 495,833,811 of CM021109.1, read as the reverse complement.
TTTGAGACCAAATAAAAAAGAGTCTAAATTTTATTACTTATAAATGTATTGATGGATCTATAACTTGAAACTATAAAAAAATTATGGGCTCACCAAAGAAAGGATTTTGTAATATTACATAAAGGTTGGATATTTTTTTGGTCACAATGTGATAGCTTGAAAACTAATGGATTTTTGAAGCATCCACATATGTCTAATTCAAATCATAACCCCATTTGGCTTGAGATCAAAAATATATTCAACTTAGAATTTTTTCTTTTGATTATGAACTAGTACCTTGGAAACTAATGGATTTCTAAATTATCTATTTCATATTTTTCTAGAGTAGCTCATTACCCCATTTGTTTCTAGATCAAAATATAATATCATCATTTAAATTCACTTTCAATTACATAATATGGTTGAAAAATCCAAGGATTTTTGGAAGAATAAAGCAATGATGGAAGGATTTTCCAAGTTATGAAGAAATAAATATGTGTTGTCTTGCTCATGAATTAAGATACATCAAATAACTACTTAGATGATTGAAATTAGAGAGACTGAAAATAGATTTTTTAGCAGGTATAATTTGTTCACATTCCATGAAGAATAGTACGAGTGTTTTTTTTTTAAGTGTGTATGAATTTTTTGAATTGACCTTTCAAATTACACTTAGTGATCCATCAATGTCCTCTTCCTGATGATGGATCACTAAGTGTGATTCAAAATGTCGATTCAAAAAAGGCATACATAGTTAAAACCAAAAATAGTCATACTATACAATAGTTTTTTTGAAAAGGTAAGCTTGAAGCAAAGATAGAGTAGTTGAATATGCCTATCAAAATCATTGGATGTCAAATGAAAAACCTTCAAAAGAAAAAAGAGATTTGAGTAAAACTAGAGCAAGCATATACCAAATAAATTTCCTACTATTAGAAGTCATGAGAAACATGGATGGTGGAAGGGGCGTGAAATACCAATATTTTTCATCAATTCATTATGGTGAAAAGATAGGTGAACAAGTTTAGAAAGATAATTAAAAGGAATGGGGTTTTATTGGCATATTCAAATAAAATTATAAGAAGTGTAATGCTTCTTTTAAAACTTATCGGGAAAGAAAAATAAATATTTTCACAAGAAAATAAATTAGATACTCAATTTCATATTGCATCTTATCATGAGAGGTCAAAATGAGGAAGTATTGAAGTCATTTGATGAGGAAATGTTGAAGTCATTCAATGAGGAAGAAATCAAAGTGACCTTGACACAAATATAGAAGGATAAAGCATCTAGCTTAAATGGATTTCTGACAAGTGTTTTCAAGCATTATATGACATGATGGGTGATGGTACAATACTTGAGTCATACATGAATCCATGACAAATAAGAATATGTTGATGGAATTCAAGCTCTAGCTCCTAAGAAACTTGATTGTAACACCTTTGTTGGTTTTAGGTCAATTAAATTGTCCAACATGATATCCAATATCATCTGAAAAGTTATTGTTGAGTGATTAAAATGAATCCTTTCAAAAATCATATATGTCAAACAAGAAAGAATTATAAAATGATGGGAGATATTGGATGCCATCATAATAACTTGTGAGACTCTTATTTACTAAAGATAAATAAAAAGGCATGTTTCTAAAACTCAACATTGGTAGAACATATGATTAAGTCAAATGTCATTTTCTAAGAGACCTTGTGTTGGGCTTTGACTTCTCTAAAATAGGTGGAGTCGATACTAGATTTAGTGGAAATGACACATTTCACTATTTTGATAAATAGAAGATCAATAAGTTGTGCAAATAAAGGAAAGAAGACTCCTTAAATGTGGAAGCCTTTAACATCCTCAATTTATTAAAAAAAAAAAGGAGGCATTAAGGAACTTCTAACATCTTTAAATGTAAAAGTCTTCATATGTTTAACTTGTTAAAATTAATTAATTAATTATATAATACTAATAAATTTCTTAAATTACAAATCCAAACTCGACACATATTTAGATCTACATCAAAATAGATGATATTTAGACCATTACAACAAACCTTTCAACCTAACTTGTAAATGATTCAATTTTTTGTAAAACAATACAAATTATAAAACTTTAATAATAACTATTTTAAAAATGTATCAAACAAATCATAATATTTTATCACAACAATAAATAATTATTTTTTTGAAAGCTTGATTTAAAGTGAGAATAATGGAGGGATATTTTCGTGTGGTTTAGGAAATTGTGGCGACTTTAGGTGGCATGACGTGGGAGGGAAAGAAATTTTTTTTTTCATTGGTTGAAATTTTCTCTACATCAAAATTATAAAACTTTAATAACTATTTTAAAAATGTATCAACCAAATCATAATAATTTATATGAAAAGCTTGATTTAAAGTGAGAATAATGGAGGTATATGAATATTCTCTTTTAGAAATCATGTTCCAATTTTTATGTTACACGGAGCACACATGTATTTTGTCAAACATATTTTCCCGTGGTTTAGGAAATTGTGGCGACTTTAGCAAGGAAGGAAAACGTTTTTTTCATTGGTTGAAATTGTCAAAGCTTTTTCTTCTACACTCAAAAACCTCGGCGGCGAATGGTAAAAGGTTTGACCGCACGTGGATTGGTTTCACACCTAATTCCGATGACATTTAAGAATAGCTATTCTTTATAGGAATAAACATATTTTATATTAAATATTTAATTAATATTAAGTATTTTACAAATGACAAGTTGGGAAGGAATATTTTGAAATTAATGTTTATAATTTTAAATGATAAATGTAAGAATTTCAGTTCTTTGTTTGATGTGGAATATGATTTTTTTAGATGATTTGAAGTGTTTCATTATTGGTGTTAAAATTACGGTTCATAAGACTAAATTAAAATTTGTGAAATTTTTATATTTTTTAAAGATTATTTTGTAATTGCAAAATTAGTTTTACAAGTGTAAATTTGTATTAGATTTCTAGATTTGATCTTTGTTAATTTCTAGATGTTAACTTTTGGTTTGTCTTGAAGTTTATAGTTTGATATCCATATAAAGATATGATTTGAATATTTGGAATTTTGTAGATGTCAAGTATAACTTTAATTCATTTGATCGAACAATAATAAGGATGTCGAAATTAACTTCTCTAATTGTACTAGTTTTGTAAATCTGTCTACAATTATTTTTGGTTTATGAACCTTCTCAAGAGCTACTCCACCTCCATCAATAACTTGTCTTGCAAAATGATATTTAATCACAATATGCTTAGTCGTACTATGATAAGTTGGATTTATAACCAAATGTATAACACTTTGACTATCACAAAATACATTCACCTTGTCGTGCACTTTTCGAAACTCACCCTAAAGACCCTTTAACCAAATTGCCTCTTTGCATGCATCTAAGACAACCATATACTCAACCTCAGTAATGGATAAAGTTATTATTTCTTGAAGCTTTGACATCCAACAAATAAGTCCTCCTACAAGAGTAAAGACATAATCTGATGTAGATCTCATTTTATCCAAACCACCTACAAAATATGAATCAACATAACGACAAACTAAACCACTGCAACTATCAAACATGATACAATAATCACTTGTTCCTCTAAGATACCCAAGCACCCATTTCATTGTTTCCCAATGCTTTTTACTTGGATTTCCCATGTATCTTTAGGTAACACCAACAACATGTGAAATAGTGTTGTATATACCATCACATTCATCAAACTCCCTATTGCATTGGCATAGGATACATGAGACATATAATCCTTTTCTTCTTTATTGCTAGGATATAAACTTGAAGAAAGCTTAAAATGAAATGCTAAAGGGGTATTTATTGGTCTCACATTCATCATTTCAAATCTTATGAGGATCTTCTCCACATAATTTTTTTGTGAAAACAAAAGCTTACCAGTTTCCCTATCTTTGTGTATTTCCATGCCCACTTTTTTGTGTTGCTCCTAGATCCTTTGTATAAAAAATCCTAGCCATTTGAGCCTTTCACCCATTGATCTCAACTTTGCTTTTGCTTGCTACAAGCATATCATCAACGTATAACACCAAGGTAATGAATGAACCAATTTTTAAACGTTTAAAGTAAACACAATGGTCATACTCACTCCTTTTAAAATTTTGGATCACCATGAAGGAATCAAACTTCTTGTATCATTTCCTAGGAGATTGCTTCAAGCCATACAATGAATTTTTGAGTTTGTAAAAAAATTTCTATTGCGATCTTGAACAAACCCTTCTGGTTGTTCCATATATATATCTCCTCATCAAAATCTCCATGTAAAAATGCTATTTTAACATCTAATTGCTTTAACTCGAGATCAAGTTAAGCAAATAGAGCTAAAATGACTCAAATAGAAACAAGTTTAACAACTGGTAATTTTTTTCATGAAAATCAATACCTTCCTTTTGAGAATACTCTTTTGCTACTAGTATTTCTTTGTACCTTTCAACTTTATCATCAACACCCTTCTTCAACTTGTAGGCCCATTTGCAACCAACAAATTTTCTACCCTTTGGGAGTTCTATCAGATGCCATGTTTTATTCTTCTCCAAGGCATCCATTTCTTCTTTCATTGATATTTTCCATTTAGCATTTTTAGTAGTCACCATTGCTTCTTGATAATAACTAGGTTCCCAATCATTAGAAATCCAAGCAACAAATGATTTATATAACCATCATACCTTTTAGGAGGATTTTTGATCTGTGTAGATCTCCTTAGATCTAGTTGTGGAATTTCCACATTTTCCTGTAGATTTTTTGCATCTTCATCTTCTTTTTCAGAAGCTTCTTCCTACCTCTCTATTTTTGTAGATGGATGAGTTTCCAACTAAATTTCTTAATGTTGAGGTAATTATTCCTATTTCATTTCAACTTATACTATGTCCAACTTTATGAGAGAAGATTCATGAAATACTACATCTCTGCTAATAATGATTTTGTGGGTAGTGGGATCCCACAATATGTATCCCTTAAATCCATCACCATAACCAACAAAGATAAATTTCTTGGATTTGGGGTCCAATTTAGAATGTTGATCTTTAGAAATAAGAGCATATACATCACAACCAAAAAAATTGAGAGTTTTTTAATCACAAGAATGACTTGTCCATACCTCTTTAGGAATCTTACAAGATAACAAGTTGTAGAGCACTTTTTCCCACGACTCTTGTTGCAACTTGACATTATTGAGCATGCTCCTTTCTCTCTCTAGAAGAGTCATGTTCATGTGTTCAAGTACCTCTTTACGAGTCTTACAATCTATTGCAAGTGATGGTGTCTGATTTGTACCAAATAGCAAGTTGTACACACTACTTTTTTCCATCTCTTGCTACAACTTGGCATTATTGAGCATGATCCTTTCTCTCTCTAGAAGAGTCATGTTCATATGTTCAACAACACCATTTTACTGAGGAGTGTAAACTATGGTTTTATTCCTTTTGATCCCAACTTCCTTACAATAGTTTTTAAATTCCAAAGATGTGAACTCACCTCCATTATTTGTTATTAAACACTTGATTGATCTGCCAATTCTATTTTCAACCAAAACTCTAAACTACTTAAATAATCTAAACACATTAAAATGACTTTTAAGAATATAGACCCACACCTTTCTAGAGTAATCATCTATAAATGTCACAAAATATGATGATCCTCCAAAATAAATTATAGGGGATGGCCCCAAACATCTAAATGAATATAATCTCTAAGAATACCCTTACTTGTATGACTTCCTTCTTTAAACTTTTGTCTAGATTGCTTCTCATAAACATAATTTTTGCAAAAATTCAAATTCAAAGATTTTAGATTTGGAAGTAACTTATGTTTTAACAATACACTCATCCCTTTCTCACTAATATGACCCAGTCACTGATCTCATAAACAAGTAGATTCATTTTCTCTTCAAATACCACTGCCACTTCATTTATTACTGTACTCCCTTCTAGCTTGTAAAGGTTTTTAATATTTTTAGCCTTTATGACCACCAAAATTCCCTTGGAAATTTTTAGTGGTCCACCATGACATGTAAAATTATAGCCTCCAAAATCCAAAACTCCCAAGGATTTTTTATTTATTTCTAGTATGTATGTTTTACCTCTATTAATATCCTTACAAGACCATCAAACATTCTAATATTAATGCTCCCAATCCCAACAATCTTACAAGAAACATTATTTTTAGAATAACACTACCGTCAATAACTTGGTAAGAAGAAAACCATTTCCTATGTGGACACATGTGATTAGAAGCACCATAATCTAATAACCATTCCTCATGATACTATAAATAATTACAAATAAATAATACCTCATCAACCATACTTGAACTTGTCTCAACCGGATTTGCTTCCTTTTTGGAATCATCATTGTCTTCTTTCTTCTTCCAACAATTTATCTTGAGATTCCCTAATTTATTGTAGTGCCAACATTTCCCCTTACCATTTTTACCTTTTGACTTAGATTTGGATGTACCTCTTGAATCATCCTCTTTTTTTGTGGATCAACCCCTAACCACCATTGCTTCTAGTATGGATTTTTCTATGTTAGGATTCTTTTTAAACTCACCGACAAAGAAAAATAGAGATTATCACAAGAAAATAAGTTAGATACTCAATTCCATATTGCATCTTATCATGAGAGGTCAAAATGAGGAAGTACTTAAGTCATCTGATGAGGAAGTATTGAAGTCATTCAATGAGGAAGAAATCAATGTGGCCTTGACACAAATATAGAAGGATAAAGTATCTAGCTTAAATGGATTTCTGACAAGTGTTTTCAAGCATTATATGACATGATGGGTGATGTGATAATACTTGAGTCATACATGAATCCATGACATATAAGAATATGTCGATGGATTTAATTGTTCAACTTTAGCTCTAGTTCCTAAGAAACTTGATTGTAACACCTTTGTTGATTTTACGCCAATTAAATTTTCCAACATGATATACAATATCATCTGAAAAGTTATTGTTGAGTGATTAAAATGAATCATTTAAAAAATCATATATGTCAAACAAGCAAGAATTATAAAATGATGGGAGATATTGAATGTCATAATAATAATTTGTGAGACTCTTATTTACTCAAAAAAGATAGATAAAAACGCATGTTTCTAAAACTCAACTTTGCTAGAACATATGATCAAGTCAAATGTCATTTTTTGAGAGATCCTTTGTTGGGCTTTGGCTTCTCTAAAATAAGTGGAGTGGATACAAGATCTAGTGAAAACAATGCATTTCATTATTTTGATAAATAGAAGATCAATAAGTTGTGGGAACAAAGGCAAGGAGACTTCTTAATTGTGGAAGTCTTTAACATCCACAATTTGTGAAAAAAGAAAAAGAGATATTAAGGAACGTCTAACATTTTTAAATGTACAAGCCTCCACATGTTTAACTTGTTAAAATTAATTAATTAATTATATAATATTAATACATTTCTTAAATTACAAATCCAAACTCGACACATATTTAGATCTACAACAAAACAAACGATACAACAAACCTTTCAATCTAACTTTTAGAACAATACAAATTATAAAACTTTAATAACTAATTTAAAAATGTATGAAACAAATCATAATAATTTATATGGGAAGGTTGATTTAAAGTGAGAATAATGGAGGTATATGAATATTCGCTTTTAGAAATCATGTTCCAATTTTATAATTACACGGAACACACATGTATTTGGGAAATTGTGCCGACTTTGGCAAGGAAGGATTTCATTAATTAAAAATGAAGGAAAATATTTTTTTGATTGGTTGAAATTGTCAACAAATTTTCCTTCGACACTCAAAAACCTCGGCGACGAAGGCACTGTCGATGCAGGTGATAATTCACACCTGCATAGATGCCCCCCATCGACATGCCATCCATGGTTGCACTCGTGCGACACCCTCCTAACTGTTGCCTTGTACTTGCGCGTTGTAGCTGTCACCATCATCCAGCCGTCGTTGGAGCTGCTGCCCTTGCCGTCCACCTGTAGCTGTCCCATCACCAGCAATCTTCAAATGGCCACAAACTTCGGCTCAACTCGATAATAAAACAGGTGAAAATTAAATGTTTTACTCGCCAACCACTATCAACATTGGCGCTTAAACTTTAACACTGTGGATTAAATTTACCGTTCTTTGTTTCACTCTGCGTTTTTCTCCGCTTGGTTTCATTTCTGCTTCCATACACAGCTGGATACATTTTTGGAGGAGCGACCAATCTGGGCACTGTCTATTTCTGCCGTGAACAACCAGGTTCTTTTCAATAATGCTTTTTGTTTTTTGTTTTTATTTTTCCTGCTAGGTTTTGCATAGTGCCTGTCATAGCTCTCCTTTGAAACCTCCTTTCCTGTTGGGTTTTGCATTCTTTATTCCAAAAATGTAAATAAGCTGGTGCCATTTTTAAACATATCACAGAAAAAATTTAGAAACCTAAATGATCTTAGAAACCTAAATGGCATAATTAGTTATTTACTATGATTTAAAATAGTTCGTTAATAAGAAATTTCAAGATTTAATGTTAAAATCGATGATATGGTTTACTTAAAATCTAAATTTAAAATTTTATTGTTTTCTTAATTTTGGAAAGGATTGTATCTAGATGATAATGGTATTTTTAACATATTAAACTTAAAATTTTAAAATATGTAAATTTGTATTATATGTAAAAAAATTCATAAATATTCTAATTTAATTCTTTTCTAAAAATAACTATCATGTAAAGATTGAATAAATGATGAGAAATAATTAAAACGAAAATAAATTTTCTCACATTAAGTACTATTGTTTATAAATATAAAAATTCAAAATAATAAAATAAAATAAAAACTTCTTAATATTTTTTTTAATAACTTTGTTATATGAATATGTTTCTACCATAAATGAAAGCTTAAGTTCATATCTTAATTTATGTTTCCAAAAATATAAAACTCAAAAACAATAAAATTAAATTAAAAACTTATTATATTTTTTTAGTAGTTATGAGTTAAGATTTCTATAATAAATCTTGTATAAAACTTAAAAAATCTTAAATTTTAAATATATGTTTCCAAAAACCACACTTTCTAATTTTAAAACAAAATATTATGATTTTTTCTTTCTATTTTTAAATTTTTATGGATAAGGACTTTGACTTCCACTCTGATTGTGACTAAAAAAATACAATAAATTATTTATAATATAAATTTATATCTTTACATATTTAATATTTAATAAGTATAATTAATAAAACTTTAAAAAATATTATATTATGTTTTTCTAAATTATTATTATTTATTTAAAATTCTCTTATATTATTTTTTAAAAGTTTAATTAAATTTTGAACACCAAAATTATCAAGAAAGTAAAAGTTAAATGAAAAAATAATAAATAATAATGATGATTGATGTGGATTTCTAAAATTCAATGAAGTTTTATGAAAAGATTGATAGATTGAAAAATCCAACCTTATTGTAATACTCAAACAATAGTTATCTAGTGTAATAGGGTTTGATTTTAACTCCAAAAAGTTGTTTTATTTTTATTTTAAAAAATATGATTTTTTAAAGTTAATTAGAGGAAAGGATCTTTTAGTTGAAAATTTTCTAATAGTTGTGATAATATTTGTTGATTTAATGTTTAATATTTTTAATAATATAGTATTAATAGTTCTCTTTACAGTTGTTAGTATTGATCATGAGTATTCATAATTGAATGAAATGCATTTTTTAAATTTTAAAAACAACAAATTATGTGATGCCACATCAACGCACCAATAGAACATGACTTAGTGTACAACTATGAGTATAACATTTTTGGACACTTCAACAAAAGACATACTATGTGGTATCATAGTTTATGGTGTGACCTGAAACCTTAGTTATAAGTAGGGGACTTACTAAGTCTAATGCCATAAAAATTTGGGAGTGATTTGAAATTGCCACGTAAGATTTTGAGAACCAAGCCGATGTACTCAACTATTGGATCCTCTCCCCTAAATAATGTATTCAATTAAGTATAAATTAATTTAAGTAATAGTTAGGATTGGATAGTGGGAATTATGAAATTTTTTTTTTTTAAATAAATGTGAAATTTTTAATAAAAATTAAATGTATGGGTATTCATTTGTTATTTTGATGTGGAAACTTCTATTTAGGTGGGAAAAATATCATTTGTTAATATTATGAAATTTCAGATTTTATCAATGATATGTGAAACCCGATTGTGTTTTATCTTGGGTTACTTATGTGAATGTGCCTAATATTTGTAAGTGCAATCCTCAACTTGAGTGTGTATCTAATCTTGAGCACAAATATAAACTAGAAAGTAAACACTATCTGGCAGATTGCAACAGATTGGAATTCATATGCCTTGATTCTGTGTTTGAATTTACATAAGGGTAAGCAATGTTTACAAACACCTTTAAGGAATTCCTCTCTATTTGGTTAGAACCCTAGACCAACTCTATGACTCTAAGTGAAAGGTTTAAAAACAATAAGCAAGTAATAGACCTAGAATTTTGTGCTCTTTTATTATGTTTTACTAATGTAATGGATCTTGGTAGCCTCATTTAACATTTTTTCGTCTATTTTAATTAAATAATTGTGTAATTATAATTCATTTAACACTTTCCTCTAAAATTAATTAAATGATATTATATTAATTGTTTAATGAATTCATCAAAACCCCTTTTGAAAACTTAAATAATTATTCTTAATTATTTAATAAAATCACCATTTTCCCTCTCTTTTGAAGTTATAGGTCCATTTTATGATCCGTTTATGAAGGCAATATTTGAGCAAACTTCTAATCTTTTCTTTTTTTCTGCAGGGAAGTCAAACTGTCCAAGAAAAACACAAGTTCCTTAGTAAATAATAACATTTCTATTTGGTGTTTTAAAACTGAACAAACAAAACAAGATAAGACTTCAGTTTGGTGCTTTAAAATATACAATGAATTATGACCAATCGAACTTTATTTTGTTGACCAAACGCACGTTTTCAATATGTTGACCATTAATGACCAGGAGTAGGAAGATTTCAATTGGTGCTTAAAATTGAACAAATCTTTTATCTATATTGCACTATTGCTATGAATTGTGTTTGATGTCTCAAAGACTTAAATTTGGTGCACCTAAAAAGAATATTGCTATCTTCATAACACTTCAATTTGGTTAAATAACTCTGTTCGAGGGGTTTCATGAACAATTGCAATGAATTGTCTTTGAAGTGTTTGTTGTGATTGGTAAAGCTAAGTATCTATCCTCTCACCTCACATCCTTGTAACGATCTTGGTTGAAGGAAAAATACTTTGAGCTTTACATTTGAGTCTTTTTCACCTTTTGGCCATAAAGAGAGGGTCTTGCTATGAAACACATCCCACGTTGGAGAATTCATAGTCAAGTCCTCGAAATAGCACGTTCACTGGCGGGCTATATAAGTGTTGTGAAAATTGTGAGATAAGTAGCTTCAATGACATACCAATAACATACTGCACCTAATCCCATGCCTTAAGTGGAACGGGAACGGTTAAAGAGCCTTAACTGGCCAGCGGGTGGGTATTGGATGCCTCTGTTCTCAGTTTGTTGTCACTAGAACCCTTTGTTCTTAGATACTATCTAGTCTGACCAATCGAGTAATTTTTAGTGGTGCATTAGAGTCAAGCTTCTCTATTGTAAGTGGACTCCGAGAAGTTACTTGCCAAGTCCGGTTTTGATCAAAGCAAAGAGATTAAGAGTTTCATTCTTAACAATCTCGACACTTTGATCTAAAACTGCATGTAAAATTGCCTCCTCTACTTACGAGGAGCGTGAGGCAAGCCCACTAGGAAAAACATACCCACTTGAGCTAGGATTGTACTTGGTTGTGAGTCAGTTAAAACACATTGCTTGATTTGAAACACTTAAAGGATAATGAACATGATAGCTAAAATGTCAAACCCTTGTGGTCTAAGTGGAATGTGAGAGTAGCCATATGTTTTACACTCCTTGAGGTTTTACCTTGAAGGTTTTTGAGCATTTAGGCTACAATCATAGGTCACTTTATCCAAGGTCAACATAGGGAATTCTAGCTTTCATATGTTCATCTCTACAACATTCAGCTTTGAAGAGAGGGATTTATTGAAGTTGCAAATCCTTCGACATGAAAATTATTGTTCAAGCCAATTTTTAGTCAAGTTAGTACTTTTGTATCACATTTCCATATCTGGAAGACCACAAATCTAAGACAGAAATCCAAAACACTTGCACAAAAACCCTAGGTGTTGGAAACACAATTTGCAAAACTCTCGCATTTAATCTTGTCTGCCATCACTTGCCTATGATCTCCAGAAAGTACAAAATCCTTAAACGAGAATCCATATCCCGTCTCTCCAAAAGAAAACATCGTAACTCTAGAAATAGCAAGAAACGTGCTTGGAGAAACTACCGCAACCAATTTATCATTGTAAGGAAATTTTACGATTGTTTATCACCACCTCCTAATTGGGTTGACCCTAGGCCTAGACTATTGTTAGAAAGCGGTTTATGACTATAACCAAATTACAATCTCAAAGGAAAATGGATACCAACACAAAGAATTCCACAATTCCCACAAGCAGTACCGTAGATGAGGGAACACCATGGGTATCCATATAAAATAATTGTATGTTTGGTTGGATCATTACAAACAAAGAAACAACATGGGCCTCACAAAAAAACAACATAGGTCAAGAAATTGGGCCATGGGGATATGATCCTAACACTACCTCAAAGGGAGTCACAAATATGATGCCCACCAGACAACCCCCTACTACAAATTAACTCTTGTTATCACATCAAAACATTATTGCCAAATCTAGTCAAGACTCAAAAGATGTTATCATTCATGATCATGATAGTGAAGAGGAATTCAAAGAGGAAGAATATGAACAATATGCAAACCACCATAAAAAATTGAAACTAATGGATAGAATGCTTAGAAAGGATCCAAACTCATACTTCATGCACTTGGCCCAAGGTGGTGCAAAGCTACCTGTAGATTTCAATCTAGATGCATTAAAAAAATTCTACCTTAGTTCCATTAGGAGAGACAATGGTGGTTAGAAAAAATACCTAAACCAAACGAACTCCTAAACATGACACCAATATTCTCAACGAAACAAAATGATAGTCTAAACCAAAGTGTGGATAACCCATTATATAGAAAACCAACTAAAGTTGAACAAGCTATGGTAAAAGTATTTTTATTTGAATTCATGTTTATTACATTGGTTTAATAATTATCTTTGAATTCTTTTACTTTACAGTTGCATTTCGTGAGTGAGGGATTAGATTTTTATCTTTACTTAGGAACTAGTTTAGTTTATTTTTTCCTATGTTTTGGCCATTGTTTTTCATCATGATTTTTTCCTATCACACAATATGTTCATATCCAACAATTTTATGTCCATTTGGAAAATATAATAAATCTCCCATGTGTTACATTTTTTTATTAATGTTGTCATTTCTTCATCCATAGCCTCTTTCCAATAATCTACATCATTTATACCAATAGCTTCCTTTATAATCCTAGGCTTATGAGTGTTAGTGTATAAAGTAATTTGACAAATGTATCCAAGTAATAATGTGGCATGTCAATGAAATTGAAGTCATCGTATAAAATAATTGTATGTTTGGTTGGATCATTGATGCCATTGTTAAGGGTAGTAGTAGGTCTATTGTTAAGACACCATACAAATGTAAAAATTATGTTTTGGGAACAAATCATGTAGTTTAAATCATGCCAACCTATAATGCAAAATCTAAACATCATCCCAAATCAAAACATTGTCCCATATGATCTTATTTGTAAATTGACTTTGTGGTAAAAGAATTTCTTAGAGAAATGATCTTATTTGTAAATTCATTGGGGTTCAATTGAATTTTAGGATGATAATATTCCCATGTTTGTTTATATTCTTGACTTTATGGTAGATGATTTAATTTTATAAATACATATTTGAACAAGATATCTAGGTCCACTAACCATCTTAATATTATGCAGAATGGGTAGGCGGAAGAAATGGGAATCACTTATTTCTTTAGATGTGCAAGACATTCCCAACGAGGGAAATCATTTCTCAAGTGTTGACCTTGAATGGACACCTATTGGAGGTGACAATAGTGAGATAGACATATGTGCTACAATCCCTCTTGAAAGACTCCCTCACTTTGTCAAAGGAGAAGGCTTATTGGATAGCACAGAGACAACATTTGTACGCAAATTGAATAGAAATAATGACTTGATACAACCTACTGCCCAGACAATGAAGATGTACTCAAGGTTTGCTTAGATTTAATATAATAATGAAGCATGTCATAACTTATATTTTCTATTTTTTATATCAATTAATATATATATATATATATATATATATATATATATATATATATTGTACATGTGAAAATAGTTATTGGTGTGCTTTTGGCCCCGAGGACAACATAAATAACTCTGAAAAAAACTCTAAAAACAACTCTGAAAATAACTCTGAAAACAAGAAAAGGAAACAAAGGTTTATCTAAAAAAGGGGTTGTCGAACTCACTTTCTTGTTAAGGTTATGTATGGTAGACCAAATGTTGCAGTTATTACATATAATGATTTCAGTCATTGTGATGCTAAAGGTGAATTTTGTCATGGAAAAGATGACCCTTCTGGTGATCCAAAGAGTAGTGTTGCACCAAGGTTGTCAAATGAATGCAAATCATATATTGAATCCTTATTGCTAATGGGGGTGGGAATTGATACAATATGTGAGCAACACTATCTAGACCCTAGTTTGACTCAATTGATGAATAAGAGGGACACATATTTGTTGAGGAAAGATGTTTTGAATGCATGGAATAGAGTACGCTCACTTCGATCCCAAAAGAATGAAGATGATGCAAAAAGTGTAAGCATGTGGCATGTAGAGGAGAAAGATAACTTCTTCTATTATAAAAGACCAAACAATGTGGAAAATATTTCATTTATCATAGGCATCCAAACACCATGGATGCGAGAAATGATGGTGAAACATTCACATAATGCAATTATTGCTATGGATTCCACATTCTCAACGAATAAATATGGTGTAAGTAAACCAATGTTAATTGTATTTATGGATTTTAATGAAATCATTAATTTATTCTACTAAAAATATAATAATTTATGGTTTATTCATGTGTAGTATCAGTTATATACCTTGCTTGTATTCGATGAACAAGAAGCTAGTGTACCTGTTGCATGGGCCATATCCTCAAGAAATAAAGTTGAGGATATAAATGAATGGCTGACAGAAGTTTATAAAAGAGGGAAACAATGTAAAGAAGATTGGAATATCAATGCATTTATGACAGATGATGCTAGTGCTGAGATTGAAGCAATCAGGTTTTTATCAGCCTTCATCTTTTATTTAAACTAAAGTTAACTCGTTGTAATTGCTTAATATTTAGTCTATAAAAAGTTGAACATTACACTTATCCTTGTAACTTGTAGATTATCCTTTGATTGCCGAGTACTTTTATGTATTTGGCATGTACGTAGGGCATGGTTGAAGAATGTATATAGGTAGGTCAATCTTTTATTAAAATACATGGAATAGCTAGACATTACATGTTTTGAATTTTATAACTTGATATTATGTTTTATAATCCAGGTATGTCAGTAATAAGGATGTTGGGAATAATATGTTCAATAGATTGGGTGAGATAATGTATGCATGAGTGATAATGAAGACAACACTACTCATCTAATAACAAATTTCATGGAGGAATTCAAAGAGGAGAAGAAATTTATCGATTACTTTCAAAAAACTTGGTGTCATGATGAAACTCGTATTGGTAAGCTCATTGAATTATTCATTATGGTTTTGTATGCATTTACATTGTTTAACTTGTTTTTTATTTATACTAAGACATCATTTTGTGGGTTTGTATAGCAATGTGGGCAAAAAACTATAGAAGTTTTCCTCACGCAAATCAAGAAACCAATGCTTTGATAGAGTCGTACCACTACCACATCAAGAATCACTATTTAAGTGATCATTCTAAGAGGCGCATGAGGAGAATGGATTGGCTTATCCATACACTTCTTCATAGGGTAGAGCCATTCTATAAAAATAAAAGATATTTGCAATTATCTAGGTTTTTGACTAACTTCAAAAAATAACGATATTACATAACTGCATTAGAGAGGTCAAAGAAAATACCAGATACAAATTGTTATCCATATGATCTCCTCCCTAACACATACCAGATAAGAAGCCAAACAACTCCAACAAAATGGTATCTTGTTAGAAAACTTGGACCAGGTTTACATGTGTGTGACTGTCAATGGGCAAAGAAGGGAAATACATGCAAACATGTGCTAAAGATTTTAGATCTTCTAAAGAGAAACAAAATAAATGAGCAAGATCAAGTTGTTGGTAAGGGTCATTTGAGATTTAAGTTTAATATTTATATGTTAGATGATTATTATTATTTTTTTCAAAAATAACTAAATTACTCTCATTAAATTATAGATGGTGTTACTCTACTGCTTGATGATGATGACAAGGTTAGAAGGAGTTTCAGTCACGAAAACAATACCATTGGTAATATTGATATGGTATTTATAATTAAATATTAGTTGATTTTTTACGATTCACAAAATTAATTAAATCTTAATCCAATTATAGATGGTTGTAATCAAATAGAAGATCAAGATGTGCTTGGGGTTGTCATTGGTGAAGACCAAAGGACAGGTAAATCTCAATGTCACCATTTTATAATGAAATATTAAGATATTTTAAAATATTTTAAGATTTAATCATTTTTATTTGTATTACAGATGGCTTGAAATCATCTGATGCTTCAAATGATAACTTTCAAAATTCTATTGATTATTTAAATCATCTTCTCCAAAATTTACCAACTAGCAAAGATAAAAAAGAAATTTTTTGTCAATGTATAGCGAGATTGAGAAAAGATATTCATACATCTCTTCCTTCCTCTTCCACATTTACATCAATCCCTGGTTCAGATAACATGTCAATGAGACGAATATCGCCATGGTTTAGTCCAAGCAAAATACGCAAACGTCGTTCAATTCATCAAAGAGACAATGCCATTTATGAAGACTTGAATGAAACAATTGAGGACAATGAAAATTTTCAATTCCCCTCTACACGACGTAGAAAGGAAAAGAAAAAAAAGTCCATTAAATGCTCAGGCATCGCAATAGAAGAAGAAAGAGTTAGTATTATGCAACAACACAGTGAGTATATTTTTTCAAAAGAATTTTAGTAATTTGCATTACAATACTTTTTGTTTTTATTTCATATGTTTAATATATGTCATGTTGTAGGTCTGGATGAGCAAGAAAGTACTCAATGACATCAATTACCTTTCTCTATTGATCTAAACCAAACAATAATAGATGAAATGCAACTTATAGATGGTAATTTTTTAACTATTAAGTGTGTTTATTAACTTTATAGACAATTACTCAACTCCTATCTCTAATCAAATTTCTAATCTTTATAAATTTACTATTGTTTATATTAATTACATAATGTAATTTTACACTTGAAAACTTTATCTATGTTGATGTGTTAAATATGTGTCATTGCAGCTTCAGAGGATCAAGAAAATAGTAGAGAACATATGTTACCTTTTCCTATTGATCTTAACCAAGAAATGACAATGGAGACAATGCAAAGTGGAGATGGTATAAAAATTATAGAACACACTTCAATCAATTTTAGGTCTTTAATTTGTAAATTTTTTTTCTAAGTTGATGTCTTAAATGTGCATGTTATTGTGGCTTTAGATGATCAACAAAACACCCAACAACATATGTTACCATTTTCTATTGATCTTAACCAAGAAGCAACAACAATGGATGTAATCCAAAGTAGAGATGATAACAATATGGTAATTTGAAAATTTTAAATTATAGATAATTTTTTATTTAGTGGTCTAATTTATTTACTATTTAGCTAATTAATCAAATTTATGGGTTGACTTGTTATTGTGTAGTCAACTTTTCATCCATCAAGTGGCATGAGGAGGCTAGATTTTGATGATCCACCACAAATATAAGATTTGCCTAAGACATAAGATTAATTGGACTATTGGGATTTAATGTGTAGTTATTCTACATGCACTTTGTATGTAGATCTTGAGATGACATATGTAACATTTTGTAAAAAGCATTTTGAGTTGGCATAAATGCCAATTTTTTTATATGTGTAGAGAATTATTCTACACTTTTATATATAAAAGTCTATATACAATATAATTTGTGTTGACCCCTTTGACATTTGTTTTTGCATATGAGCCTATAGAAAAAGGAATCATATTGTTAGATTCTCCAATGTTAAATCTTTAAACATATAAGTTGATTCTCCAATGTTCTCTTATTTTCTCTTGTGAAGTAGACAAACTACACTTTGGGTTGTTTTGATATAGTATAATCTAATGCAAAAATTATTCCTTCCTCTTCAATCTAAACACATAGAATTTGGTTATATGTCTAATCAGCTGCCATGATCTTGCATTGGTGCTTATAGGTTAATATAAAATATGTTTCATCTTCTATTTAGTTTCATGTATTGGATAATGAATGCAACATATAGTTATATCTATATTTTTTATCAAAACTATTATGTGTCATTAAAAATTAGTTTACTGTATTTCCACAACGTATATAGGTGTTTTTTACTTACAGATAAACTGTTATGCAAAAATTATAGTCTGTCCTCTGATCTAATAGATGTCAATTTTGAAATGAATTTGGAAATCTTGCTTGGATGCCATTTTAAAGATTTATTATTTCAAATCAGTTTTGGTTGTCATTTTAAAGATTTATTATTGCAAATCAGCTTATATAAAATCTTCACTTATATGTTAAAATATATTAATTGTTTTTTGGGTATTTGAATAGTAGATTACATATAATTAGATAAAGAATTAGTAGAACATTCATTTGAACATTCAAAATTCATCCATATTTTATTTTGAATGCAAAGTAGTAAGTTTATAAATTTAGAAATGTAATAAAATAACTTACTAAATTTTATAAAAGTAAGTTTTGAAATTAATAGACTTCAAATTAAAAAATATTCAAGATTTTTTTAAAATAGGTTATCCCTTTTTATATAGACTTGTTTGAGCAATCTTTTCCAATCAAAAATATTATTTATCATGATACAATATTGAAAAATATGTGATGTTTCTAAAATTTAGATAATTAAGTATGAATGAACTTTGTTAAATGTACTATTACATATAAGTTTATACATGAATATACTAAAATTAAAAGAAAAAATATTATTTGATATCATTATACAATATTTTTTCAGTAGAATAATAATTAAACTATAAAAGAATGAAAAATAATTATTTATAAAAAAAACTCTAAGTTAACTATTTAAAATCATATGCCCCATGATTTAAATATAATAATTTAGAAAAAGAAATTTATGTAATTGTAAATTTAAGATTTTTTTAATTTAATTTTCTAATTTCTAATTTTAAATAGTTAATTTAGAGTTTTTTTTATAGTTAATTTACATTTAATTTTCACCTGTTTTATTATCGAGTTGAGCCGAAGTTGGTGGTCGTTTGAAGATTGTTGGTGATGGGACGGCTGCAGGTGGACGGCAAGGGCAGCGGCTCCAACGGCGGTTGGATGATGGTGATAGCTACAGCGCGTAGGTACAAGGCAACAGTCAGGAGGGTGCCGCACAATTGCAACCATGGATGGCATGTCGATGGGGGGCATCTATGCAGGTGCGAATTGTCACCTGCATAGACAGTGCCGGTGGCGAATGCTAAACGCTTTGACCGCACGAGGATTGCTTTCACTCCCCATTTCGATGAGCTTTAAGAATAGCTATTCTTTATAGGAATAAATATATTTTATATCAAATATTTAACTAATATTAAGTAGTTTAGAAATGACAAGTTGGGAAGGAATATTTTGAAATTATTAGGTAATGTTTAGAATTTTAAATGATAAATGTAAGAATTTTAGTTCTTTGTTTTATGCGGAATATGATTTTTTAAGATGATTTAAAGTGGTTCATTATTGTTGTTAAAAATATGATTTTTTAAGATGATTTAAAGTGATTCATTGTTGTTGTTAAAAATATGATTTTTTAAGATGATTTAAAGTGATTCATTATTGTTGTTAAAAATTAGGGTTTATGAGAAGACTAAATTAAAATTTGTCAATTCTTTTTATTTTTTTGTCAAGGTTATTTTTATAATTACAGAATTAGTTTCAGAAGTGTAGATTTGTATTAGGTTTCTAGATTTGATTTTTGTTCATTTTTATATGTTAATTTTTGGTTTGTCTTGGTGTTCTTAATTTGATATCTATACAAAGATTTGATTTGTAAATTTGGAAGTTTGTATATGTCACGTATAGTTGATTCTTTTGATCAAATAATAGTAAGGATGTCGAATTCAATATTAATAGTTGATTCTTTTGAGCAAGATCAAGGGCAATAAATAGCCATACAATTTGTGCTAGTATATTGATGCAATGTTAACATTATTATATGATTCTTTTTAGACTCCATGATGTGTACTAGAAGGTAGTTTATTCATGTGCTTTGCTAGATGATTTAGGTAAATTTAGGCTTGTGTTGTACAACTCTAAGACTCATTTAAATAATGATTACCTAGCCTATAATAACTTTACTAAAACTCTAGATAATTGATAAATAGTAATAATCTATGAGTTTTGTTTGGATTTCTATAATTAATATAGAATGTTGTTAGGAATTTGATGGATTAAGAACAAGTTGATTTTGTTTGATTCATGTTGATATTTATAAGTTAATTTTTATAATGTTGACATTTTATTTTTATCATTTAATTACAATTATGGTTTAATATATTATTATGGACTAATGTGTTTATGATTTTGTTTTACAAGATTAAGCCCCTTATGAGGGAGGGCATCACAGGGAGGATGTTATCACATTAGCACATTCATGAGAAAATAAACAAAGACATTTGTAATTAGGTTTGTTTATGTTGAACTTGAGCAATATTAATTTGTTAAGTTGATATCATTTGTGGATTGCTAACTTTGTTACAGGTTGGACACTATATTTATGTTTTAGTATTTTCTCACTACTTGAGTTTTTTCAATTTGTATGTTGGAAACATAGCTATGTTCGGTTGTTGTATTTTATCATATTAAGTGAATTTGTACTTCGTTGTGATTGGTGTCTTGCATGTCACATGATTTGGGTTATTTTGACCCTTATCAAGTCAATTTGATGATCTTATTATTTCTAAAGTAATGTGTCTTTGTGTTCAACTTTATTGTGATCCAATTATTTCTTAAGTCTCCACTACAATAGCATGCAACATGTGGTTACATAGAGAAAAAATAGTTCTATTTAAAAGGTAATAAACAAGATTCATAATATTAAAGAAAAAAAAAATTATTGGAGGAGGAACTCCATGGCCTTACCAAATTCTCCATTAAGTTAAATTAATGAGCATTAACTATGCATCACTCCTATGGAGTATTGCAATATAAGGAAAAGGATGAACCTTTATTATTAGGGAAACCCTAGAGTCTTCGCCTTTTGGTGGTGTTGCTCAAGAGTGAATTCTTGCAGGTGAATAATCTACTATGAGAGGCATTATACACACATTTTCATTGAATTTGTGTGTTACTTATTATTGCCATTATTCATTTTTATAGCAATGTATCAGGGGATTTTTATTATGCCTCAAATTGGAAATATTTTTTAGTTGATGTTGAAGGAAAAAATTTGTAGGTTGAAGGCTTTGATTTGATGTCAACACTTATCCTAGATGTGTATGTGATAGTCAAATACAAGCGAATGTTTGGTATTTTTAATTAAATTGTAGTTTTTAAATGTTATTTCACTTAAATTTATACTTTATCTATGTGTTGATGTTATAGTATGAGTAGATAATTTTGTTTAAAGTTCAAAATAGTTAGTTGCTTAAAACCCAAATAGATACATTAAACAACTTATGAGCTTTTGTTATGTAACTTTGGTTTTTTGTATATGTGAATATAGTCACATTGCTATTGGGATGTAGCCAATAGCTTTCCCAAAAAAACTCATTTCCAAACCTAGGTAGGCATGACATCATTGAAGTTTTCCTTGTTGAAATTGTTCAATGATTTTTAAGTTATTCATATTTTATTGTACATAATTTCATGAGATTAGTATGGATAGGAGAGATTGACTGGAAAACTATAAAGAAAGGACATAATAATGAACTATAAGTAGACATTATTTAGAGGGTTTCATTGAAAACCATATTAATATTTAGGACAAAAATGTGAAAGGAAAGAATGGCATTCATTTATACTATGACAACAATATGGTGTAAATTTTTGTCCTTGTATGTATAATACAATTTGAAGCATGGCCTCTACACATCACAAGTATTTGAGTAAGAATATTGATTTTTTCTCCAACCCTATCTAGGTCTCTCTTAGTTGTTTTTAAATATAGTATGCCTAGTAGAGTAAGCATGGTGTTTAGTTAGCCATAACATATACTTGAGAAAATTAAGAAACATAATGCATTTATATATGAATTACTTCGAGGGTTATTGATCTATATTGATAACTTGACCTACAATAACTTTCTATTGGCACATGATAGAGGCCTATTGCATGTTATTCTATTGAGACTATATTGCTAACTTGTATAAGATCATATTACTTAACCTTTAGTTCTTCCTACTATACAAAACCATAATTAAAGTAATGAGGTTGTTAGTCCTAGTTAAGAAGTGTTTATGTAACATCTTTTACTTTGTAATTCATAAATGAAATGAAAATTATCATTATGAAACCAGTACAACCAATATCTCTTAATATATCTATTGGTTGGTAATCATTATTGAAAAGAATAAACATACTTATACCTTATATAATTTATATAAATATTTATTATTAATCCAATACAAAAAAGTATTTATTATTTTTATATAATTATCATAATGATTTACTATTCCTAATATCTATTCTTGAAATTCTTTTGCTTTTATTAAAAAATTGTCCCTCCATCAAATCAAATAACTTGGACAATGTACGTCTTAGAATTATATGCTTTTAAGAAATTGAACTTATGATTATGTTTCCAGTTAACAGAACATTCGAAGACTTTTATGTTGTGGACAAGTGGGACTACAAACTGTGATCAAGAAAAGTGATGATGATAGCATTTGATAAGACAGATGAAATTCTGGAGATATACAGTAAAGACTGATTATGTAATGAATTTTTGACTGTATGTGAAATTTCAGAGATAATGTGGAGCAGGCTATGCCCACCAAATAAGCGAAAGCGAAATGGTGGTAATCTCAAGCCAGTCACAAGCCAGTCACTCTCTTTTAATATGAGAACTACTTCTCATGAATACCTGTCAAACTTTACGGTTCTTTCCCAAAGTTTAATGAGAGCCACACACCTAAAGCAATAAATGCTCTATAAATATGAAAGCAACCTTTTCCATCACAAATCATTGAGTGAGTGAATTCAAAATAATATTTTTGTCAATGGATCTTTGGTCTACTGGTAAAGTTGAAAGGTTCTAAATGAGGCTATGACATCGAAAAAGGGATGAGGTCGGGATCGTGCCCCGAGCGAATTTAGCGGAATGGATACCCCTTAGTCCTTGACATTTAGTCGAAAAGGTTCAACCCAAGAAGGCTTGTGCTCCCGTATCAGATAGCAAAAAAGAATTTGTGGATGACCTCCATCAAAAAAAAATAAAAAATCAATAAATGCAGTCAATTCACTTTTGATTTTAATTGGAACCCAAATTTAATTAGTTATAATGGAAGTTAGAGAAAGCGTGTATCCATTCAATATACGATGCAGTCATAGATCATTGTGAATCACCAAATCTATAAAGGATAAAACACTTTGAGTGTAATTCTAGAGTAATGGGGCATACTAATCTCTTTAGAAGCTTTGTCAAAGGAATAGGATTTTGGCTAATTTTCCATCACCACTTCACTATTTGGCATGAAGTTAAAAAAGAACTACTAGAGTTGGACTTTTGGATGCAAACAATTGTTATTTTTTACATTGTTGGATTAAGAGTCTTTATTAGATCGATTAGGACCATTTTTGCCAACCATCCACATCCTTAGTCATAATAGTCATTTGTTTGGAGGTTGATTTTGGCTTGTGGATGATGAGAGGACAATCAATGGTTTCTATGTTTAGAGGATTAACACTTAAACCAAGAATTAGAAAGATTGATACATGAAATATGTTGCACATGATATATATTGTTAATATATTTATCTATGGTTTCTTGTAAATAGTGGGAGAGGTCTATCTCCCAAGTAAACCCTATGTTGTAGATAAATTGAATAAAGCTTGTTTACTTCAACATAAACTACCATCTAAAGGTAGGTTTTGATAGAAGCTTAAAATGAGCAATAAGGAAAAGGCAAACTAGAAAATTTGGCCCATAAACACACTTTCAGAGCCTAGTGGTTAGATATTACAAAATCTCTAGTGTTGGGAGAAAAACCGAAAGCAAACTATGAACATATCAAGGGCCATTTCAAACGACTACATCCACATGTTTAGATTCCACAAAGTGGAAGAGGAAAAGACCTTTGGTTAAATTATAGATAGCATCCATTTTAACCCCATGGGGGACTGTTAGGAATAAGGTGTCTCAACCTTGGATAATTCCTATTCTTATTATTTGTTTTGTAAAATGTATTTCTTGCAAATAATGTAATTAAGTGTGAGTGTACATGTCTAGTTTGCATGTTGATGTGTCACTCCACTTAAATGTGTCGGCATCTTGAATTATGTGTAAGGAGATCATGGCTAAAACGGTTATGACGGATTCCTATGACACGTAAGAGCTATGTCTGGAAGATTCAATGACAGGTGAAGACATGTGGCAACTGATAAAGTTGAGTACTGTACACTCTTCCACGATAGTTCCTATTTTCTCGGAGAATGGTAAAACCCTAATACAGTTATCTTCGGAAGTTGCCCTAAAAAGGGAAGCGCATGATATAAGAGTTTTTTAGGGTTGCGAAGATGTGTGATGTGAGTGTATTGTTGGAATGTTTTGATGCTGCCGCATTTTTGTTTTCAAGGGTTGGAAATCTCCTGAAAGAACTTGCATTGCAAGTGTGTTGTAACCGTTGTGTTGAAGATAATACATTGTGCAGGTTTTGGAGTGCTGGGGTTTTTTACCGAAAGGTTTTCCCCAGGGTAAATCATTGTATCGTTCTTTATTTTCTGTATGTATGGTATATTGCTGCAATATCTTTGTTAAGTAGATTAACGAATCTGAAATTGTAAGGGTTTAAAACGAATTTGCACCATACTTTCCTTAAGAGATTAGTGTAGGAAGCTGTTTCCGCACCTGAGTTTCCTTATAGGGACCTGTTGGTTCCTTTCCAATTGATTTCCCAATTGTCTCTATAGATAAGCTACTTCTAATGCTCAAAACTTCCAGGCCAGTGGCCAACTTAATAGAGAATTTGAATAAATTCTCTCTACTCTTCAAGCTCTGTAAAACCTAACTGGTTTTCAAACATCATCTTAAGATATTGCAAAACATAGATGATGTCACAATAGATAAAGGTAAACGTATAAAGCTATGCCACACTTTTATAAAGGAAACAACCAACACTGATCTAACTTTTAAACTCGAATCACTAGAAAGGCATATATGTTTTGAATTTTGAAATGATGTAAACTAATAAAATAATATATTTTTTAGTATATTTTATGTTTGTATTTTTTTGACAAAAGTAAAAAATTATTTGAATATAGTTTTTTATAAATTAGCACTGTAATTTAGTTGCTGATAAAATGCTGAAAAATGGTGTTACATGAGACGTCAAGCTTTATATAGTAATTTTTTTTTCTTCAATTTTTTTGTGTATATTTATAACTTGAAACTTTAGGATATGGATATATTGTTTTACAATTTTCATAAATATATATTTTAAAATAAATTATCAAGGACATCATTTTTTTTAATTTTTTAATAAGTTTTAGTATTTTTCTTGACATGGTAATCAACCTAATATTTTTGTGTTGATAACCTACTTTTAGTAAAAATAAAAATATAATAGAAATAATAACTGAACTATTAAAATAAATATATATTTGAAAACTAAACTTATGGATATAAAAAAGGGTATTTTTACATTTTAAAAAAATGTTATTTATATGAGTAGGAGTTGTTGAAAAATTAAAATTTTGAATAATTTCATTTTTTAGTAAATTGGCCTCAAAGTGGTGTTACATATGCGTTTAGCTAATAATTTTAGTTGGAAAAGTTGTGGACATATTTAACTTATCTTGAATGAATCTTACTAGATCATATGTTTGACCAAAATTAATTTTTAGTTATAAATACTAAAATTCACTTATGCTGATAAGTTGGTCGAAAGTGTGACACAACTTTGTACTTTTACCCATAAGAATTTCAAACTTATAGATGATGTCACTTTGGATTATTAACTAATATGGTTTAAAATTTCAAGGATTTTTATGAAAACAAAGCAATGATGGAAGGATTGTCTAAGTTGTGAAGGAACATAGATGCATTAGTTTATTTAGAAATTAAGTTTCACCTCAAAGAGCTACTTAAAGGATTGAAATCAGGAGACTAGATTTTTTTTTTTTGAAAAGGTAAGCTTGGATCAAAGCTAGAGTAGTTGAATAGTGCCAATAAAAAACATCGAATAACAAATGCAAAGTCTCAAAATGAAAAGAGCTTTGACTAAATTGGATCGAGCATATACCAAAGAAGAAATTCACTAGTATTAGAACTCACGAGAAACATGGATGGTGGAAAGGGAATGAAATTCCAAGATTTTTCATGGGTCCACTATGGTCGAAAGATAGATCAACAATTTCAAAAGATAATTAAAAGAAATATGATTCTATTGAAATATTCATATAAGATTAAATAAGAAGTGCAAGTCTTTATTTTTAAATTATTGATAAAAGAAAAAAGATATTTCCACAAGAAAATAAATTAGATTGTAAGTTTCAAATTGCATCCTATCATGGAATGTCAAAATGAGGAAGTTTTGAATTCATTCAATAAAGAAGAAATCAAAGTGACCTTGAAACAAATATAGAAGGATAAAACACCTAGCTTAAATGGGTTTCTAAATAGTGTTTTCAAACATTAGGCGACATGATGGCAAGAAGATAATACTTAGTCACAAATAAATCAAGGATATATAACAATATGTTTAAGGAATTCAATTGTTCAATTTTGAATCTAATTCCTAAGAAACATGATTGTAACACCTTTGCTGATTTTAGGCCAATTAAATCATACATCATGATATAAAATATTATTTGAAAAGCTATTATTGAGTGATTCAAATAAATCATTTCAAATATCATACATGTCAAACAAGTGAGTATCATAAAAAGGATTAGAGATATTAGATTGTATCATAACAATTCATGAGACTATTGTTTATGAAAAATAGAGAAAGAAAATGACAAGTTTCTAGAACATATATTTAGGTCAAATATCATTTTCTTAGAGAAATTTTTTGGACTTAGTCTTCTTTAAAATAATTGGAGTGGACAATCAATTCTATGGAAATATTACATTTTATTATTTTGATAAATACAGATTCTATTGGTATTTTTAATAAGTCATGGAAAAAGGCAAGGAGACCCTTTAAATGTGGAAACCTTTGATATCCTCAATTTGTTGAAAAGAAAAAAGAAATATAAAAAATAATTTAATAACTTTTAATGTAAAATATTTTATAACTTGATGTTAAAAAAAATGGTTTTAATACTTCCCTTAGACTACAAATTACCTACAACAAAACAAACATCACCTAGACTATTACAACAAACCTTTCAACCTAATTTATAAATGACGTTTGTAGTGACCCTCATGATGACAATTTTATTTTAGTTGTTTTGTGATACTGTTAGAAGTTAGATGTTTGAGATTATGTTGCTTCGATGCTTTATGTCATGGTTTTCATGACCTATTGTGAAACTCAGTTGATGATACACTTTACCTTGTGATGTGATGTTTCTTTTCATGAGATGACAATATTATGATGATCTATGATGCTTTGTTGTGTACATGATGATATTATGATGTGGTTTAAGTTAAATGCTATGTTTATGTCATTCGGAGAAGGAGACGGTCTAGCAGTACTCATTCGTGAGTGCCCTGCTACATTGCGAATCTTCTTCACATTGTGTCTTCATATGTATATTTGTTGGTTCATTTGACTGTGCAGTGTTTTGCAGCTTTCAGGTACAGGCATCGACTCCACTTGCTTGTCAGGTTTGAGCGTGCCATGGCCCAATGGTATCGTTGAAGGGAGATAGACTTGTCCTCTGTCATGAACCATTGTTCTAAAAAGAACGAGTATCCATTGTCACCCTTATGTCTTTTCGTTCATCTGTTGTGTGTTCGTAGTGTTGCATAATGTTGTATTTACTATGTTTTCATAATGTTAATTAGATTATTTAATGTTAAATGAAAATAGTAATGTTGACTTTTTGTTTAATTGCAATGTTTAATTTGGAAAAAGTTATTTTTAGTTTATTAAAGAATTGAAAGAGAAACATTAAAATATGTTATTTGCAAAAGTTAATTATTTGTAATTGATTTAATTATGCAAGTTGATGTTTTCAAAAATTTAACTGGTGGTGATGTGCATGCAAGACAATGAGTTAAATTTTTGTTCACTTTGAAAATGGTGAAAAGAGTATATTATAGGAAAAAGATCATTCAAAAAAAAAAAAAAAGGAAGTTGATTTCGAAAAGAAAAATATGGCTTGCACGGGAAAAATATTCCCTCTGTAATTTGTTTGCTAGGGTTTTGATTGGGGAAGCTGAAAAATTGTTGTATGAAGATGGTGATCACATTGTGAAGAATTTAAGGATTGAAGTGTTGAGAATTATGCTTCATCATTCTTCGTTTCCTAGAGAGTGTTCTCAGGTTCTTCTCTTTTAAATTTCAAGTTTGTTTTGATGTAATCTTGTTAAACTTCTGCTGCAAAATTTTGTCTGAGAGTTTTTGTGAAAATTTGGTCTTCAAATCCTGCATGTACCAGAAGAAAACATTAATATCAATATTTTTGGAAATCTACACAACAGAAAATGAAATCGTCATAGTTTTTTTGTTGAATTCTATTTGGAAAACTTAAAGTAAGGAAACTTGAAAGAATGTAGTTAGGAACTCTACAATTTTACTTTTAAACTTAGAGATCTTTTTTTTTTCGGCCTGCAAATTGAGTGTATCTTTTCACCATTGTTATGTCAAACCTCGTCCCTTTGTATCATAAGTTTATTGAAAACTGTAACTCCATAATTTATCTATTTAAAAGAATAAGAAATTTGTGGTCGGATTGGTGTTGAGACACGCCTTAACCCTGTTGATCTCTTGCATCTACTTTTATGGCAGTCTCCTCTTTTTATTGTTTGGTATGTTATTTATGGCGTTGTTTCTCTCATGACCTGATCTTCTTTCCTTATGTTTCTGTGATCATTACATAGTCTTACTTCCATCTTAACCACAAATGGAATCCTTGCTTTAAATGCATATTTATGTTTTGCTTGATATCTTTTGTTTCCTTTTGGTTGGTGACATGCATGGGTATTGCATGTTGTACTTGCGCATGAATCCTCTGTTTCTTCTGGCCGCGTAATCTAGTTTCTTTGGCAACCCTGTCCTCTTGTGCATGGTCAGTTGTTTAGTTTGGAAAAGCGTATTATTATTGTAAACCTTCTTGTTTCAAATTCGATTTTTTTAACAGTCTACAACACTTGATAATAGTCGATAGGAGAAAATAATCGTGTTTTATTTTCTGTGCATGAGTTCCGCATAAGCGTTTCTTTGGAAATCCAACATATGGTTTTGTGTGTCAAATTATTTAAATTCTCTATTTGAATTTTTCCTCCTTCACGTCAACTCTTTATTTCAAACTCTTCATCATTAATTGGTTTTTGCATGCATTGTGCATGCACATGGTGCCATCATCTTATTAGGTCTACTGTGTGCTCTTAATTGTTACCGTATGCATGCAACTGTGTCACCCTTTTTCTATTTGAGGTCGTGGGCTCTAGTAGTTAAATGATCTTTCATCCTGAAGTTTCCTTACTTAGTATTATGTTATACTTGTCACGGTTTCTTAGTAACGTTTTAAACTTGGAATTGAATTATTATTAATGTTGTCTATTGAATATCATTTTCACTAGCTTTCGACGTAGCCTGTTGGTCTCCTTATGCAACTCTAGTATGCTCGGTTAATATTTGCATGCTTAACCGATACCTCTTTCTATTGGATCTATCCTTGCTATGTAGTCATGGATCTTAGTTCGACATACCTCTGTGCAGGAAAACATCAACAATCACCTCATGTTGTTATAACCCCAGTCGATGGATGGAAGGTTTCTATAATGAAGTCATGTTTTACATGAAGGTTCTCGTCATGCAAATTGTAATGCTTGTTATTCCTTAGGTCGGCTATATATGCATTGACTGCGTGTGGAATCCACCTGTCCTTTTGGAGTTTAAGTTTGAATGTTTATCTTGTTAATACTCTAGTCTTAAGAATCTGATCCTGTTTGCAATCTATCTTATCTATTTCTCTATTCATGCCACATATTATCTTATCTTAGTTGATATTAGTAAGTTTCCTTAACGTAGAGTCTACCACTCAAGGATTCACGGGTTCTTTCAGTTGAAAGGTCTTTGGCTAAGTCTTGATGATAAATGTTTGGTACATAAAATGAAATTATAATCTTTGGATAAGTATATGTTAACTGTTAAATAAATATATTTATATCATACCTTGTTAGTAATATCTTCTAAACAAAATATATTTAAATATAATTAATTTGGTCATTAATTTATATTGCCTAGTCTTAAATATTAAAATAAAAAAAAGGGCAAAGGAAATGAAGTAATGCATATATCTTAAACTCCTCCTTATTCTACGAAATCGTTATTATTCTAACTATAAATATTTATGAAACAATTTATTTGTTAAGATATAAATGTAATGGTTAAGAAGTGGTTTATTAAATTATTTACATTAGAACCGTAAGTTATTTCATTTTGATTATAATGATTTTTTGTAAGTATTTAGATAATGGAGTTTTAAATGCCTAAGATCACTCTTTGAAGGATTGTGAATTGAGAAACATTATCTTCATGGTAAAATGTATTATCTTCTCATTCAACGAGTTTAATGTATTATCATATTCTTGTTGGTTTGGGAATTTTGAATGGGATTTGTAAACTATGCTCAGTTATTGTTTTTGGACACAAATCCATTCTTTTATATAGTGAGTTTTATCGTTTATAAGGTTGTCTTTCAAAGGCTTTTATATTAGTAGTGATCTTTGTTTTATCATAATGTTGAGTCATGATCCATGTGCGTAATGCCTTATCTAATAATATTTTGGGAAATTTGTAATCCTTGTTATGGGAGTACGCATTTGCGGAAGTTTCGCCATGCATGTTATGTCAGTTAATGTTATTGTATTGCTCGGTTGATTTTAAGTCCTTGTGTAAAAGAAGCTTATGTTGCATGCATGATGTTTATTGTTTTAGTCTTTGCGAAAAGTTGTACCTTAGGAGGAGTGGCTTCCGATAGGGGCCGGACCCGAAAGAGGTTGCATGGGTAACCTTTCGGAAGTTGGTAACCAAGTGATAATCTCAATAATTTATAGGGGTTGGGTAGTTTAATTTAACCATACAGATAATATTGCCTCGCCTTGGTCTTTAACTCTTGTTTAGGTTAAAGCCGGTTGAGAAGGCCTGTAATGGAAACTCAAACACTTTGTCTTCTTGAGAAGTGATTCGTAGCCACATAAGTTCATTTAGGGGCCGAAAGTCATTAAAGGTTGCGAGGGTAATTCTGATAGACGGTCGGTAACCTAGGAAGGCTATCCAGGGTAACCTATTACATTTATGTGATGACACTCTTATCCTAGTACACTTGTTTGTTTACTTGTGATTGTGAGTCACCTTGGGAGTTTGTCAATTGCCATGTTATTGTGATGTCATGTGTGTCGACCATGTATTATGTGATGTACTTCTTGATGTCAATTTTGACTTGAGGACCTGTTCTATCTCCTAGCACATGGGGTGGGCTTTTGAGTTCCACACGGTTGGGAGGAATGTGCCACATTCTCCATTGGGTCCCCTCCAGGTGAATTTGTTCGTGAATTGTTTGTTCTAGATAAGATTCTAGATTGTTCTTCGTTCACCGAGTTGTTCGTTGGACGGGTTCGTGGACGTGGTCATTTTCTTTTCTTGATCTTATTCTTCATTGTACACACTCATGATGTTACATGAGGTTTCTTTGTTTTGATACTAGTATTGTTTTGAGATTTGTCACAATCTCATTTATTGCTATTTAAAATTTGATGTAATGTATCAGGACATGATTATCCTCATAACTTGATCTATTTTTAGTTCTTGTAATGTTATGATGTTATTACTATAGTAGCATAGATGTGGAACCCTAAAACATTTATGTTAAACTGTTATCTTATGTTGTTGTTATATGTTTTAAAAAATAAATTATTCGGTGGAGTTGTGTTTTGATGTAACGTTTCTGGGTTCCACAGCGGGGCGTTACAGCTTGGTATCAAAGCCAAGGTTCTAACACTGGGTGCTCTAGTTCATGCGAGCCCACTAGGTTGTCCTAGGTGTTAGATTCTTGTGTGTTTTTGTTACTTGGTTTCATATGTCTTTTAACTGAGACTCGACTTTGACCTTGTGTAGGATCATGCCGCCAAGGCGAGCTCATTTTAGACGTCGTGGCGATGGCCGTGCTGTGAATCCTCAAGATGCTCCACCGCAAAGTTCACATGAAAGTGAACATGAAGAGTAACCTAATCCTCCAGGAAGTGATAATCAGGTTCTGAATCAACCTGCTACAGGAGATCTTTTACATTCATTACTCGAGTAGGCTCTAACACATCTCGGGCCTAGACAGGGAATTGATCAGGAAGTGGTCAGGGAGAGAGACAGGACACCACCTAGGAGGATAGCTCAGACTGCGGAACAAGATGTCTTAGTTGCAGGGCACATCAGGGACTTGTTGAGGGCACACCCTCCTATTTTCAATGGTACTGGCGGAGGTTTGGAGGCAGAGACATGGTTACTAGATTTAGGACGATGTTTTTCTATGCACCCGTATGGCAGTAACACCCGTGTGAGATGTGCTATC
Organism: Sequoiadendron giganteum; assembly: GCA_007115665.2. Classification (NCBI taxonomy): domain Eukaryota; kingdom Viridiplantae; phylum Streptophyta; class Pinopsida; order Cupressales; family Cupressaceae; genus Sequoiadendron; species Sequoiadendron giganteum. The sequence goes on along the minus strand of CM021109.1, from coordinate 495,800,625 downwards.
ATGCATCTTAGAGGCTTTGCCTCTACTTGGTGGTAATTGGAGGAGCAGAAGCTCCATTTGGAGATAGGATCAGTATCATGGGACATGTTTCTGGAGCGTTTCAGAGTGCACTTCTTATCTGATCATTGGAGGCAACACTGTGCAGATGAATTTCATGACCTGCACCAGATGGCAATGTCTGTGGAGTAGTTTGAGCGTAGATTCTACGAACTCAAACAGTATGCAGGTATAATAGATGATGAGGCGATGTTAGTTCAACATTTTATTTGGGGCTTGAACGCTTGCATTAGTGGTGGAGTTAGATTCTTCGAGCCAAAGACTATGGAGGTAGCAGTTGAGAAAGCTCAGATTGTAGAAGAGAATTTGTCCATGGTGTTAGGAGGACACACAAGCATTTTGATCGGTAGTGCTTCTACCACAGGATTTGGTCCGCACGGTGGTCAGATTCAGACAGGTGGTTCCTCTCGGAACCAACAGGCACCCTTTAAGGGTGGACTGTAGCAGCATCATAATTATTCACAAAAGAATAAGGGTTCTTAGAAGCAGCCAAGTAATGGTTCTTAGTTTGGAAAGAATCGTAATTGGATGCGCAATAAGCGTACTCGCCAAGATCAACCTACTCAGAGTGCATAGTCAACAGTTAGCAGAGGTAGTTTCTAGCAGTCAAATGCACCTTCTGGTGGCCGAGGTTTTGGCAGAGGTCTTGGTAGGGGCACTGGATGCTTCTCATGTGGTCAACAGGGCCATATTGTGAGGTAGTTCAGGGTTTGGTCAACAACCCACAGCTCCGGAGCCGACAGTTGGCGATGCAGGATGTTCTCATAGAGTCTTTTCTGCAGTGGATAATCGTCAGGCAAACCACCAGAATACAGTTGTTGAATCATCAGGTCAATTATAGGGTGTTAGAATTTCTATTTTATTTGATTCTGGTGTGTCTGATTCTTTTATCTCTCCTTCTATTGTTGAGTGATACAAACTTGTGGTGGTTAAGTAAGGCGTTAGGTGGCAGGTAGAATTGGCTTCTGGAGCTAAGGTAGCAGTTGGATCCCTCGTTCGTTATTGTGGACTTAGGATTGGATCGTTACTTACCTCAATTGATCTTCGAGTTACACCCCTTGGATCGTATGATATTGTTCTAGGAATGGATTGGTTAGAATCTCATAGTGCAATGAGAGATTGTCGACGGAAGACTGTGAGTTGTCTAGACGACTCTAGTGCAGAGAATGAGATAGTTGGTGTGCAGAAACCCATTTCTTTGTGGATTATTTCCGCTATGCAGTTAAGAAGGTGTATGTGATAGGGCTACCAGTTGTTTGCAGCTACTATTAGTGATTTTGGAGGTAGGGGATAGTTGAGAAATATCTCTTGATGATTACCCTATTCTCAGAGAATTTGTGGATGAGTTTCCTAGTGATATTTCAGGTATGCCGCCAAAATAGGATATTGATTTTCATATTGATCTGGTTCCTGGAGCTGATCCTATATCTTAGGCTTCGTACAATATGACTACACTATAATTGGAAGAGCTTCGATTGTAGTTGGAAGAGCTCTTGGCTAAGGGTTTCATTCAACCGAGAGTTTTGCCTTGGGGAGCACCTGTCATCTTCGTGAAGAAGAGGGATGGATGCCTCAGGTTATGCATTGATTACGGACAATTGAATAAGGTGATGGTCAAGAATCGATATCCTTTGCCTAGAATCGATGACCTTTTTAACTAGGTTAAGGGATAAAATGTTTTCTCTAAGACTGATTTGAAATCTAGATATCATCAGTTGCGTATTTATGAGGCAGATATACATAAGACTGCATTTTGAACTCGTTACGGGCACTACGAATTCACCGTGATACCATTTAGGTTAACGAATGCACCGCCAGTTTTTATTAGCCTGATGAATGGTGTCTCCCGCAGCATATCTGGACTGCTTTGTTTTAGTGTTCCTCGATGACATTTTAATTTATTCTAGAAATATGAAGGAGCATAAGGAACACATGAGATAGGTATTGCATTGTTTGAGGGAGAACCAATTGTTTGTGAATTTATCGAAGTGTGAGTTCTTCCAGACTAAAGTGAAATACCTTGGTCATGTTATCTCTGGGAGGGGATTGCAGTAGATCCTTCGAAGATCCAAGCCATTATGGATTGGCCCATGCCTACCAATATTTTTGAGGTTAACAGTATTATGGGTTTAGTAGGGTATTACAGGTGGTTTGTCGAAGGGTTCTTTAGAATTTCTTATCCTATTACTTCTCTTTAGAGGAAAGGGAAGAAGTTCATTTGGTCAGATCGTTGCCAGTTGGCCTTCCAGAAACTCAAGGAGAAGTTAACAAGTGTGCCTATTTTAGTTGTTCTTGATCCTACTAAGGACTTTGTAGTTTGTATTGATGCGTCCTTGGAGGGTCTAGGAGCCGTTTTGATGCAAGAAGGTCGTGTGATAGCCTATGAGTCTTGCAAGCTTAAGGATCGTGAACTGAACTAACCCACTCACGATCTGGAGTAAGCGATAGTCGTTCATGCTTTGGTTTGTTGGCACCATTTTGTGTTGGGACATCATTTTGAGTTACATAGTGATCACCGTAGTCTGCAATACATATTTACTCAACCTAATCTTAATGCTAGGTAGAGATGGTCGATGGAGTTCTTGTGTGAATATGACTTTGAGGTCAAATTCATTCAGGGGAAATAGAACGTGGTAGAAGATGCTCTTAGTTGACGTAGACACGAGATATCTGCAATGACTCTAGTAGTTGATTTGAGGAGTCAGATAGTGGTAGCACTTCCTACCGACATATTATGTCAGGAGGTGAAGGCAGAGTTTTAGGTAGACCTTTGGAGGGTAGGTTTGCAGATTATACACTTGAGTCCGGTGGTTTGTTGCAGCATTTGGGTCGAATTTATGTACCACTTGCAGATGGAATTCGTACTTTGATCTTGTCAGAGGCGCATCAAGCATCGTATTCAGCTCATCCTGGTGTCAAGAAGATGCATGCAGATCTTCGTCAGTTGTATTTTTGGCTTGGGATGAAGCATGACATTGTCAATTTTGTTGCAAGATGTCTAGAGTGCCAGAGAGTTAAGGCTGAGCATCAGCATCCCGCAAGAGTATTACAGCCTCACCTTGTTCCAGAATGGAAATGGGACATCATATCAGTTGATTTTATTGTCGGGTTGCCTATGTCTTATCGTCGACATGATGCCATCATGGTCACTGTCAACAGGTTGACTAAGGTAGCTCATTTCTCTCTAGTTCGTTCATCATATAATGCCTCTTCCATGGCAAAGATCTTCATGCAGGAAATTGTACGTTTGCATGGAATCCCATGCAGAATCATATCGGATAGAGATCCTATTTTCACATCATCTTTATGGATGTCTCTTTAGCATGCTTTAGGTACACAGGTGAACTTCAGTTCAACTTATCACCCTGAGACAGACGGTCAAACTGAGAGGGTTAATCAGGTGCTTGAGGATATGCTTAGGATGTATGTCATGGATCAGCAGTCACAATGGGAAGAATACCTTTACTTGGTGGAGTTTGCGTATAATACTGGTTATCATAGCTCCATAGGTATGCCTCCTTTTCAGGAATTGTATGGACACCCATGTAGGACCCCATTGAGTTGGGATAGACTTGAGGACAAGGTACTTCTTGCACCTGATATGTTGCGAGACATGGAGCAGTAGGTAGATCATATCAAAGAGCATTTCATTGCGGTATAGGACACACAGAAGAAGTACATCGATGCTCATCATGTTGATTGCCAATTTTCTATTGGTGATACAGTGTTTCTTTGAGTGCGTCCGCAAAAGAGTCCAATCCATTATGGAAAAGGCTCTAAGCTCACACCTTGATTTGTTGGGTCGTTTGAGATTCTGGAGAGGATCGGTCTTGTAGCTTACCGACTTGCCTTACTGCCTAGCTTGTCATGCATCCACGATGTCTTTCATGTATCTTTTCTTAGACCATATAATCTTGATGTTTCTCATGTACTTGATTGGAATGATCTACAGGTCGAGGACGGGATGCTAGCTTTAGAGCCCGTGGGCGTTCTACAACGCAGGACACTCACCCTCAGAAGTCGAGACATTGATTAGCTGAGGGTCCAATGGGACCCTAGTGATGAGGCTTCTGCTACTTAGGAGGATGCAACGTGTATGGGGGAATTGTATCCCTATCTATTCATAGGCTTCCAGGAGTAAGCCTCACCCTAGGGGGGGAGGATGTAGTGACCCTCCTAATGACAATTTTATTTTAGCTATTTTGTGATACTGTTAGCAGTTAGATGTTTGAGATTATGTTGCTTCGATGCTTTATATCATGGTTTTCATGACCTGTTGTGAAATTCAGTTGATGATACACGTTACCTAGTGATGTGATGTTTATTTTCATGAGATGACAGTATTATGATGATCTATGATGCTCTGTTTTGTACATGGTGATATTATGATGTGGTTTAAGTTAAATGTTATGTTTACGTCAGTCGGTGAAGGAGATAGTCTAACAATACTCATACATGAGTGCCCTGCTACATCGTGATTCTTCTTCACGTTGTGTATTCATATGTATATTTGTTGTCCATTTGAATGTGTAGTGCTTTGCAACTTTCAAGTACAGGCATTGACTCCACCTGCTTGTTAGGTCTGAGTGTGCCATGGCCCAATGGTATCATTGAAGGGAGATAGACTTGTCCTCTATCATGAACCATTGTTCTGAAAAGAACGAGTATCTATCCTCACCCTTATGTCTTGCCGTTCATTTTTTCGTGTGTTTGTAGTGTTGCATAATGTTGTATTTACTATGTTTTCATAATGTTAATTAGATTATTTAATGTTAAATGAAAATAGTAATGTTGACTTGTTGTTTAATTTGGAAAAAAGTTATTTTTAGTTTATTAAGGAATTGAAAGAGAAACATTAAAATATGTTATTTGCAAAAGTTAATTATTTGTAATTGATTTAATTATGCAAGTTGATGTTTTCAAAAATTGAATAGCTAGTTGTGATCTAATTACAAAATATCTTTATTAAAGACTGTTTTCAAAAATTTAACTAGTGGTGATGTGCATGCAAGACAATGAGTTAAAGTTTTGTTCGCTTTGAAAATGGTGAAAAGAGTATATTATAGGAAAAAGATCATTCAAAAAAAAAAAAGGGAAGTTGATTTTCAAAAAGAAAAATTTGACTTGCACGGGAAAAATATTCTCTCTGTAATTTGTTTGCTGGGGTTTTGAATGGGGAAGCTGAAAAATTGTTGTATGAAGATGGTGATCGCATTGTGAAGAATTTAAGGATTGAATTGCTAAGAATTACGCTTCGTCGTTCTTCATTTCCGAGAGAGTGTTCTTAGGTTCTTCTCTTTTAAATTTCAAGTTTGTTTCGATGTAATCTTGTTAAACTTCTACTGCAAAATTTTGTCTGAGAGTTTTTGTGAAAATTTGGTCTTCAAATCCTGCATGTACCAGAAGAAAACATTAATATTAGTATTTTTGGAAATCTACACAACAAAAAATGAAATCGTCATAGTCTTTTTGTTGAATTCTATTTGGAAAACTTGTAGTAAGGAAACTTGAAAGAATGTAGTTAGGAACTCTACAATTTTACTTTTAAACTTAGAGATCTTTTTTTTTCGGCTTGCAAATTGAGTGAATATTTTCACCATTGTTATGTCAAACCTCATCCCTTTGTATCATAAGTTTCTTGAAAATCGTAACTCCATAGTTTATCTATTTAAAATAATAAGAAATTTGTGGCCGGGTTGGTTTTGAGACATGCCTTAACCTTGTTAATCTCTTGCGTCTACTTTTATGGCAGTCTCCTCTTTTTATTGTTTGGTATGTTACTTATGGCGTTGTTTCTCTCATGACCTGATCTTCTTTCCTTATGTTTTTGTGATCGTTACATAGTCTTACTTCCATCTTAACCGCAAATGGAATCCTTGCTTTAAATGTATATTTTTGTTTTGTTTGATCTCTCCTGTTTCTTTTTGGTTGGCGAAATGCATGGGTATTGCATGTTGTACCTACACATGAATCCTTTGTTTCTTCTGACCGCGTAATCTAGTTTCTTTGTCAACCCTATCCTCTTGTGCATGGTCAGTTGTGTAGCTTGGAAAAGTGTATTATTATTGTAAACCTTCTTGTTTCAAATTCGAATTTCTTAACAGTCTGCAACACTTGATAATAGTCGGTAGGAGAAAATAATCGTGTTTTATTTCTTGTGCATGAGTTTCGCATAAGCGTTTCTTTGGAAATCCAACATATGGTTTTGTGTGTCAATTTATTTAAATTTTTCCTCGTTGTCGTCGACTGTTTATTTTAGACTCTTCATCATTAATTGGTTTTGGCATGCATTGTGCATGCACGTGGTACCATCATCTTATTAGTTCTACTGTGTGTTCTTAATTTTTACTGTATGCATGTTATTGTATCACCCTTTTTATGTTTGAGGTCGTGGGCTCTAGTAGTTAACTGATCTTTCATCCTGAAGTTTCCTTAACTTAGTATTATGTTATACTTGTCACAGTTTCTTAGTAACGTTTTAAACTTGGAATCAAATTATTATTAATGTTGTATATTGAATATCATCTTCACTGGCTTTCGGTGTAGCCTGTTGGTCTCCTTATGCAACTCTAGTGTGCTCAGTTAAGATTTGCATGCTTAACCGATACCTCTTTCTGTTGGATCTATCCTTGCTATGTAGTCGTGGATCTTAGTTCAACATACCTCTGTGTAGGAAAACATCAACAATCGCCTCATGTTGTTATAATCCCAGTCGATGGATGGAAGGTTTCTATAATGAAGTCATATTTTACATGAAGGTTCTCGTCATGCAAATTGTAATGCTTGTTATTCCTTAGATCGGCTGTATATGCATTGACTACGTGTGGAATCCACCTGTCATTCTGGAGTTTAAGTTTGAATGTTTATCTTATTAATAATCTAGTCTTAAGAATTTGATCCTGTTTGTAATCTATCTTAACTATTTCTCTATTCAGGCCACGTATTATCTTATCTTAGTCAATATTAGTAAGTTTCCTTAACGTAGAGTCTACCTCTCAAGGATTCGCGAGTTATTTCAATTGAAAGGTCTTTGGCTAAGTCTTGATGAGAAATGTTTGGTACATAAAATGAAATTATAATCTTTTGATAAGTATATGTTAATCGTTAAATAAATATATTTATATATCATAGCTTATTAGTAATACCATCTAAACAAAATATATTTATATATAATTAATTGGGTCATTAATTTATATTGCCTAGTCTTAAATATTTTTTTTTAAAAAAAAGGGCAAAGGAAATGAAGTAATGCATATATCTTAAACTCCTTCTTATTCTACGAAATGGTTATTATTATAACTATAAATGCTTTGCTTTATGAAATGATTTATTTGTTAAGATATAAATGTAATGGTTAAGAAGTGGTTTATTAAATTATTTACATTAGAACGGTAAGTTATTTCATTTTGATTATAATGATTTTGTGTAAGTATTTAGATAATGGAGTTTAAAATCCCTAAGATTACCCTTTGAAGGATTATGAATTGAGAAACATTACCTTTATGGGAAAATGTATTATCTTCTCGTTCAACGAGTTTAATGTATTATCATAGTCTTGTTGGTTTGGGAATTTTGAATGGGATTTGTAAACTATGCTCAATTGTTGTTTTTGGACACAAATCCATTCTTTTGTATAGTGAGTTTTGTCATTTATAAGGTTGTCTTTCAGAGGCTTGTATATTAGCAACGATCTTTGTTTTATCATAATGTTGAGTCGTGATCCATGTGCGTAATGCCTTATCTAATAATATTTTTGGGCAATTTGTAATCCATGTTATGGGAGTACACATTTACGGAAGTTCCACCATGCATGTTATGTCAGTTAATGTTGTTGTATTGCTTGACTAATTTTAAGTCCTTTGTAAAAGAAGTTTTTGTTGCATGCATGATGTTTATTGTTTTAGTCTTTGCGAAAAGTTGTACCTTAGGAGGAGTGGCTTCCGATAAGGGCCAAACTCGGAAGAGGTTGCATGGGTAACCTTTCGTAAGTTGGTAACCAAGTGATAATCTCAATAATTTATAGGGGTTGGGTAGTTTAATTTAACCATACAAATATTACTGCCTCGCCTTGGTCTTTAACGCTTGTTTAGGTTAAAGCGGTTTGAGAAGGCCTGGAATGGCAACTTGAACACTTCATCTTCTCGAGAAGTGATTCAAAGCCACATAAGTTCGTTTAGGGGACGGAAGTCGTTAAAGGTTGCCAGGGTAACTTTGGTAGAGGGTCGGTAACCTATTACGTTTTTGTGATGACACTCTTATCCTAGTACACTTGTTTGTTTACTTGTGATTGTGAGTCGCCTCTGGGAGGTTATCAGTTGCCATGTTATTGTGATGTCATGTGTGTCGACCATTTATTATGTGATGTACTTGTTGATGCCAGTTTTGACTTGAGGACCTGTTCTATCTCCTAGCATGGGGGTGGGCTTTCGAGTTCCACACGGTTGGGAGGAACGTGCCACATTCTCCATTGAGTCCCCTGTAGGTGAATTTTTTCATGACTTGTTTGTTCTGGACAAGATTCTGGATTGTTCTTCGTTCACCGAGTTGTTCGTTGTACGAGTTCGTGGACATGGTTGTCTTCTTTTCTTGATCTTATTCTTCATTGTACACACTCATGATGTTACATGAGGTTTCTTTGTTTTGATACTGCTATTGTTCTGAGATTTGTCACAACCTCACTTATTGCTATGTAAACTTTGATGTAATGTATCTGGACATGATTATCCTCATAAGTTGATCTATTTTTATTTCTTGTGATGTAATGATGTTATTACTCTAGTAACGTTTATGGGTTCCACAACAGGGCGTTACAACGTTATTCTATCTAGAAGAAAACATATTCAAAAATTTCTATAATTATTTTAAAGATGTATCAAAAACATCATAGTAATTTACATACAATGCAAATCCAAAATGTACTTTCATATATTACTTCATGATTTTGGAAGACTAGTTTTTAAGTAAGATAATTACGCCGAAGGCGTGTCCTATATGAACTTTTCAAGTTCATTTTCCTCTTCATCAGTTAAGATAGAGTTACACAACATGGTTTATTGGAAAACGATTCTCTACCGTCCATCATTTTTCTTCACTTTTCGGTTGTTTTTTTTTTGCTTTTCGACTATTATCATTTTCCTGTATGTTTTTCCGTTATTGTTTTCCCTACTTTTTTTTGCACTGAGGTCAATGCAGTGACTATGAAATCTGCGGAGTATGTTTATTAACATGAAAATTACATCGTCGTTTTTCACTACTTTGCTCGTCGTTTTTCACTGTTTCATAGTTATCATATTAATTAATAAATTAATGTAAACAGTAAAATCGAATACTGAGGGTTTTTTTATATATCATTTTTAAAAAGTAAGAAAAAATAAATGTTTGTTTTACATTTTAAATTTAAAATCTATTTTTTGTATTATTTTAATTATATTTTAAATTAAATGATAATTACGGCCACCATAATCTAGAGAGTTCAAGAATATGTTTATTAAAATGAAAATAAAAGGTCAAGATCCTCATAATTTAACAAGATTTTGTATATCTATATTATTATATTTTATTAATTAGTTTTAAATATATAATAAATAATTTTAATTTTAATATAAAATGCTATATTATATAACAATATAATATTTAATACATTAATAATAAATATAATATAATAATGATATAAATATAATAACATAATAATAAATACATAAAATAATGACATAAATAACAAATATTTAATTAGTTTACTAAATAATTTGGTTTTTAATATGTAATGTTATATTATATAATATAATAGTTAATACATGAATAATAAATATAATATACTAATATAATATTTAATACATAAAACAATGAGCAAATTTAGGTTTTAAAATTACAACATCCTTTACCTTGCCTAGTTAAGTATAAATTAGTATAATTAATATATAATGTATATTTTAGGTTTTAAAATTTTGACATCTTTTACCCTACATAGTTAAGTATAAATTAGCATAACATTACGACATCCTTTCCCTTATAAAATATAATGAATAATTAGTTTTAAATATATAATAATATTATTCTATAATAAAAATTTAAAAAATTAATACTAATGTTAAAATCATTTTCTAAACTACTTATCAATTTATCTCATTTGTACTACACAAATGTGTGCAAAAAAAAACCAAAATTTTCCTAATTCACCTTCCACACCTCTTCGACGTACCCATTGCACAAGGTGCCATAACTAGTTATAGAAGAAAATGAATGTTCTCCTTATTTTTTGTGTTCACACTTAAATGTATTATATTTTGGAAGTACATTTTCCACGATTTAGAAAATTTACTTGGCTTTGTGAGGCATGACGTGGGAAGGGGGGACTTAGATTAGAATTTAAGACGAGCGTTGAAATAGTCAAAGCTTAAAACCTCACTACGAATGGGAAAAAATTTGAGCGAACCAGGGTTAGTAATTCCTTGGTCAATATCTAGGGTTAAGGGAACCCTTCCTCCCCATTTCCTTGACCTTTATGGATAGGATTAAATATATCTTGTTTTTAGTTTGATGTGAAAATGAGTTTTATGTGTTTTAAATTTAAAGGATGTTATTAATGTAAAACTAGCTTATGTATCTTAATATATTAAGATATATATATTATACGCTGAGAGATGTCATTTTGCAGGCGTTTTTTTTTTCTCTTTTGATTTTTTGAATTTAAAAAATATGCCTCGAAAATGATATCTCTCGACGTATAATATATATATCTTAATATATTAAGAAAGATAAGCTAGTAGCAGCTGCAACGTGCACAACATATTGAATAAACTAATATATTTATAGTTATGATTAGAGTTAGCATTTAGGATTAGGGTTTATATCATGGTTAGGGTTAGTATTAGGGTTAGGGTTTGGTTTAGATTTATTATTATCATTAGGGTTGGGATTTAGTGTTAAGGTTGGGTTTATGGTCATAGTTAGTGCACGAGAATTATGTTAGGGTTAGGGGTAGAATTATGGTTAGGGTTAGGGTTTGGATTATAATTATAACATGTTTCAGGTTAGGAATAAGGCTTTGGTTAGTGTCAAGGGTAGGGTTGAAATTACTATTAAGGTTTGGATTGGAATTATAATTAGGGGTAGGGTAAGGATTTATATTTGGTCAGGGCTATGGTTTGGGTTAGGGTTAGGGTCAAGGTTAGGAATAAGGTTAAGATTAACATTAGGATTAGGATTTGGTTTATTATTATGATTATAGTGAGGGTTAGGGTTTAGACTTATGATTAGGGTTATAGCTAGCGTTAGGGTTTAGTGTTATACATTGAATAAATTAATATAATTAGGGTTATGATTAGGGTAAAAATATAGGGTTACGATTTATATCACAATTAGGGTTAGCATTAGGTTTAAAGTTTATATCATGGTCAAGGTTAGCATTAGATTTAGGGTTAACCATTTAGGATTAGGGTGATTATGGTTAGGGTTATAGTTATAGGGTTTAGTGTTAAGGTAAGTGTTAGCATTAGGTTTATGGTTAGGATTAGAATTTTTTTCTATGGTTAGGATTATGTTTACGGTTTACATTAATGTTTGGGTTAGGGTGAGGAAATGGGTAGGATTGAGATTATTATTATGATTATGATAGAATGATAGAATAATAGTTATGGTAGGTTTAAGTTCAAGATTAAGATTCTAGTGTTAATTTTAGAGTTCAAATAGTGGGGTAAGTGCACCAATCTATGACACAATTTTGATGCCAAATTGCAAAAGAAACCCGTAATGGGCCATATTGCGCTCGCCAAATTTGAAAAATGCCACATTTGGCGAACGCCAAATTGCGCCAAATTTGGCGCTCTCCAAATGGCTTTACCATTTGGCGAGCGCCAAATGGTTTGAATTTTGCAATCGGTGAACAAGTGTGAGTTCTCTTTCTTTTTGCAATGAATTTTGGAATGCATTTTTCTAAACTCTTTTATTTTTGCTTTCTCTTCGAAGGAAACTATATACATGAAATAAACATTTAAGTTTACATTTACATATGGACATTTACTTTCTTATACTTTAAGTTATATTACATGTATATAGGCAGGATGTTTGAGAGTGGTTTCAAATCTCTAGGAATTATAATGTGAATTCTAGTTTTTGGAAGATCTTAAAAATTTGACTTAGTCAAATTTCAGTAATCAGCAATTCAAATTTCAGTAATCAAGAGGTCAAATTTTAGTAGTCAGCAAATTGTATCAACTTTCTCTCTCCTTCTCTCTACTCTCTATCTCTCCACTCCCTCTCTCTCTCTCTCTCCCTTGCTCTCTCTCTCCCTTCTCTCTCTCTCACACCCCTCTATCTCCTCCCTACATCTACCTCCCCCCTCCCCTCTCTCTCTCTTTACCTACCTCTCCCTCCATCACTTTGTATCTCACTTATGTCTCCCTCCCTACCTCTTTCCCTCTCTACTCTCTATCTCTCCTCTCCCTCCCTCTACCTACATCTCTCTCTCACTCTTTATCCCTCTCTTCCCCCACTTTCTCTCTAACTCTCTCCTCTCTATCTCATAATTCTCTCTCCCTCCCTCTCACTCTCCCCTCTCTATCTCACCACTCTCTCTATCTCTCTCTCTCACACACAAACCTCTATCTCCCTCGCTAACACTCCCTCCCTCCATCCTTCCCTCTCTACTTCTCTCTATCTCTCCTCTCCCTCCCTCTCTCGACCTCACCCTCCCTCCACTTCTTTTTGTCTCTCCTCCCAATCTCTCTCACTATTGTCCCTCCCTCCCTCCCCCTCTTTCTCTCTCAATCGATCTTTTTCTCTATCTCACCATTCTCTCTCTCTCACTCACACACACACCTCTATCTCCCTACCTATCCCTCCCCTCTGTACTCTTTATCTCTCCTCTCTCTTTCCCTCTCTATACATACCTCTCCCTCCATCACTCTCTCTCTCCATCCCTCTCTATCTCACTTATGCCTCCTTCCCTACCTCTTTCCCTCTCTACTCTCTATCTCTCCTCTCCCTTCCTCTACCTACCTCTCTCTCTGTCTCTCCATCCCTCTCTTTCTCTCTCACTCTCTCCTCTCTATCTCACCATTATCTCTATCTCTACCTATCACCCCCTCCTCTCTAAATCACCATTCCCTCTCCCAGTCTCCCTCCTTCCCTCTCACTCCCTCCTCTCTAAATCACCATTTTGTCTCTATCCCACTTTCCCTCATTCACTCTCTATTTCTCACTTATCCCTTTCTACCTCTCCCTCCCTCCAACCTCCCTCTCTCTCTTTATCTCTATTTCTCATTCTCTCCTTACCTCTCTACTCTCTATCTCACCACTCTCTCCATCTCACTCTCCCTCCTATCCATCCCTCTCTACCTACCTCTCACTCCACTACCTACCACTCTCTCCCTCACCCATCTTTCTCTCTTACTCTCTCCTTCCCTCTCTACTCTATATCCCTCCCCCCTTCCCTCTCTAATCTATTTCTCTCTCTCCCCCTTCCTTTGTCCCCTCATTTTCTCTCCTCTAACTCTCTCTCCCTCTCACACACACTCACCTCTATCTCCTCCTTTCTTCTCACACCATCCCTCCACTCTCCACTTCTCTCTATCTATAATCTCTCTCTACATCTCCTTCCCTCTATATTTATCTTTATCTCCCCTCTTTCTCTCTTTACCAACTTCTCCCTCCATCACCTATATCTCATCGCAGTTCCCTCTCTCTCTCCTCACACAAACACACCCTATCTCCTCCCCATTGTCTCTCCCTCCCTCCAATTCCTTCTCACATCTTCCCACCTCTACTCCATATTTTATCTCCCCATCCCTTTTTACCTTACCTCTCCCTCTCATCACTTCCATAGCTCCACCCATGTCTCCCAACCCACCCAGTGTGGTCTGCATTTCATGGGCCCAAGGGTTGATAACTGAGGGCTGAGGGCCTTAATTTGACAGTGGCAGATGCAGAGGGCAGAGGGCAGAGGCTCTTCATGGGCTGAGGGCTGGAGGACAGACGGCAGAGGGTAGAGGGTAGAGGGTAGAGGGTAGAGGGTAGAGGGTGAGGCAGAGGAGAGGGCAGTTGGCTTCCATGGGCCCAAGGGACTAAGGCCTGGAGGACTGAGGGATTAGGGCATATACTTAACTCTGGGCTTCATACTCTTAAGGGTTGAGGGTATAGGGTTGATGTAGAGGGTATTGGGTTAAGGGTAGAGGGTATCGAAGTGAGGGTTGAGTGTTTAAGGGTTGAGGGTATAGGGTTGAGGGATTAGGGTAGAGAGGGAGGGAAGGATGGAGGGAGAGATGGAGGGAGAGATGGAGGGAGAAGTGAGATAGAGAGGAGAGAATAGGAGAAAGGGATAGAGATATATGAGGATTGAGGTTCTAATGTATAGGATAGAGGGTTGAGAATTGAGGGTATAGGATTTATGGTTTAGGGTATTGGGTTGAGGGTAGAGGGTAGAGGGTAGAGGGTAGAAGGTTAAAGGGTTTAGGGTTGAGGGTAGAGGGTTTAGGGTATAGGTTTAAGGGTATATGGTTGAAGGATTAGCATTGAGGGTCTAATGTATAAGGTAGAGGGTATAAGGGTTCAGGGTTTAGGGTTTAAGGGTTGAGGATTAAGGGATTAAGGGTTCAGGGTTGAGGATTGATGGTTAAGGGTTTAATGGTTTAAGGTTTAAGGGTTGAGGGTCAAGAGTTTAAGGATGAGGGTATAGGGTTGATGGATTAGGGTTCAAGGTGAAACATATAGGGTACAAGGTATAGGGGTTGAGGTTTTAGGGTTAAGGGTTTAGGGATTAGGGTAGAGAGTTTAATTGGGTTTAAGGGTTTAAGGGTTGAGGGATTAGGGTTGATGGTATTGGGTTGAGGGTAGAGGGTAGAGGGTTTAGAGGTTTAGGATTTCAGGGTTGAGGGTTGAAGGTTTAGGGTATAGGGTTGAGTGTTCAAGGTTTTAAGGGTTGAGGGATTAGGGAAGAGAATGTGGGATGGAGGGAGGGAGAGTCTTGAGAGAGTGAGGGATGAAGTATGAGAGAGATAGAGGTTAGACGGTTAAGGGTAGAGGGTAGAGGGTTTAAGGGTTAAGGTTTTAGGGGAGAGGGGAGAGGGGAGAGAGATAAAGGGAGTGAGTGAGTGAGTGAGTGAGAGAGAGAGACCTGAGAGAGGGAGAGGGGGTAGGAGGGAGATTCCTGAGAGAGAGAGAGTGAGGGAGGATGTGGGAGAGAGATAGAGGTTAGAGGGTTAAGGGTAGGTGGTTAAGGGTTGAGGGTAGAGGGTTTA
>CM021109.1:495743147-495785235 GCA_007115665.2 Sequoiadendron giganteum | reverse complement strand
GGGAGAGGGGGTAGCAGGGAGAGAATTGAGAGAGAGAGGGAGAGGGAGTGGGAGAGAGATAGAGAGTAGAGGGTAGAGGGTTTTAAGTGTTTAGGGTTTAGGGTTAAGGGTAGAGAGAGAGAAAGGTAGAGAGGGAAAGAAGGTAGAGATATTGAGAGAGGAGGAGGCAAGGAGGGAGAGAGAAATAGTTATAGAGGGACAAATAGATAGACCCTTAAACCCTAATCCCTCAACCCCCATACCCTCTTAATCCCTCAACCCTAATCCCTTGAACCCTATACCCTCTTAATCCCTCATATTTTCAAGTTGCCATAAGGAGTATTCAGATTTTCAGGTCCCAGTGCAGTTGCAGGCACATTCAACAACATATGACATTGAGCATGCCTATGAATGTTTTGTTGAATTTGGGTACACTTTGTATGCTGAAGATGACAAAGATTTTTCATATGATAGTAAGAATAATGAAATGCAGACTGATGAGATGAATATGAATCAGATTGAATACAATGATTTCCTGAAGGTTTTCAATGATAGTACATATTGCAGGGTAGGTGGAATAGATAGTTTCAAAAGAAATCTGATGAGCTCTATTCAGAACAAAGTTTATGACAGAGGAAAGTGCAGGTTTTTCTTTTTGAGGTGGCTTGGGGCCATCCCTAATGGTTTAATTTTTTAAACCAAAGCAGGTATAGAGGATTAAGGATTTCCATTACATGGACAATTCTTAGCAATGCCTCTTTAAAAAATTATCTTCCATGCACACTAGTTTACGGTTTTCCACTTCTCTATTTGCTCCATTTTCATATTATTCATCTGTTCATTCCCTCCATCTGTCATTGCCTTCATTTTTCATGGCTTTTCTTGGTCTGCTCTACCAAAGATACTCTAGATTCTTGCAGTGGTTTGCAAAATCACTCATCCCCAACAGGAGCCACTGTTAGAACCTAAAATTTCCATAAAAATTCCTAGGGTTTTCCTATTATTTTCCATAAATTTCCATCAAAACCCTAAGGTATTTTATTTGTTCATGCCTTATATTTTCACTATATTTCCCATAAAAGTCATTATCCACCCTCACATATTCCCCCCATTTAATTCCATTATATTTCATTACCTTTCAAAAAAAAAAAAATCACCGCTTTTTATAAAGCTAAAATACCTTACTCCGCTGCTTTAATATTTACTTTTTATGTCTTACCGCTTTATCATGGCCTCCCATCAGGGGGCTCGTGGTATGGAGGTAGATATATTGAGAGAGGGAGAGAGAGAGGGAGAGAAAATGAGGTATATAGGGGTAGGCTAGACAGAGAGATGTAGAGTGAATTTTGGTGGAAGAGAGAGAGGAGGGAGGGATAGGTAAAGATGGATAGTTGAGATAGATAGAAGGAGAGAGATATAGGTAGAGAGAGGGCAAAGAGATATAAAAAGAGGGGGAGGGAGAGAGGAGAGATAGAAAGAGGGGGAGGGAGGGAGAGATAGAGAGAGTAGAGAGTGAGGAGAGAGATAGAGAGAGGTGATAGCGAGATAATTAGAGAGGGAAAGAAGGTGGAGATATTGAGAGAGAGGAGGGTAGGAGGGAGAGAGAAATAGGTATAGAGGGACAACTAGGTAGAGAGAAGTAGATATGAAAGGAGAGATATAAGGAGAGGTAGGGATGGAGAGAGAGGTGAGACAAAAATAGAGAGAGATCTAGGTAGATAGAGGGAGGAGGAGATAAAGAGAAAAATAGAGGGAGGAAGAGGTATGGATGGAGAGATAGAGGTGAGAGAGATAAGAGAGAGGAGGGGTGAGATAGAGAGAAAGAGAGTAGAGAGGGAAGGGGAAAGAGAGAAGTGAGATAGGTGATAGAGATGTGTGATGGAGCTTAAAATTAGAGAGATAAGGAGGAAGGTGGAGAGATTGAGATGGAAGGAGGGGGGAGAGAGAGAGATGTATAGAGGGATAGGTTAGATAGAGAGAAGTAGAGAGAAAAGGTGGGTGAAAGGAAGAGAGAGGGAGAGAGAGAGGGGGAGAAAGAGAGGTGAGATAAAGAGTAGAAAGGGAAGGAGAGAGAGGGAGATAGAGAAAATTAGAGAGGGAGGGAGGGAAGGAGAGAGAAGTGAGATAGAGAGAACTAGAGAGGGAAGGAGAGAGAATGACAAGATAGAGAGTAGAGAGGGGAGGAGAGAGAATGACAAGATAGAGAGTAGAGAGGGGAGGAGAGAGCGAGGGAAGCAAAGAGAGAGAAAGAGAGGAGAGGGAGGGAGGAAGGGATAGGTAGGTGTAGAGAGTAGAGAGAGATATATAGAGATTAAAGGAGAGGGATGAGAGATAGAAAAATGTAGAGAGGGAAGGAGGGAGGGAGATAGATATTAGAGAGGGAAGGAGAGAGAGATGGACATGTAGAGACATAGTTCTTGAGCTCAAGGAAGATATTGTTAGATAAAAGGATGGAGATAGTGAGAGAGAGAGAGAGAGGTCTAGAGAATAAGAGATGAAAATGAGTGAGATAGATGAAATTCGACCTCCTGAGTACTAAAATTTGACCTCCTAATTACTGAAATTTGAGATGTTGATTACTGAAATTTGACTAAGTCTGAAATTTTAAAGATCTTCCAAAACCTAGAATTTGCATTATAATTCTTAGAGATCCGAAACCACTCTCAAACATCCTGCCTATATATACATGAAATATAACTTAAAGTATAAGAAAGTAAATGTCAACTTATACTTAAATGTTTATTTCATGTATATAATTTCCCTGACAGAGAAAGTGAAAATCTAGTTCTGTGCAAAGCAGGCCATTTGGCACTCGCCAAATGACTTATCACATTTGGCGCATGCCAAATGTTATGAGTCATTTGGCGCTCGCCAAAAGGACTGCTTTAGATGTGTTAATTAACAGGATTTACTAAATTTTCTCATATTTTTGACTGTGCTCCCCATCTCATTTGCACGTCTTTCAATGCAAGTTTATAAAAAAAACCATGATAGCATTAACCTCTATCTCAGCTATCTAAATATATGATTCTTTTTTCATTTTGATTTAGTTAAGGTTTTGATCCATGGCTTCTATTGTAAATGCCTTCATTTTTGGTCAAAAACCAACATGTGCTAGGTTTTGGATAGATATTTACATGTTCATCGAAACGTGAAACAAATTACGTTTTTTGAAATTAGACTCCATTCTACACATGATGAAAAAAAATTCAATTTTTGATTAGTTTGCAAAATATTTGGGGGGGAGCACGCTCAAATTTTAGCTTTTCAGGATGTGTCCACTTTGAAAACTCATAAAATATTATATATTAATTAAAAAAATTATCCGAAAGAAGGAGGATAAAATACATGGTGTTAGCTAATTTCTCATCATTGGGATTTTTGAAATTCTAAAAAAAATTTAACCAAAAAGGGGGGAGCCCTCAGGCGCTATGTTTTTTTTGATAAAAACAGACCTATTTTGCCCCCCCATTTTTGAGACCCTTAATCTTCATTAATTTCAAAAAACAATAGTAGCTTAGAAACTAGACTCGGAGCACTTCAACTTTTGTTCTTGCCGCATCTTGAAATTTTGAGCGTAACTATCTTCATTTTCTCGTGCAAATCAGATTTTCCTGGTTTCAAAAAAAAAGTGGCATCTTAAGCAAAATTGTGTCACAGATTGGTGCACTTACCCAGTGGTTAACCTTAAATTTAACCCTAATCCTACTTGAACCCTAATTTAAAAATATAACCCTAACCCTAACCATAATTATACACTAATTTTAATCATAAGCCTAATCAAACCTTAATCATAACCTTGAATCCTAACTGAAACATAATTTTATTTCAACCCTAACACTAACCATAACCTTAATTGAACCCTAATCAAAACCCTAACCATAAGTGAACCCTAACTATAACCTTAATTAAACCCTAATTAAACTAACCTTAATTGAACCCTTAACATAACCTAACCTTAAACTTTGATTGAACCCTAACCCTAACCATAATTGAACCCTAACACTAATTATAACCCTAATTAAAATAGCTATATAGTTGAACCATAACCACCCTAAGTGATCACGTACCCTAATCGAACCTTAACCCTAATTAAACCCTAACCCTAATTAAACTCTAGCCCTGATTGAACCCCAACCCTAACCCAAACTCTATTTATTCCTAACCCTAGTCAAGTCCCAATCCTAACCACAACCTTTACCAAGCTATATCGTATAACCCTAATATTAACCTTAACTCTAATTGAAACTTAACTTAACCCTAACCATAATTAAACTCTAATCAATAACCCTAACCTTATCATAACCCTATCCCTAATTGAACCCTAAGCCTAATTAAACTCTAGCCCTAATTAAACCCAAAGTCTAACCCAAACCCTAGTTGAGTCCTAACTCTAACCATAACCTTTACCCTAAGCTATATCATACAACCCTAATGTTAACTGTAACCCTAATTGAACCTTAACCATAATTAACCCTAATCAATAATTCTAACCCTAACATAACCTTATCCCTAATTGAACCCTTTTGAACCCTAATCCTATTCCTAATTTAATCGTAATCCTAGTTGATCCCTAACCCTAACCCTGACCCTATCTCTTATTTATTATTAACCCCTAACTGTAATCCTAATTTGAACCCTAATTGAATCATAAACTGAACATTTATTGTAACTCTATTTGAACTCGAACTGTAACCCTAATCCCAAGCTTTATTATAGAACACTAACCCAAATCCTAACCACAATAGTAACCTTAAGTGACCACTAAGCATAATTGAACAATGAAGTTCACCCTAATTTAATCTTAACCCTAATTCAACCCTAATAGTAACCCTAACCCTAATAGTAACTCTAATTGAACGCTATAAGTTTTGGTTATGTATATTTGTCTTAATTCTATCCTAAATTTGAATTGTAACCCTAACCCTAATTCTATCATAAATATGAATTGTAACCCTAACCCTAAACCTAATTGTATCACTAACCTTAATTCTATGCTTAACACTAACCCTAATTTAGCTCTAGTCCTAGTTCTAGTTCTATTGTCTTTTAATTATATATTTTTCCTAATTATAACCAAACCCATAACCCTAATTCTATTCTTAAACCTAACCCTAACCCTAATTGTAAACCCAACCCTTTGGTTATATATATGCCTTGATTGTAACTCTAATTCTAATTGTATCCCTAACTAATTGTATCCCTGATCCTAATTCTATCAGTAATCATAATTCTATCCCTAACCCTAACCCTTATTCTAAACCTAATTTTTTTAATTATATATTTTCCCTAATTATAACCCTAATTCTAATCATAACTCTAACCCTAATCATAACCCTAATCATAACCCTAATCCATATTGTAACCGTAACCCTAATTTTATTCCATACTCAAATTCTAACCCAAGCCCTAACCCTAACCCTAATTCTAAATATAATTTTAATCCTAACCCTTAGAGTAAACTTCATCTAACTATAACACTAATTTTAATCATAACCCTCAACCTAATTCTATGCCTAACCCTACTTCTAATCCTAACACTAATTTTAATTCTAACCATAATTCTACTCTAACCATAATTCTAATTCTAATCCTAATTTTGATTCTAACCCTTATTCAAATCCTACTTTTAACCTTAATTCTAACCCTAATTCTCACCAGTAGGGAGGAGGAATGCACTCCTCTCGTTGTGCCATCTCTTGATAAATGTCATTATGATTGATGTGTGCACTCTGATCTTTGGTATATACCATAATTCAAACCCTAATGATAACCCAATTCTATCCTTAACCCTAATCCTAATTCTAATCCTTACCCTCATTCTATCATTAACTTTAATTCTATCCTTAACTCTAACTCTAATTCTAAGTCTAACCCATGTCCTAAAACTCATTCCTCACCTCAATATTAGTGTTCCATTGTCCCACATTAATATTTAAAAGTGAGATTGCATCACATGGAATTGATCCCTGGATTTCAAAATGTAAAACTTATAATTATTACTTATCATATCTTTTGAGGGATTGTATTCTTACTTATCATTATTTCATTAATATATCTTTTCTTTTAGAGTTTTAAAACTTTTGTTTCAAGGTTTTGTAGGTATTTGTAGTGACTATACTTAAACCACACTCAGCTCATTGGTCAAGGGTAAATTTTAGCTAATAATAATAGAACAACTATTTACCACTTTTTGACATGGATGAAGTGTAAAATTAGTATTAACTATTTAACTATTGAAAAATAATGTTTAAATATAGTGGTTTGAAACTATCAACATAGGATTATATCGAAAAATAATATTATCATATCTTTGAAGTGAAGTTGTGTGTTGTATGGCTTATCAATGTAGATATTTGTTTCAAAATTCAAACATATCTTTAATGGCTTTTACAATCATTATAGGAACAACATTTAGTGCCTCCTCCATTACTTGCTAAAGAAATTGGTACTTAAATTTGATGGCTATTTAGATGTTTGATCATTGCTTTAGTAAATCATCTTTTATATATTTTTTGATTACTCACTTTGGATTAACTATATATACTAACAATAAATTACATAAAATATGAAATATATGAATATAAACAAGTATATTGTTTTACATTTTTATCACTAAAACTTCTATTAATTCAATTTAATTGATAAAAATTTAAACTTCAAAATAATTATGTAATTTTAACTTTTAGAATTGTCCTTTCATAATTTTTTCCTTAAAGTTATTCAGACACTATATACTCTTAATTAGTAAGTGAGTATTTTAGATTATTTTATAATCTCTTTAAAAAGGTGCAATAACGAGGCTCCAAACTCTGAAGAGAGAAACAATCAGTGTCACTGAAAATTCCTTCCAATCTTTGCCAGTGGTGTCATTATACTGTAAGCTTAGTGGAAAAGCAATTGATTTTCTTTTCTTTGGCCATCTTCTAATCTTCTGGGCTTTCTCTGTCTGTAACCATTTAAAATTACTTTTAATAATCTGGTCACTCGTAGCTACATGTCATACGATACACCCAACGTGTTTTCTTGATCATAATCACACATATTCTTGTATACATCTTAGTCTTTAATAATGGCCCACCTTCAAAATTCTTCCTTTCTCAGTGACACCCTAATGTTTTCACATTACTGATCTAGAAATTTCAGATGAACTGTACTACATAAACTCTCTAAAGTGAAGTGAAAAAAAAGAATGGTTTCCTTGACGCGAAATGGTTTCTCATATGGTATTTCTCATCTGCGCCACACGGAAGAGGAACGAATCAAACAAAAAGAAAGTAATAAAATCTACCAATACTGCAAACATATCCCTATTGCAGGCCTGCCTCGCAACAAGACTCAACTGAATTATGGCAGTGGAAGCAGGAAGCATCATTCTTCTTTCTCTAGTAGTGGTAACTATTTTGATAATTGTAGACTATGTGAGGACCAACAATGGAAAGCCACCACATCCTCCATCGTGGCCAATAATTAGGCATCTGCATTTGCTGAGAAAGAAGAAGCCCATTCACCAGATTTTGGCCTCTCTTTCCGAACACTATGGGTCTATCATGTATCTTCACCTTAGTTTCCACCCAGTCTTGGATATGATCTAGGAACATCGATTCTTTCCTACCATATGCTTCCTTGTAGAGCCATCCTCTTTGCATGAGTTGATCTTCACGAAGCATAATCGGTCTTTGTGAGTCTCAATGAAACAATCCCCATAAAAGAGAATTTCTTGCAGAATTTAACCATCGCCATATTGAAATTTGTGTTATGGCTATTCCCCTGCTACCTCTCCTTACAACATCTCTAGTTTTCCTTTCATTTTCCCCCCACTCCCCCATGAATCAATTCAATTTACAAAAACTATCATGCAAAGAACGTAACGCAATAGACATACGATTAGCTAAAATACACTTATTTACCACTACAAGGAAGCTAGTAGCATTCACAAATAGTTACCTTTGTGCCTCCTCAATGTTATTCTTGAATATAACATTTATTGTTGTTACAGCTAGCTAAGTGTGACGTGTCAGAAGTTTGGAAATGCTAGAAGGAATACAAAGAAATTATTTTTGCTAAAACCGTTACTTGTGTTGAGCTCTTATAGAGGTTGTGCTGCCATTGTAGGCTTACGCCTCTCGGCATAAAAATAAGGATCGTTGGATAAGTATATTAGAATATGTAAAATCTTAAATTTTTATGGAGTTTATTTATTTTTAATTGTGAAGTCATTTTTATGAGCAAGATTAAGGACAACAAGCATCATGCAATTTTCCTTGGAAGATTAATGTAATGTTTTTGAAAAGATAAGCAGCATTTACAAGGTGTTGTACCCTTCACAATGAGCCACAAGGGCCAAAAAGGAGCAAGTCTAAAAAGCTAACATCAAAACAAAAAGGAACAGAGACAACACTATAACAACACAAAAACCACAGAAAGATAACCAAACAACATAACACCGGCTCAGGCAGTAGCTAACTGGTATTGTCCCAATTTTTGAATAGGAGGTCCACAGCATCACCACCGACCCAGTCTTGGTTCTCCTAGGCATTATTTCCCTCCAGCTCCACCTTGATAATAGTGGACAGGGTGCTGGTAACGAAGTGACCCAACTTCATTGTGAAGCAGGTCAATCCACGAAACCTTTTGTTGAGCGTGTCCATCTTCTTCTCCAAAGCACAGGGCTCCTCCCCAACATCCATAGTCCCCGGGATCTCATAAGGCTCAACAACAAGGGGGTGTGAAGAATGAGAGGCAGAGGTCTCCTTTGGTAACTTAATGTAATGTTGATATTAGTAGGTGATTTCTTTTAGGTTCTATGATGTGTGCTAGAAGGTTTTTATTCATTTGTTTTGCTAGATGTTTTAAATAGATAAAAGTTTGTGTAGTAAGCCTAATAAATAAATATTAACTTTCCTATAATAACTTTATTAAAACTCTATATTTGTCTTTTATAATTTGCGTGTATTTATTTTCTTTTTCTTTTTTAGGTCTTTTATGTTTTTATCTTCCATCTAACTAGCTCCTAGTGTTTGTGTCATCACTTCACATCTTTCTCTATGAGGACCATTCTCTACAATCTATTCTCATATGGTATATTGCATGTATACTTATGAATAAATCTTTTAGGATTTCATATTTTGATTATTGTGTGTATAATTCATGATATAACATTATATTTATTCTTAATTGAATTAAGGATTGGAATACTTACTTTTATTAGTAATATATGTTGTAACAATAGTTATGATTGTGTAAGTTGGGATAAATTTGCAATGGTAAAATAAATTTGTGTTATTATTTTGTATCAATATTTTTACATGTGGTTTCTATAGATTAAATCAATTTGAATATGCTCCTTGATTGCTTAAATACGAATAAAAAATACTTGAAAGGATCTTAATGAAAATTTCTTATGCTAAATAGGTATAATTGTGTAATTTTGTTTGACAAATGGGTCAATGCAAATAAAATAAAATTGGTGAGCACAATTAGTTATTTGATTAATAGATCTCCTATATATTGTCTATTATGGATAAAAACTCTAAGGAGGCTTGGTTAGTAAAATCCTTTGTTGCAACAAATCGCGGTTTTTTGTTTCAAGGAATATGTAAACATGTCTAAGTAGAAGAGATTTAAGATAAATTTTAAAAAATGTATCTTCATTGTGTCAATGGAAAAGTTTAATAATACAAGCTTTGAAATTGTGAGACTAGAAGGACAATGTTCAATCAAAACATGATCTTTAAGTATGTCATACATTCTTCAAAAACTTTATAACCTAAAGATAAGAAGCAGGCATTAAGGAAATCAAATCCAAATCCCAAGAACCTTTCACTTGAGCATAAACTAGAGACTTGGGATGAATTGTATGAGGAGGTTGGTTCAAAGAGTGAGATAGAAGAATCGAAGGAAGAACAATCTCATACCCCACTCACGAGGAGGTCTACTCAACAAAGAAAGCAAGTTCAAAAAATTATAACCCACCTGATTTTATAGATTTCTTCTATCTACTAATGATTATGAGACTATAATTATAAAGGCTATAAGATCTCTTAGATGAATTTCATGAATGAGGAGATGGATGCACTAAATAAGTATAGTACATGTGACTTGTTAAAGCTTAATAAAGATTGATTTTTTTTTGGTTTCAAATAGTTTTACAAGAAGAAGTTTATCTTAGAGGCCAAGGTCAAGAAGTACAAGTCAATATTAGGGGAAAAGGGTTTTTTCCTGGGTCTTGGTTTCAATGAAATCTTATCTCTTGTTGTGAAGCTTACAGTCATGATATTTTTTTTTGTTGATGATGTGTATGATCTTGAGGTTGAATGCATGGAATTTTTTGGGAAGTTAATCTTCAGTATGGTTGATAATTAGGATATTAGAAATATTAAGATTGTGTGGCCCATAAAAATTACCTCATAAATTTGGAAAGATAGTCATAAATTGAATAATAAACATGAATGTTAGCTATAAAATTAGAGAAAATATCAAACTTGATAACAAGACATAAGAGATTAGTAATCCAATAAGAAATCTTTATCTCACCCTTTTGTAGCACATATTACCAAATGATAACTAAGGATCCATCAAAAGAAAATGGAAGATGAAGAATTATAAATATTTTGTCTTGTTGAATCAATTTCCATTTGAAGTTATTAATATAATGAAGAAAATACATCATGCTATACAAAAAAATATTGAGTAGTAATTTGTTGAAAGCTTGAAACAAAATTTGGTAAAAGTATCTATGGAGGAGAAAGCATCATAAAAGGAGGCCTTATCTTTAAAAAATATAAGAAAAGAATCATCTATAAAGTAACCTTAATAATTGTTTTTTTCCTATTAAGGAGACAAATTCCTTTTAATAAGACCATACTTAGATCTATGAGTTAAAATGTAGCCAAAAGCTCAAGCCACAAAAATTTATATAAAAAGATAGATTCTTTTAACATAAGGGTGGGTGCATGGAAATGGGTAGCCATTCCATGGATACCCTTTAAAAAAAGAAGTTTTTGGACATAACGCGTGCGTGTTATAACGCGCTCGCGTTATGTCGTCGGTTAAACCTAAGTAAGGTACGGCGGATAAAAACTACAAAGAGATAACATGAGCACGTTATAACGCACTCGTGTTATCGACTGTTAAAAGTAAAAAAAGAAATGCAAATCTCTCATTTGCATTTCGACTGTTTTTTTTGTGCACCCGTGGCCAAAAACACCAAAATAGCGCGCTCCCATTCGGGGAGAGGAATTTCTTCACCAAGCATCCAAATTTCTTCGCAACGATGGCGCCACGACAACGAGGAGCTGTAAGAGGTAAGGATTCTATGCTTTTTATTTTGAATTTGTTAGTTTTAGGTTGAATTTGATATCTATTTGTTTGAAATTTTAGGAGATGCAAATCAACCTACAAACCCTCAAAATCCTCAACAGGAGGACCAACCAAATCCTCAAAATAAAAATCAACCATAAAATCAACCTCCTCCACCAATCACTCAACCCTCTCTTGGCACTCAACAAAATTTAATGAGTGAAATTGAAAATAACAAAAAACAAATTGAGGATTTGATCAATAGGTTGAGTGATCCAAATGGTTCAACCACAGAAAGAATGGCCCTAGCAAATTCCTTGAAAGATATGTTAACAAACGTAGATTCAATTAGCAAACAAATAACTGGATGGGAAGATAGGAGGCAGGCGGCTAGGGAGTATTATACAAATAAACTATCATACAAGGATGTGAAAGATTTAAAAATAACAAAAGGTGATTTGTGCTCATTATTCACCGACCCATGCACAAATCAAAATCTTACCCTCAATGCAAAGAGGTTTCCTATCCATTGGTGCCACCACCAACAAATGAAGGAGTGATTTTATGATAGGTGGTACATGGTCTTCGATTACCCACCATGCAACAATTGCGAGGTCCCGCAATATTTCCTTAGGAAACTATACAGTGAGTTCATATTGAACAAAATCCCAAATTATTTTGATATGAGGGATTTCCAAGGGAGAGGTGGGGGGTCAGCTTAGGATAGACCTGGTGCACAGCTAGATCCTACGCGGCAAGGTAGATGAGCTCTGGCTAGGCCGCCTCATGAGCACATTGTTATGCCTTCCGTCGTGAAGGAAAGTGCTGAAGTAGAGACATTGCAGGCAATCAGCACTTTGACCCAGAGTGTCATCCATCATACTAGCCCTATTCTACAGCGCCATCCAGGGGAATCTTCTAGTGGTGCTCTTCAAACACATGTGTGTCAATCTTGCATAGCTACTTGTTCACATGACCCCACCGACCCTCAGGAGACTGGTACGCAGGATCTGTCTGGAGCTATGGAGATGGAGAGGGCAGCTGACATTTTACATGAGGCATATGGCATTGATAGTCAGGTAAAAGTTAATGCATGTGTTCATTGAATTTAATTTATTAAATTTTGATTTTGAAATGCAAGATTAACTAAAAATGTTTTATGATTTTAATAAAATTGCAGGGTCACAGTGTTGAGACTGGATACACCGCCCCCCCCACCAACCTATTTTTGCAGTACACCTATCGCTAGGGTATGTAACTAGTAAACAATTATAAGTTTATTGCATATTAATGGAATTGTTTTACGAATGGTAATTTAATATGCAATTTTGGATGTTGAACAGACTAATATTGGAGGTTTTGATGGAACACTTCCCAGTGGTGGTGGATTTACTCAAACCTTCATGCAGGTAATAGAATAAAGAGTTTAACTAATGAATTAAGTACTTAATAGATTTTTGTAGTTTATACATGCACATCGTTGATTATGTTGAATAATTTGTTGTTTTATTTTCAGTTGTTGCGAGACGATACACCTCCGAATGTGACGAGGGCAATGGATATTGGTGTGAAATCTACTATACAATCCTCGATGGCTCTGACAGAAGAGGTATGAGGCAAATTAGTAAATTTTAATTTACATTTGTTGTTATAGATGTTAGTTAGTCAGAAATCAAATCATTATCGATACACGTAGTTTTTATCTATTTGTATGGTTTATACAGGGCTTGAGCATGCCTGAGCATGGGCGTGAGGATATTTCCCTCATGGAGACAGATTGTGAGATGGCTGTAAGTGATTATTTTGTCAAGTATATCATTTTTTATAATGTAATTTCTATATATTCATGTCTTTACTTCTTATTGTAACAGTTAAAACTTCACCATGAACTAAACCCTAGGAGGAGTAGCAGGAGCACTCCATGAGCACAGTAAAAATGAGTGACAGACCTATCGCCATCCGAGTGAAAAGGAAAGGGAAATATTTTATTTTTTGGGCATGGAGAGCAATGAATTTTGATTCCATAGTCTTTTATTGTATGCCTGCATGGCAGTTTTGTACATATTTTTTATTGGACATATTTGACATTGTATGCCTAGATGGCATTCTCGTAAGCCTATATGGCTATTTTGTACATATATTTCATACTTATATCGACATATATTTATGTATGCCTACATGGCTATTTGGTTAATACAAATATCTTTTTTCGATGCTTGTCCATATTTGCATTCTAAATTGATGGTTCAATAGATATGAGTTACATATATTCAAGTGTATACTTTACAACTTACGTGTATACTTTGTGACTTACGTGCATTCGAGTGTATACTTTGTGGCTTACATGTTTTCATGCATATACCTTGTATTCGTGCATATACTTTGTTTTAATTTGTGTATACTATGTATTTGTTTGTATACTTTTTGAGGCTTACGTGTTTATGAGTACTTGTAGTTCCCTTATTGACATGTACATGTTTGACTTATTCACGTGTATAATTATTAATTGGTTAGCCATAGAATTGATCTATGTCATGCTCAATGCATGATCCTTGAGATGGAGTAAGTACACCCTCAAGGTCAAAAGGAGTTTGACATGCATTCTTTGTAGGCTCATTTTGGTAGTGAAAACAAAAACCTCTTGCATCATTGAAACGAAAAAAAAATTCCTTTATAGCAAGTTTGAAGCCATTATCATTCTCCATTAGTTCTTCATGTATCCACTCCCCATTAATGGTTGTCTCATGACCTTCATGAAACCAAGCACTTATCTCATTTGTGATAGAAGAAATGTATGAAGATTTATCTTCCTCCTTATGAACCATTCATTATCATGAGAGATGGGTTCTTGTGAACCACTACTGATGAATCATGGGTCAATGAGTTTGACTTGTAAAACTACACGATTGAATCCTAATAGCAATATCATAATATTTATATATCTAAATACTGTCATTGAATCCTGAATACTGCCATCTTACCCACACAAGATTCTAGAAGATGCTTCCCACCCTTCTCTTAGTGGTTGCTCTCATTGCACCTTCTACCTAGCTTCATCTTGGTGTAGACAATACGGAGACCCCAACTTGAGATCTTCACACATGCAAGAACAACTGCATCCTTCCTGCAGCTTGGATGGATCAACTTGCAACCAAGAACCCACGCTACTTCCTGGTGTAGATTGCCTTCTACACGCTCAGAACCTTCTGCCTCTGATACCATTCTAATGCAGAGGACACAACACAAGACAGTGGCTCATCCACCCTTCTCACTCCTTAACCTACTGATCACTACTGATCACTACTAATCAAGACATGTTCTTAAGCCTCTAATTCTATCCGCCACCTTTCCGTTGTTCAAAGCTCGAGTCACACATTGCTCAAACACAATGGTCGAGCGATGTAATGGTTTCTTTGAAAACCGTTATACATTTAAAGCCATACAAGAATTTCACACTCGGTTATATTACGTATTTCCCTATCAACTGAAACTGTTTTTCCCATTCCATTCAAGACTGTCATAAAGAAACCCGAAAACAAGGCATCCATGACATTCAAAACAATAGTGAATCCTTCAAAACTAATCTGCATTCACAATTTGCAAAATAATAAACCAGGAAAGATAGAGAGAACGACACGACGGGAAATGGAAACTCCTCTTTAACGAATTCTAGATATTAACACTTCAAAAACATGCATGCTTTAAATGGCTCTTTTTCCGAAGGCCAAAGACCCCGATTTCTTCTCTGTCTTGTTTACTCTCTTTTTTGTTTTCCCGTAGTTGCACTCTCTATTTCCTCTATCTCCCCGTATTCGGTTACATGTTGTCTCTTTATAGAGATTCTAGGGTAGTTAGACAAATTGTTCATCTACCCGATATTCCCATTCGGTTACAACTGTCATTTAATCCTTTTGATGAATATATCATTGCAATTTTAAACACTTAACCATTTCTTAACATGGTCCCATGAAATTCTAAATGACTAAAACATTACAAAATTATGAAGCTTGTCATAAATTTCAAGAGTCGAGGTGTCACCGCACCAATATCCTAGTTGTCCCTTTGTTGATTTATCTCCTCACTGATCCATCTTATTGGATTCTTTCAGCTTTTACCCATCACTTTCTTCAAAAACTCAATTTTAGGCCTTGTAGCCTTCTGCCCCAATTTGGCCTCCTAGAACCCGTTTCTTGACTTTTCTCAGAAATAGTCTTAACAACCCCCAAATGTTTTTGTAGATTATTTATTTTGACCATCAAGGCTCCAAGATTTACTAGGCCTTAGGTCCTACAAGTGTCCGTACATATGATTGTCCTCAAACCCCCTATTTTCAAGGGTTCCTAGGGTTTTTGGCTCTTTTTCCTTCTTTGAGGGCTTCAACAACCTCCTCAACTCTTCTCCTAGCACACACATGACTGAGATACATGTGCCTACACTCCCATACTCTTGATTGGCACAAAACAATCCATTTAGCAACTCTCCTTGCTGCTGTCCTCTCCAAGCTACTAGCCAAAATGCACTTGCACTCGCCTAGTGCTTGATGAGTTCATCACCTTCCCTGCAAAACAAGACCCCAAAACCTATATGTACACTATTTACACAGTCCCCAACTTGATTCCAAGTGGCCATGAGAGGAAAGCAACGGGAAGTCAAGTGGGACTCATTATTCACAAAACTGGCCTAAACCGGCAATGAGACCAAGAACACCAAAAACTTGCAAAAAGATTACCAGTCGGTCTAGATGACTAATCTAATGCTACACAAGGTAAGTAAGTGAAAAAAATGGAAGACTCAAAGCATTAGATAAGGAATATGATGTAAATTCCCAATAGTGTTTTTGATGTGTGAGTTAAGGCAAACTTAGGGTAGTCTAGAGCCTTGAAGTTTGGAGAAGCCTGAATGATGAAATTAGGCAAATTAGTCCATGTAGACTTGGCAATTTGTCCTAAAAGTGGGAAAAGGGAATTAATGATGCTCTAAGCCCTACCCAAGGGTCCTAGCACATGGGAGAAAGGTATATAAGGTCATAAAAACCCTAATTGAGCATGTGGGAAAGCTATTGTACGATTTCGAGTTTTGGAAGGGGAATTTGTGAGTTGGAAGAGTGCAAATTTCATTGAATTTCTGTTTTTGTGCCTTCATCCAGTCAAGAATGGATTGAAAGGACCTATCTAATGCTTGGATTCTTTCAATTGTGTCACTTAATTATTGTGTGAAGCATTATATTAGCCATTTAGTTCAATTGCTTTCTGTTTTGCAAGTTTTTAGAGTTTTTGGTCTCATAGCCGGTTCATGCCAGTTTTTGGAAATAATGATCCCCACTTGAATTCTCGTGGAAAGGCTACCATGGCAACTTGGAATCAAGTAGAGGAATGTTTTTACAGTGTACATATGGTGTGTGGTGTCTTGGTTTGTATGGGAGATGGTGAATTCATCAAGAACTAGGCGAGTGCAAGTGCATTTTGGCTAGTGGCTTGGATAGGACAGCAGTAAAGAAAGTTGCTAAATGGACTGGTTTGTGCCAATCAAGATCAAGATAGTTTGGGAACATGTATTCCAGACATGTGTGTGCAAGGAGGAGAGTTGAGGAGGTCATTGAAGCCCTCAAAGTTGGAAAAAGGAGCCAGAACCCTAGAAACCCTCGAAAATAGGGGGTATGAGGATAGTCCTATGTACGAATGCCAAAGGGACTAAACACCTAGTAAATATTGAAGCCTATGGTACCACTAGAAAGAATCTATAAAAATATTTTGGGGTTGTTAAGATCGTTTTTGAGAAAAGCCAAGAAAACGGGTTCTAGGAGGCTTAATTGGGCAAAAGGCTACAAGGCCTAAAATTGGGTTTTTCAAGAAAGCGATGGGTACAAGGTGAAAGAATCCTTTGAGATGGATCAGTGAGGAGTGAAATCAACAAGGGGATAGTGAGAATACCCTTTCGTAGCCCCTCGAGTGGTTAGGATACTTTGGGTCAGTGTGGAGCCCAGGGAAGCTTAGTGGTGAATTGAGAGCAATGGTGAAAAATTTGAAATTGGTGGAGTCTTATGAGGTGAGAGGGGTTTACAAGGGATCCCTGAGTAGGGTAGAGAGGAATACCCTAGGAAGACCAAAGAATAGGTCTTGGGAAGAGAAAGATTGCTCTTCAAAGATAAGACTCCCCATCAATTGTTGAAGGACTGGTCTATGTAATGAACTTTTGACCTTGTGCAGGGTATTTTGAAGATGTTTGATGCTTTGGAATGGTCTGGGAATGCTCTTCAAGGATGAATTTTGGTGAATGGTTCTGAATTTCTATAATTGGCAAGTGTAAAATGGTAATTGGCAAGTGTAAATAATTGTGTATATAATTTGCTAATTTAAAATTTGCATTGACAACCTAACGTTATAATGACAAACAGAAATGAAAGAAAGCCATAATATAATGAAAGAAAATTTGTAAAGACTTCACATACCTTAAAAACCAGACTTTCAAATGGAGGAATTCAACCCAATTATGTAGCCTTAGCTTCTTCTTTCTTCAAACTCCACAACAATTTGACTTGTTCAAAAGCTTGTTCCCTTTCACACTTCAATTGTATATCAGTTTTCAATGGAATTCAAACTTCAATTTATTATATGTCTTTCAACATCGAGACTCTGCTATTTCATGCAAAGGTGGTAAAAAGATCATGGAAAAGGTGATGGCAAGTGAAAAGATGCTTGCACACTTCACAACATCATCAAATATATATTTTTTGTCGGAGCACGAGCAGAACCAAGGGAATATGAAGACTCTGGGCCTTCAAATCATGGGTATATTGATTGTTTTACCGTTTTAGTAAACTACAAAACATGCTCGCGTTATAACGTGAGCGCATTATGTTAAATTAAGTTTTCTTAGTGTATTTTTGATAGTATAGGGGTTTCTGAGAGAGTGGGAGGGAGAGAGAGGGAGAGTGGAAGATAGAGAGGGATGGAGAAGGGGAGAGTGGGAGAAAGAGAGAGGGAGAGAGTGGGAGATAGAGTGGGAGATACAGAGGGAGGGAGAGAGGGGGAGAAGTGGAGAGTGGGAGATAGAGAAAGAGGGAGAGCGGGAGAGAGTGGGAGAGTGGGAGAGAGTGGGAGACATTGGGAGAGTCGAGGAGAGTGGGAGAGAGTGGAGGTAAGTGTATAGGGCTAAGTGTATAGGGCATAAGGATTAGGGTTTAGAATAATGGGTATAGGGTTGAGGGTATAGGGCTAAGTGTATAGGGTATAGGGATTAAGGTTTAGAATAATGGGT
The DNA here is from genome assembly GCA_007115665.2 of Sequoiadendron giganteum. Classification (NCBI taxonomy): domain Eukaryota; kingdom Viridiplantae; phylum Streptophyta; class Pinopsida; order Cupressales; family Cupressaceae; genus Sequoiadendron; species Sequoiadendron giganteum. The sequence goes on along the minus strand of CM021109.1, from coordinate 495,766,698 downwards.
ATAGGGTTGAGGGTATTGGGTTTCAGATTGAGGTTTAGGGTTTAGGGTTTAGTGTACAAGGTTGAATGTAGGGTTTAGGGTTTAAGTATAGGGTTGGGGGATGATGTTCAGGGCTTAGGTTATAAGGTTGAGGATATAGGGTATAAGGACGAGGGTTGAAGGTGTAGGGTTGAGGTATAGTGTTCAAGGTTGGGGGTGTAGGGTTAACTAAATAGAATATAGGGATTAGGGTTTAGAATATTTAGTATAGGGTTGAGGGTATTGGGTTTAGGGTTGAGGGTTTAGAGTACAAGGTTTAATGTAGGATTTAGTGTTTAATTATAGGGTTAAGGGTTCAAGGATAATGTTTAGGGTTTAGGGTTTAGGAATAATGTTAAACATAAAACCCTACAATCTCAAGTCTTAACCCTATACCTTATACCCTTAACCCTACAACCTAAAACCTAATCCCTATACCCTATACACTTAACCTCATACCCTTAACCCTGAACATTATACCTCAACCCTCAACCCTTAAACTTGTACATAAATCCTAAAACCTAAACCATCAACCCTAAACCTAATATACCCTCAACTATATACCCAATATCCTAAACCATAATCCATATACCCTATACACTTAACCTTATACCCTCAACCCTAAACACTATCCCTCAACCCTCAACCCTATACCCTATAGAGAGTTTAGGGGAGAGAGAGAGAGACCTGAGAGAGGGTGAAATTGGCAACTACATTGCCAATTTCACTGAATTGGCAAGCTAGTGGGCCCACTAGCTTGGCAATTCGGTGAAATTGGCAACCTAACTGGTCTATTTGAAAAAATGGGGTCTCTCAGTGATGTAAACCATTGAGAGACCCCATTTCTTGGACCCATTTTTTCAAATAGACCACTACATTTCCAATTTCACTAAATTGGCAACCTAACTTGTCTGTTTGAAAAAATGGGTCCAAGAAATGGGGTCTCTCGATGACGTAAATCACTGAGAGACCCCATTTCTTGGACCCATTTTTTCAAATAGACCACTACATTTCCAATTTCACTAAATTGGCAACCTAACTGGTCTGTTTGAAAAAAATGGGTCCAAGAAATGGGGTCTCGGTGATATGTAAATCAGAGACCCCTAATTTCTCAGACCCTCAACAGAACGATTATTATGAGCCCTGAATGCCAAGCTAGTGGGCCCACTAGCTTGGCAATTCGGTGAAATTGGCAATGTAGTTAATTCACCCTCTCTGGGGTCTCTCTCTCTCTCTCTCCTAAACTCTCATGGGGTATAGGGGTTGAGGGTTGAGGGATAGTGTTTAGGGTTGAGGGTATAAGGTTAAGTGTATAGGGTATATGGATTATGGTTTAGGATATTGGGTATATAGTTGAGGATATTAGGTTTAGGGTTGATGGTTTAGGTTTTAGGATTTATGTACAAGTTTAAGGGTTGAGGGTTGAGGTATAATGTTCAGGGTTAAGGGTATGAAGTTAAGTGTATAGGGTATAGGGATTAGGTTTTAGGTTGTAGGGTTAAGGGTATAAGGTATAGGGTTAAGACTTGAGATTGTAGGGTTTTATGTTTAACATTATTCCTAAACCATAAACCCTAAACATTATACCCTGTAGAGAATTTAGGGGAGAGAGAGAGAGACCTGAGAGAGGGTGAAATTGACAACTACATTGCCAATTTCACTGAATTGGCAAGCTAGTGGGCCCACTAGCTTGGCAATTCGGTAAAATTGGCAAGCTAGTGGACCCACTAGCTTGCCAATTTAGTGAAATTGGAAATGTAGTGGTCTGTTTGAAAAAATGGGTCCAAGAAATGGGGTCTCTTGGTGATTTACATCACCGAGAGACCCCATTTCTTGGACCCATTTTTTCAAATAGGACAAGTTAGGTTGCCAATTTAGTGAAATTGGAAATGTAGTGGTCTATTTGAAAAAATGGGTCCAAGAAATGGGGTCTCTTAGTGATTTACGTCATCGAGAGACCCCATTTCTTGGACCCATTTTTTCAAACAGACAAGTTAGGTTGCCAATTTAGTGAAATTGGAAATGTAGTGGTCTGTTTGAAAAAATGGGTCCAAGAAATGGGGTCTCTCGATGGTTTACATCACTGAGAGACCCCATTTCTTGGACCCATTTTTTCAAATAGACCAGTTAGGTTGCCAATTCAGTGAAATTGGCAATGTAGTTGCCAATTTCACCCTCTCTAAGGTCTCTCTCTCTCTCCCCTAAACTCTTTACAGGGTATAGGGTTGAGGGTTGAGGGATAGTGTTTAGGGTTAAGGGTATAAGGTTAAGTGTATAGGATATATGGATTATGGTTTAGGATATTGGGTATATAGTTGAGGGTATTAGATTGAGCATATTAGGTTTAGGGTTGATGGTTTAGGTTTTAGGATCTATATAAATCCCTCAACCCTGAACCCTTAAACCCTAATCCCTCAACCCTCAACCCTCAACCCTTAAACCCTAATCCCTCAACCCTCAACCCTTAAACCCTAATCCCTCAACCCCTAAACCCTCTTAATCCTTAAACCCTAATCCCTCAACCCTTAAACCCTAATCCCTCAACCCCTATACCCAACCCCTATACCCTCTTAATCCCTCAACCCTCAATCCTCAACCCTCAACCCTTAAACCCTAATCCCTCAACTCCTATACACTCTTAATCCCTCAACCCTCAACCCTTAAACCCTAATCCCTCAACCCCTATACCTTCTTAATCACTCAAACCTTAATCCTGAACCCTTAAACCCTAATCCCTTGATCCTTAAACCCTAATCCCTCAACCCCTATACCCTCTTAATCGCTCACCCCTCAACCCTCAACCCTCAATCCTCAACCCTTAAACTTTAATCCCTCAACCCTTATACCCTCTGAATCCCTCAACCCTCAACCCTTAAACCCTAATCCCTCAACTCCTATAACCTCTACTCTATAACCTATTAATCCCCCATCCCTAAACCCTAAACCCTTAAACCCTAACCCTTAAACCCTCTACCCTCTACCACAAATCCTATACCCTCTACCCTCAACCCTAATACCCCAACCCTCAAACCCACTTAGTAAACTCTCTACCCTAATCCCTCAACCCTCTTGACCCTTAAACCCTCAACTCTTAAACCCTTAAACACTCAACCCTAAACCCTTGACCCTCAACCCTAACCCCTTAAACCCTAAACTGTTAAACCCTTTATCCTCTACCCTCCAACCTCTACCATCAACCCAATACTCTCTACCCTAAACCCTAATCCCTCAACCCTTAATCTCTCAACCCCTATAACCTCTACCCTATATATTGGACCCTCAACCCTAATCCCTCGACCTTATACCTTAAACCCTCAATCTTCAACCCTCAACCCTTAAACCCTCTACCCTTTACCCTATACATTAAACACTCAACCCTCAACTCAATCCTTAAACCCTAAACCCTCTACCCCTTACATTGGACCTTGAACCTAATCCTTCAGCCATATACCCTCAAACCTATACCCTAAACCCTCTACCCTCAACCAAGTAAACCCTTAACCCTAAACCCTTAACCCCAAACCCTTCAACCCTAAACACTTAAACCTAAAACCTTCTACCCTATACCCTCAACCAAATACCCTCTACCATCAAACCTATTCCATCAACCCTCAAACCTTAAACCCTACTACCCTAGAAACCATCAACCCTATAGGTCCTCCATCCTAATCCCTCAATTGTTATCACTTTCTCTCTATCTATGCATCTCACCTCTCCCTCCTTCCCTCCGTCCCACCCTCTCTAATTGTCTCTATCTACCGTCTCCCTCTTTCTGCGTACCTCTCGTTCAATCAATCCCTACCACCCTCTCTCACTCCCTCTCTCTCACACTCCCTCACTACCTATCTCTCAAGTCTCTCCCTCTCACCCCCCTCACACTCTCAAGTCTCTCCCTCTCACACTCTCAAGTCTCTCCCTTTCCACCCTACCTACATAACCTCTCTTTCTCTTTGTCTCTCTCTCTCCCTCTCCCTCAATTCTCTCTCTCCCACCCCCCTCTCTCTCTCTCCCTCTCCATCAATTCTCTCTCTCCCTCCCTCTCCCTCCCTCTATCCCTCCCACCCTACCTAGCTAAGTCCCCCTCAATCCAACCCCTTCTCTCCCACTCCCTCTCTCTTAAACTCTCACTTCGACCCCCTCTCCATCTCTCTAGACTCTCTCTAAACTCTCCCTTCGTCTAAAGACATACATAAATGCATACATACAAGCATAATACATTTGTACATATAATCTTACATCCATACAAGCATACATACATACATGTACATAAAAATATATCAGCATACATAAATATATTAGCATTTAACATAAAGTAAGAAATAACACGAGCGCGTTTTAACGCGCGTGCGTTATGGCTCAGTAGACATGTTCCCCACAGAAGCAAAAACCATGTAAAGTGAGAAATAACGCACGCGTGTTATAACGCGCTCATGTTATAACGCGCTTGCATTATATCTTGCTTTGAGAATTACCAAACTTTAAGGTTGGTATTGCCTTGAAATTCCAACCCAAACGTTTGGAGGGCATTCCCAATGACCAGAGACGTGTTTTTAAGAAATCCACCATATTTCTCATAATCGAGTTCGTGCTCACTGTCAGGATTGCACGTGGTTCAATATCAAAAAAATCGAGCACATGGGTAATGTTGGGTTATCTCTTAGCTATCCAACGATGTAATTTTTTTCACGTTCTGAAAATGTTAAGTCTTTCATCCATAATTTATTTTATCTGTATGTCTTTTTTTTTCCAAAAAGCAGTGTTTGGTATTTTTTTCGTTATAAATTAACCGTTCATCAATTTTTCAAATAAATTACATTTTTAGATACTAGACTCCATTCTACAAAATTAAAAAATTAAAAAAAAAACAAATCAATTAGTTTCCAAAATTTGTAGGGGTAGCACGGCCAAAATTCTATTTTCAGGATATGTCCACTTCGCAAATTCGTAAAAAATCAAATATTTATTAAAAAATTATCAGAAAAATCATGCATCAACTACATACTGTTAGCTAACTTCTGACCGTTGCGATTTTAAAAATACTAAAAAAATTTTTACCGTACGAGGGTCGTACAAGAGTTGCTATGTTATGTTTTTCTGACAAAAACAACACCAATTTGTGTATGTCCCTCGTTTGAACCCCTTAATCTCAATCATTTTCAAAATAAATTATTAGTTTAGAAAGTAGACTTGGAGCACCTGAATCCTTCTTTTTGTTCCATCTCAAAATTTTGAGTCTAAGTATCCTCAATTTCACATCCAAGGTCAGTATTTCCCGATTTCAGGAAAAAGTTGTCCACTTAAGTCCCCTTTTTGGAAACCATCTTGGTGCACTTACCCATAAGCTAGTTCACATTATTTGTCCCAATCGTAGCAATTATATAATTTAATATTATCAATTTATATAATATAAATTATTCTTAAATATCATATTAATAATTATGTTTTTAATATATAAGTGGAGAATCAAAATAGAATAGAGCACTGTAGGCAAAATGGTGGGAGTTAAATTTTTCATGAATTTGCACAATAGATTTTTGTGGTGAGATAAGTGAGAAGGATAATAACTAATCCAAAATAAAATGACAAATTTGTGAAAAAAATAAAATTTTACAACAAGAACAATATAATATAATTGATCATATAAGGATAGAGTTTAAAGTGGTAAAACATGACCCTCTAAGATTTAAAAAATCCAACAATCCTCCTCATCTCATTAGAAAATGAAATACCACACATGAAAGTCGAAGGAAAAAAAAAAAAAAAATTAGATTAATTCACTCAAGGAATAGTCCCTAATTAAACACATATTAGAAAAGTGGCTTCCAATATTGGAGACTTACAAATGGTTTAAGAAAGAATGTTTCAAAAGGTCTCAAATTCACTTTCTCCCAAATTGTTATTATATTTTTTTCTTTTAGAATAAATTATGTCCCTAATATGGATAAGAGTGGAATATCTCAGATAAAAAATCAAAATTCACACTTCTTTAAAGAAACAAGAAAAAAAAAAGATATCAAGATTGAATTAAAAAAAATCCAATATGATGCTCTAGAAGCTATATGCAATGTCACAAACAATGTAAACAATATTATCACACAAAGGGTGAGGGTCCTTGTACAATTATAATGAAATTCCTATATATATTAGAATGTTAAAGGCATCAATGCTCCTAACAAAAAAAATTCAATCAATAAACCAAACTCATAAATAATTAATTACTAGAGGGGTGATCTCACAATATTAGTTTACAATTTTTGGCCAAACTGGACACTGAACTTATTTTTATAACTAAATCTTCACTTTCGAGCACCTATAGTGGCTAAACCATGAGAAATTTGAAGATGATGCAAACTAGTGATTTGTGACATTTTGATTGTAGATTCTAAATATATTTTTTTGAATTTTTTTTTAATCAGATTGCACTTCTTTTTCCATCTCCTTCGAAAACTTGTTTTTAATAGTAAACACCATTTTTAAAGAGTGACGTCACTGGCTAACACAACTTTTTTCTATGAAGGATAAAATTCTAATTTTTTCGAATTTAAATTCGTAACTACGATATCTAGTGTATGGAATTGGTTTCGTAGTATTTCGTTGAATATTTTTTTCTTAATTAAGTTTCAAAGTTGAACCATTTACAATTTAGACATGATTCACTGGCTCAAACATAACCTTTTTTTTTATGTATCATAATTCAATTTTTTTTGTTGGATCAAGGATGTCAATATCTAGTGCATCGATATTTTTATTTTTATTTTTTGATAATTTTCTATTTTTAAGAGAGAGCTTGATTTTTAGTGAAAAGTTATGTTTAATGAAACTAAAAAATAAAATACATAATAAAACAAAAACATATTAAAATTATATTCGATGGATAGATCGTTTTGAGGATTACCATCATCTAGTTGGGTCTGTGAAGTCTCCTCCATTTTCATCCTCAACCCAAGCTTCGAAGGGAAATTTTTTGCAGAAATTTGGTGCAAGAGGGGGAGAAAGGGGGGAAAGGGGGTTCAAATGAACCTAGGTTCGAACGAACCCCCCTTGGAGGTTTGGTAGAACCATGGTTCGAATGAACCCTAGTTCGATTGAACCCTCCTGTGTAGTCAATTTTCCATTGTCTTCGTTATAAAAAATGCAAAAAAAGTGGGTCCCATCATTTAATTGGGTTTGCTTGAACCAGGGTCCATTCAAACCCCTTTTAGGTCCATTCGAACACCCCAATTCTTTAAACCCCTAAAAAGATTTTATTTTTTTCATAGGATCATTTTTGCAATTTTCCTTCCTCACTGGAATTGTAAACTAGTTTTGTGGGATCACCCAGAGATTATAACAATCCATTGCAAGTTATGGTAAGGGATGGCTAGTAATTCCAATGGAGCTTAGGGTTCACATGTATCCTCTAGAACCCAATCACAATGGAATTTTTTTTGGTTGAGATGAGATAACTTTCATGTTTTTTAGTTCCTTTTATCCATATATCAAGGATGTCTAATATAAACCAATGAGCCAAATAGTCAAATTTAAAAGTAGTGAATCTAGGGAGACATACAAATTCAATTAGACTGATTATATAACAAAATTATTATTCTTAAAAGATATTTCAATGTGAGAATAAGTGTTAATTAAAAGGGAAAATAAAATATTTGAGACCAAATTAAAAAAAGAGTCTAAAATTTTATTACTTATAAATGCATTAATGGATCTATAACTTGAAAATAGAAAAATTTCACGGACTAACCAAAGAAAGGATTTTATAATAGTACATAAAGGTTGGAAAAAAATTTGTGACTAGGTGATAGCTTGAAACCTAACGAATTTTTGAATTATCCACTCATATGTCTTTAATGCAAATTATAACCCCATTTTGGCTTGAGATCAAAAACATATTTGGCTTAGAATTTTTTTCTTTCAATTATGAACTAGCACCTTGGAAATTAATGGATTTCTAAATTATCCATTTAATATTTTTCTCTTTCCCCATTTGTTTCTAAATCAAAATATAGCACTATCATTTAAATTCACTCTTAATTAACACTATCATTTAAATTCACTCTTAATTACATAATATGACTAAAAAGTTTAAGGGTTTTTGGAAGAATAAAACAATGATGGAAGGATTGTCCAAGATATGAAGGACCAAATATGCATTGGTTTCCTCATGAATTAAGATACATCAAATAACTACTTAGATAACTGAAATTAGAGAGACTGCAAATAACTTTTTAAAAAAGGTAAGCTACAAGTAAAGCTAGAGTAGTTGAATAACACCTATCAAAATCATGGGATTTCAAATGAAAACCTTCAAAAGGATTTTTTTTGTTGAGTAAAATCAGATTAAGCATATACCAAAGAAATTTCCAATTATTATAAGTCATGAGAAACATCGATGGTGCAAGGGGTGTGAAAGATCAAGATTTTTCATCAATTCATTATGGTGAAAAGATAGATCAACAAGTTTAGAAAGATAATTAAAAGGAATGTGGTTCTATTGGAATATTCAAATAAAATTAAATAAGAAGTGGAAGGCTTCTTTTAAAACTTATCGACAAATAAAAATAAAGATTTTTACAAGAAAAAAAATTAGATACTCAGATCCATATTGCATCTTATCATGAGAGGTCAAAATGAAGAAGTATTGAATTCATTTAATGAGGGGTTGTTGAGGTCTTTCAATGAGGAAGAAATCAAAGTGGCCTTGACAAAATATAGAAGGATATAACATCTAGCTTAAATGGATTCCTGACTTGTGTTTTCAAACATCATGTGACATGATGGGTGATGAGATAATAATTGAGTCATACATGAATCAAAGACATAAGAATATGTTGATGGAATTTAATTGTTCAACTTTAGCTCTAGTTCCTAAGAAACTTGATTGTAACACCTTCGTTGATTTTAGGCCAATTAAATTGTCCAACATGATATATACTATCATTTGCAAAGTTCTTGTTGAGTGATTAAAGTGAATCCTTTCAAAAATCATATATGTCAAATAAGCAAGAATTATAAAATGATGGAAGATATTGGATGACATCATAATGAATTGTGAGATTCTTATTTACTCAGAAAAAGATAGATAAAAAGGCATGTTTCTAAAACTCAACATTGCTAGAACATATGATCAAGTCAAATGCCATTTTCTAAGAGACCCCTTGTTAGGCTTTGGCTTCTTTAAAATAGGTGAAGTGGATACAAGATTTAGTGGGAAGGATGCATTTCACTATTTTCATAAATAGAAGATCAACAAGTTGTGGGAACAAAGGCAAGGAGACTCCTTAAATGTGGAAGTCTTTAACATCCTCGATTTGTGAAAAAAGAAAAGGAGATATTACGGAACTTCTAACATATTTAAATGTAAAAGTCTCCATATCTTTAATTTGTTAAAATTAATTAATTATATAATATTAATATTTTTCTTAAATTACAAATCCAAATTCGGCATATATGTAGATCTATAACAAAACAATACTTAGTGTAGACATCAAAATCTGCAAGAGAGACTTAAACAATTTCATGTAGTTAGCACAAAAGTTAGTTTAAATCAGCAAACTTAAATATCACTATGAAATATTTAACCATGTTAAACAATGCAACTAATGAAAACAAAGCAAGCTAAACAAAAGCATATGCAAACATGATTAACCCTTATCTCATAGTGGATTGGTGCCACTTAGTTGTGTAGGAAGCAACCCTTTCCGAATCCATGATAAGCAAAAGATGCCAAAATGAAGAACAAGATTAGTTCTCACATGTAGAGAGTAACCTTGCAAAATGTCTTGTTGTGTTGTTGAAAAGCCTTGCTTTTATAGATTCAAGGTTGAAAGAGTGAGAGATTTTGAATGAATGTGGGATCATTCATGAGCCAATGACAAGATGCCACTTGTCAAGGTGTGAGAGGGTGAGGAATGTGCAAGTCTTGGCCAATGTGCCAACTTCAAATTTGAATTTTGGATGAAATGACATGTTTAGGAGGGATGAAAGGTGCATTAAATGTCAATTTGACTTATGCAAGAGACATGTAAGAGCATTTAATGCTTTGTTGGAAGGGACACAAGTCTTTTGGAGGGAAGATTCAAAATTGGAAGAATATTCTATTTTGATGCCCTTTTGAAAGTAATTAGAAGAATTAATAAATCAAAGAAATGATTTATTGGTGCAAGTGGGTGGGTTAGTTGAGAGTTTAGATTTGACTCCAGTTGAGTCAAAAGCTAGAGAATGATTGATTATGATTAGAATTTAATTAACTTGGGGGATTTTAGGGAATTGATATTTGATTTTAAATCAGTTTGATTTGTCAAATAAGGATTTAAGAACTTAATGAAATAATTTGATCTATTTAATTAAGTCTAATGAACCTTAGGGATTTAATCAATAAATTATTTTAATTGATTAATAGAAGAAATGCATGTAAATTAGAGCGGGATGCATGACGCATGATGTTAGTTTTCCATGTCTACATTTTGTCCCTCTTTGAAGCAATCTACTTGCTGCATTGGTTCAAAGAATGATGCTACTGACATCGAAATTAAAAAATTTCTGATTTTTTCGGATGCCCCAACGGAAATAACTACGTTAGTACATTGCCCCCTCGAGAGATCTAGTGAAAAGATTTGATTTGAGGTTGATCTCACAACAAAGAGGTTCAAAATGGATGTATGGATGGCGAGAGTATATGATCTATATGATAATGATGATGAAAATGAGATGTTTGGAAGATGCTTTGAATAACAAATTTATATTATAAAAATGAGATGTGATGGATGCAAGATGGATGATGTTGTGCTATGATGATATGAAATAATTATGAAAGATGCAAGATGGATGTAGGATGGATGCATTGTTAGCGTGAAAGAGGATAGAAGAATGAGAGGGATCAACCCTTAAATTCAAGAAGATGAAGAAGTCCAACAAGTCCCCTAGTTGTTGAGACTTTATTGGATATGATGATGAATGATCATGATGTATTGCTTATCCAGGGATGGGAGAGATAAAGAGCATAACTTTCCTTATGTTTGATAACACACATAGGTGCGATGCATCAAGGTATTAAGAACCAGGATGGCGTTGCGCCTAGTGTGATGGACTTTGACTCGTCAAACAAATAGGAGTACTCTTGTTCACACTTGACAAACATAACCTTATTCAGAATGTAGTTCAAATATTCTAGACATCTCGAGCCAAAACATAAGAAGGAAAGCCTTTTTATGTGGTCAAAAAGATACCTAAAACATCCTTCCTACAAACAAAACAAAGTATGCATGACGAAGTTATTTTACAAGAATATCCAACAAACACAACAGATAAAAAAGATAATGATCTTTGCCCCATTCCTTTCTCTCTAAACCTGTTTTGTTTAGGCATCATCAAGAGGTCCTTGGAATGAGCGCAAAATAAGTTAAGTCAACAAAGACCAAGAAAAAAAAAAGCAATCAAACAAGCTAATGTTCTTCATACCGCTAGCCAAGGCTAAACTACTGTGGGGTACCTGATGCTTATGTCCATCGTAGGAAAACTTCATCCTAGGACATGTTGTGATCAGGGTTTTGATGAGACTGATTCGGTGATAAGCTATTGATACTCTGAGCTGACCAACTTTCTTGCTTATTGACCTAGGTTTAAGACTCTGACGATTAGGTGTTCACTTTGGAATCTGCTAAACTTGCTTCTGATTGACTCACCAAAGGGAGAAAGCGACGATTGACTTGATGATGATAAGACGGGAAAATAGATTGCCATTTTATTGCAACAGACGCCTAAGGACTGACCCAAATGTCTCGGGGGATGACCAAAGATCAACCTTGTCTACGTTCAAGCTCAGAGACGACGTAGTTCGACCGATGACTCTATTTTTTTGATTTTTTGGATTTTGACATGCTTTTGGATTTTTATGAATTTGGGAAGAGCACAAAAGATATACACAAATCCGATCCACTGCCAATTTCAAGGGCATGCCCCCAGCGTTAAGCGATAGACTACTTCGATAAAGGCAGGACACACTGACCTTAGGAATATGCCAAGTAGTACTATGATGGAATATGATATGGGCACCAGCTCAAGCTATGGTATGGATGCAAGCGGATGGGTGGATCGATGATTAATTAAATGTGATGGAATGGATGATTGTTGTTCTCCTAGCTATTTCCTTGATTATGGTTCAGCATCGGATTTGTGTATATTTTCAAATCTTGATTACCGGCTGGTTGCTCAATATTGATGATCTTGTCTTTGATGAGGTCTTGGATGATATTCTTTAGCCTCATGCAATTTATGGTGGTATGTCCCCCGATCTTGTGAAAGTCACAAAGGAGATTTTCTTTGTACCATGGCGGTTTGGTCATGGGTTCCACGTATTGCTCAGAGTTAGAGACTTTGATTAGGTTTTCCTTGACCAACTTCTTCATTATGGATTCAATGGGTTCTCTAAGAGCCGTGAACTTTCGTTTGAGAGGATTTTTATCTCTGGGAGGTGGTCCTCCTTGATTGCTCAGATTGTTGATTTGATTGGTAGGAAGTAGTTGTTGTTGTGTTACTACTACATTAGTTTGCTCATGATTATGATTGTGCAGTTGATGATGGGTTTGGATGTTCTGCTTAGGAGCACTGATGACCACTTTAGCGTCGACCACACCGTCGTTTGTGATATTTTTGTTCCTCAACCATGTTCAAGGTTTATCGTTATAATTGTTTGATGGGCGGCTATCCTGTGGTGGAGTGAATGTTGATGCGCCTCCTCGCTCAGTAAGGGCTCTTTTGATGTTGAGCGCCTTTGGGATCAGTTGATCGTATGATGTGATGCATTGCATTTTTAAGTAGAACGCCAAGTTTTCATCTAGATTGGATATGATCGTGCAAACTTGTTGCTCTTTTGGCATGGTCCACTTGCTCTATTTAGCCTTGGATCACCATCTTTGCAAGAAGGATGCAAATAGCCCTCATTTTCTTTGTTTGAGTGTGGATATTTCTTCCAAACTAACATCTGCACCCATGTTGAAGGCATAATTTTTTCAGAAATGCCTCCACAATTTCCTGGAATTTTTTAATGCCTGTGGGTAGGCGAGAAAACCATTCGATGGCAGGACTAGTCAGACTTCAGGGGAAAAGTCACATTAGATATGTGTCATCATATGCAACCTCCATGCAATGCACCTGAAATTCCCTGTGTGATTTTTAGGGTTTCCCGTTCTGTTGCACTTATTGAATTTGGGGATTTCAAATCCCTTTGGGAAAGGTACATTGTGAGATCTCTGTTGAATGGATAGGGGCACAAGTTGCCTGGTGTTCTAGTTATTTTTCTTGATTGAAGGTCCAACACTTGCTGCGAGAGTAGTTTGATTTGTGTTGCAACATCGTTGTGCGGATCGGGAGGTGGGATGAATGTGTTGTGAGGTGTTTGATTGGTGGGAGGGGTACTGGTGGGAGTTTGTTGCAAACTTTGTTGTGCGTTCAAGGCCTGCTGATATGCCTGCATTTGCATCAACAACGCTTGTTGTTGATCTTGCTGCTATTGGCCAAATGAGGCTTGTTGTTGGGTCGAGCTGCTATAGCGCCAACGAGGCTTGTTATTGGTCGAGTTGCTACTGCACCAATGAGGCTTGTTATTGGTCGAGTTGCTACTGCACCAACAAGGCTTGCTATTGGTCGAGTTGCTGTTGCGCCAACAAAGCTTGTTGTTGGGTGAGCTGTTGTTGAGCCAACGAAGTCTGTTATTGGGCGAGCTGTTGTTGAGCCAACGAAGTCTGTTATTGGGCGAGCTGATGTTGAGCCAATGAAGTATGTTGTCTAGCGTGCTGTTGTGCTTGAAAATCTTGCAGGGCTTGTTGGTATGCTTGCTGATGGATTGCTTGCAATTGCGCTTGGTATTGTGCTTGTGTCTGTTGGGCCTGGTGCTAGGACGAGGCTTGAGCTTGTGCTTGTTGGGCTGCTTGAGCTGCTTGTTGGGCTTGTGTGGCTTGTTGGGTAGCTAGTTGCGCTTCTGCTTTTTGTGCAGCTTGCTGGGCTTGTTTTAGTACCCTCTGATGATTGGCTTTTTTTTTTTTGGATGGTTTGGATCAGGGTGGTGAATGAATTCGTCACCATTAGGTTTTGGTGGGATTGGTGGTGGATTGGGAATGATGCCATCTGTGGTGATAGGCGAAACGGTTGTGGTGGTGGTTGGGATTTGGGTTGTTGGAGGCGTGGTTGAAATGCTTGGTCTTTGAGAAGGTATGCTTTGAGGGATTTGAGGACCGGCCGAAGTGTTGACCATGGTGGCTTGAGTGGCTGCCACTTGTTGTTGATCTTGATATCCAATTTCTTGATATTGGAGATATTGTTCCTGATGTGGTTGTGGAGATAGCTCAATGCTTTGATGATGTGGTTCAACCAATGGAAGAATGTATTGATTTTGGGTTGGAGATGTCTCTTGGCACAATGGATCAACTACTTTGGCAAGTGAAGCAATTTGATCTTGACACCTTTGATATGGTTGACTTGGTTGTAGAGCAAGCAAATTTGAAATGTATCCTTGTGGTGCTTTCTTGGGATTGTGGATAAGTTGATTCTAGATAATTCTCTGATTTGGTGTGATGTTTAGATTCAACATGAAAGATTGAAATTGAACATTGTTGTGGTTGGGAATCATATTGCCCTGATTTAGGTAACTTTGATTTCACATGTTGTTACCTTGATTTGGATCAATACATGTTGTTTCCAATATATTGTTGGGATTTTGAACAACATTGATTTGATTTGCAAACATATCTATCTCAAAGTTCACCAAGTGTGAATTTGAAATGCTCATGTTTGGTAAACCTGTATTTGGCATGTATGGATTTGGTGGGATAATGTTGTTTGCTTGAAGATTCATGCATTGATTGTTCGGTTGATAGATTTGTAGGTTCGGACTTTAATTTAAATCTATCATTGGGAAAGGTGTTCCAAACTTTAGATTGGGCATACTCACATTCGTATCGTTGAAGTTTGGAGGAGATAATGATGCCATGTCTGAATTGCATAAATGTGAGTTTCGATAATCAATTGGTGTTGTGAGACTTGGATAGTTTGGTTGACTCTAATTGCTCATGATGTATGAATCGAGTTTAAATTCCATGTTCCTCTTGTGTTGTGATCTTGTTTGAACCATAAAATGAAGATCAATTTTCAAGAATGTAAGAGATGAACCTCTAATCCTTTAGATCGGTCTAAACCTTAGGTTCAAAGAAGCGAAGAACTAAGATAATTGAAGGATAAAAGCGATGATGAGGATGAGATAAACGAAAGCTGAGTGATACGGATGAATGGAACTCTTAAAGAAACCTTCAAGGAAATGCTAAACTTTTTAGGACTTTGATTGATCGTGATTGGATTGAGAGTTTGACTAAAAGTGTTAAGTCAAACAAAATGTGATAAATGCACTTGTAAACCCTAAGAAGTTGTGTTATCCTAGAGTGGACTTGTACATAAGAGGACGGTTTGACTAAGTGTGTTAAGTCAAACGAGGTGATGATTTGATAATTTGGCTAAGTGTGTGAAGCCAAACAAGATGGACTCATAAACCCTAGGAAGTTGTGTTATCCTAGAGGAAACTCGTGTATAAGATGATGGGTTGACTAGGTATGTTAAGTCAAACAAAGTGGTTTTGATTTCGCCTAAAATTTTAGCATAAAAGATGTTTACAAAGTTTCCAAGAGTTGTCGGTGAGGTGATTTTTGACTGATTTTGATGGTTGAGAGATGGATGAAAGTGATTGAATTTGATCTTAGATTTGACCTAGATAACACTTCTTCTTACAAGACCTCGGTGTTGAAGGACACGCTATACTTCCTATGGGAGGAAAGCAAACCTTTCAAAAAGTTCGAGATTTTATTGATAGTAGAACACATACAACTCAGGGTTGTTTCTTGAAGCTTTTTTGTAAAAGTTGTAAACCAATCTTTCTCTAAAATCGAAAAGTCTCTCAAGACGCTCCTCACGAGCTTTCAGACTAAGCTTCTTGAACTTTGGTTTTGGGTTTTTGATCTTGCGGGAAATCATGTTAGAAAACACATGTGTAATCCAATTTGTCTGTTATCTTGTCTTAGTGAATTCTTTTTACCAAAGACAATTGCTTGCTTATGTTTCAAACTATATGTCTAATGTCCCACTTTCTTTCTCATCCCACAAGGTCCATTGTGTGGAAATCAAGGAAAATAGGGCAAAAGTTTCCTATACTTAACCTTGTTGAAAACAAATCACGATAGAATCCAAGAACTTTGAAACCTCTAAGGATATGATCCCTAGGGAAAGCAAGAGTGCTTAAATTCGTCAAAGGTATTTGTTTCCTAAAAGGGGTTTAAAATTTGAAGGTCCTGTGAATGTTTGTTTTGAAATGTTTTTAGGAACCAAGCAATGGGTTTTCCACTTCCAAGCACTTTACAACCCTAGGATGATGAGATAATATTCTGTTGGGTTCCCACTTGGACGAATCTAGCTGCACATATTTTGTGCGAATGGCTAAATGTTTGACCACACTGGCTTCCCTCCACGGCACACACTTCTCGGGTCAACCAAGCATTAGTAACCATGAATCTCCCATGGCATACTTTTCATTTCCACAACAAAACCACATGTATAATGTGGGGCGGCTTCAAAGGACATGATCTTTTGCACCAACAAAATAGACAAGGTTTTGGCCTTTTTCTAAACAAAGGGTTCTAATGCGGGCATTCTGTTCGTGGGGGATTATCCAACATCGGCAAGAGTCCATTTCTGTCCATCTCGTCGAAATAATCCTCATGATTTTTGAACTTTCCTCAAGAATCCACACTTATATACCGGTTGGAAGTTGCTTCGCTTTAGCGTGTTCCCGGTTGAGTCGTTCCCTTGGGTGAGTACTTTTTCCCACAAGGTAAGCCTTCTAAGATAAACAAAAGCGAGTAAACATATTCGTAGTTTGATCAATCTTTGTATAGAAACAAAGGGAGAACACTCGCAATAAGTTTACTCACTCACAAGATGTTTTGTTCAATTTTAAGTTCCCAGATCGAAACATGAAGGAAATCTTTTTGACAACTTAATATCAACAAAATGCTTTTGATTCTCAAGATCGTTGTGAAGCGCGAGAGAAGCGCATACGCATTTTAATGATATTAATTTGTGAAAAAAATTGCAAAACATGAAAGACACTTATTCATTTTATACCTCAAAGCAGTGATGAGTTCATTTTAAAAGCACCAAATGAGATGTGAAGTTTGTCTTGTTCAATTTTAAGTCCAAATCGAAATCTAGTAAATGTTTAAGGTTCTTTTTAACCAACTTTGAGAAAGACCAAATTATTGATTGATTTTAAGCCCAAATCAAAAGTGAGTTGAGTTAAAACAAAAAACGAGAGTAGAAAATGGAAGCTCCAAGATTGTTAAAACAAGTATTAAGAAATGCTTTTTCTAAATCTTGATTTCAAAAAGATCTCCAACTCCACTCCATTTGCCTTCGTTTTTGCTTGATTTTGAAGTCAACCTTTAATTTCAACCTTCTTTATGCATGCCAATGTAAACTATCATTCAATAATCATAAGTCCAAATCTGTTGAAATCCATAATATAAGCCTACATCAAGAAACCGAGAGTTCTTAAGGTAAGTGCATCGAGTTCATATCTTTGATTCCAAGAGCCAAACAAGTTATTCATTTGATGATATCTAAACTTCAACATTTAAGGAAAGTTTAAATCGAGGTAAAGCAATGTTATAACTAAAATATTTATAACAATCTAACAATGACCAAGATAGGATTATGGGATGTAATTGATATTTCCAATAGATAATAATTCAACAATGATTCAAACACTTCCTAATTAAGAATATGGTGCTCAAGATTGATATTGCACAAGTGGACTTTGAAGAAATCTTTGAGCAATAAATGCCAAGGTTGACAAAGTTGAACCCTGATAAATTTTATAAAATAATAAAGGCAGAGTGATCTCATTCTTCACAACAACCCACACACTATTACCCACTCCAAATGGCAGATCATCAATTTTAAAAACAGTGCAATATTCAAACTAGTTATAAGGAAAAGTCCATCATTCACTACCTAACCAGCCAAAGGACGACACATTTAATTGTCCTTTTAAACCAATCGATATATATCAACAGTAAAAGGGAATTGAATCCTGAAGTCGCAGCTACTTACACATTCATTCATTGTTGTATTCACGCTTGAGTTTGGCAATTTCAAAATAGATTTATTTGACCACTGCGTACCTTATCAATGTCTAATCATCAATGACAGAAACCCCTCTGCGTAAACAGCTAGTCATAGGATTAAAATTTGTAAGCAACAACATCAATGAGAGATGCAACATTCTTAGTGAAGAAAAGCGTTAAATTCTTTAATGCAAAAGTTTTTTTAAATCAAATGATGCTTTCCTCTTTTGTCTTTCAGCCCGTGCATTTGTTAGGTCAGCATTTATATATTGGAAACAAGTTAGTCATTTTATTACAGCTCATATAGACTATTGGAGTCGGCGCTTCAATGCATTCAAAGTACCAAATCACAAGCAAGGCACAACACAATCAAACTTGGAAAGCACAGAGGGGTCGGCGAACTTCTTTGATAGGACAACTATATGGAAGGATAGATACACCTCAAAGGAATGTCATTTCATGGAATACCTTGATTGTAGGACACGCCTCAATGGGTTTTTTGGAAAAGGCATCAGAAATCTTTAAGCAAATGTGATTGGCAGGGTAGTGGAAAATATAAACCACATTAATATGAATAGGTCGATATTATCATCCGTATATGACAGAAAATGACAGACATGACAGATATGAATGGCATGTGAATAAGTCAATAGAAAATGATCGAGGAGGATGGTGCAATTAAGGCTATCATTCAACTCCTCAAGCTGCCAAAGACTAGCAATAAACTTGTGCTTGATAGATTGACTTTCGCAGTCCACTCTCCCATTAATCTCCAGCGACCTTCACTCACATTACTCATCACTTTTTTCCGCCCTACCTATCTGCTTTCTTGCATTACGTAAATCCAAAATCCACAAGTGTCAAAATATGTAAAAAAAAAAAGACTTTTGCATACACCTGTGACTTCCGACAACAAGCCCAACTATCTAATGCTGGCGCAAGTGCAACTTTCATTTGAGGATGCTGAGAACGACACCAGGCAGTATGATGAGGAGCGCGACGAGATTGGAGGATTTGGCTGTGCTAATGGCAAGGTCCAAGTTATACAATAGATCAATCATGATGGTGAGGTAAACAGAGCCCGGTATATGTCGCAAAATCCTTTCATTATTTCTACCAAAACAGTTAGTGCAGAAGTTTATGTGTTTGATCACAACAATCATCCATCAAAGCCGCCTAAAGATGGTGGTTGTAATCCATTTGAAAGACTTGTGGAGCATAAAAAATTTCCTTTTCAAGCACTATCCTCGCAGAGCCGAATGAGAGAGGAGTTTGTGCCTATGATCTTACCCATTTACCCTAAATTGTGGACAAACACTCAATTTGTATCTGGAGAGAGAAATAAAGTGCCTATGTGCATGTCAAGTCCAATGTATTTTTGGTCTCATTCATAGGGAGAATCTAAAGAATGCAGTGTTGCAAATGAAAGCGAAGCCAAAATGGTGATTGCCCTTGTGCGTTGGATGGTAGCTGAAGGACAAAGTCTTGATGAAATAACTGTCCTTGCTTCATATAATGGGCAGGTGACACTGTTACGATATGTGGTGAAGATAATACCTGCTATTTAAGCTGTACAAGTCTTGACTTATAGATAGATTTCAGGGGTCTGAGAATAAATTTATTATATTGTCTATATGTCTCTAGTTTGTTCTAATGATGAAGGGAGCATCGAGCACTTGACGAAGCGAAATAGGTGGTGTGTAGTAGTTTCAAGAGCAAGGGGTGCAAATGTGGCTGACAAAGGGTATGCAAAAGTGGCCATGAATATAGAGGGTAGATTTGTATAAGGGAAATAAGAAAGCCATGGTGATTCAACATTTAGTTAACACAATCATGAGACACAAATCCTACTCTTAATGTGTTCCATGATCTCTATAAAGTAAACTAAGTTATCTGTAAACATGATCATATTTGTTTTGTCAGAGCATTAAACCAAACTATACATCCCCTATCAATCTCTACAACAAATATAAGCTTAGTTCACCTGAATGAAAACAAATAAATGTATGCTTAATAAAAGAACAAAGATATCGCTCAAGAAATATTTTGATTCTAATACTTAAACACGTCCTCATCTAATCTATGATGTCTTCATGTAATCATAGCAAAGATTAGTATAAGCCTAGAAACAAAAGATCTTTTCCATACTGTCACTCTGTTTTGCCTAAACAGATGAATGTTTACTTACTAGTTTCACCAAAAGAACAGAAAATGTAAATCTTAAAACAATTTGTTATTTAGCCAAATAATAGAAAATCTAATTCTTAAAACAGTGTTATTTTAGGCCTTCAAGACTTTAATAATTTTTCAGACTGTTTACCAACATGATTCTAAGACATATGTATCCATGAATGGAAATCTCAAGTAGATTTATTGTAGAACTTTAAAAAAAAACTCAGCAAATGAAATAAGGCCCTCCTTCTAGCGCCATTTTGTAGATTAAACAATTTCATGTAGTTAGCACAAAAGTTAGTTTAAATCAACAAACTTAGATATCACTATGAAATATTTAACCATGTTAAACAATGCAACCAATGAAAACAATGCAAGCTAAACAAAAGCATATGCAAACATGATTAACCCTTATCTCATAGTGGAGTGGTGCCACTTAGTTGTGTAGGAAGCAACCCTTTCCCAATTCATGATAAGCAAAAGATGCCAAAATGAAGAACAAGATTAGTTCTCACATGTAGAGAGTAACCTTGCAAAATGTCTTGTTGTGTTGTTGAAAAGCCTTGCTTTTATAGATTCAAGGTTAAAGAGTGAGAGATTTTGAATGAATGTGGGATCATTCATGAGCCAATGACAAGATGCCACTTGTCAAGGTGTGAGAGTGAGGAATGTGCAAGTTTTGGCCAATGTGCCAACTTCAAATTTGAATTTTGGATGAAATGACATGTTTAGGGGGGATGAAAGGTGCATTAAATGTCAATTTGACTTATGCAAGAGACATGTAAAAGCATTTAATGCTTTGTTGGACGGGACAATTCTTTTGGAGGGAAGATTCAAAATTGGAAGAATATTCTATTTTGATGCCTTTTTGAAAGTAATTAAAAGAATTAATAAATCAAAGAAATGATTTATTGGTGCAAGTGGGTGGGTTAGTTGAGAGTTTAGATTTGACTTTAGTTGAGTCAAAAGCTAAAGAATAATTGATTATGATTAGAAGTTAATTAACTTGGGGGATTTTAGGGAATTGATATTTGATTTTAAATCAATTTGATTTATCAAATAAGGATTTAAGAACTTAATGAAATAATTTGATCTATTTAATTAAGTCTGATGAACCTTAGGGATTTAATCAATAAATTATTTTAATTGATTAATAAAAAAAATGAATGTAAATTAAAGCGGGATGCATGACACATGATGTTAGTTTTCCATGTCTACACTTAGACCATTACAACAAATCTTTCAACCTAACTTATAAATAATACAATTCTTTGCAGAACAATACAAATTATAAAACTTTAATAACTATTTTAAAAATGTATCAACCAAATCATAATAATTTATATGAGAAGCTTGATTTAAAGTGAGAATAATGGAGGTATATGAATATTCTCTTTAAGAAATCATGTTCCAATTATTGTTACACGGAACGCACAATTTTCCCGTGCTTTAGGAAATTGTGGCGACTTTGGTTCAAATTTTCAACGCTGGTAAATGTCCAAAAATGCCTCCAAACAAAAATAAATTTGGATTAAACTTGCCCAAACTGAAGTCAAACTCTCCTCAAGGCTGGTTCACCCAATTGATTTTGAGTAATGGCGGAAGCATTTGACAGAGCATATTAAAATACCGTACAAAATGGACCTTTTTAGAGATGCAATAACATCGATTATAGATAATGAATTGTATTGAGATACATTGACTTTACATATAATTCTGGAGAAGTGGTGATTCAGGCCATGCCCACCAAGAGTGCGACCTCCCAACTAAGCGAAAGCGAAATGATGGTAATCTCCCAAAGACAAAATAAAAGAGAGGCGGCCATTGGAGACAGCACAGAGGACTCGCTCTTTTTAAATATGAGAATATACCTATCCACCTTTCGGGTACTTCCCCAATCTCTGTCGGAGCCACACACCTAAATCATAAATACACAATCAATATAAGCAACTTTTGCCATCAGAAATCATGAAATGGGTGAATTCAAAACGAAAATTTAATAAAAGTAATCAATTTACTTTTTAGTTTTAACAGAAACCCAGATTTGAATTCGAAAGGAAATCATTAATGATGATAATCAATTTAATTTGGAATTTAACAGGAACCCAAATTGAATTTCCCCCCAAAGGACCCAAAAAAATTCAGAATCATTGCAATCAAATCGATGCACTGTGAGTACCTGGATTACTAGAAGAAGAATCCGCTGTCAGGAATCTCATCCCATACGTCAAAATACAATTCTGTGACAGAATCTCTGCTTTCGAATTCTTCCCACCATAACACTGTTCCATCTCCTTCAAACCATTCCACAAGCATTTCCCACAGTCCTCCTTGGACAAATCCTTCCAGCACTGCGCACGCCCCTGGATTTCAACCTCCAAATTAAGAAAACTACCGCCCACAGATTTGGAGGCAAAGTAATTTTCCTGATCCGGGGCTTTTGCAGCAACTTCCTGCATCAATTTCTCAAGAGACCCATCAGATTTTGCGCCGCTTTTACTGCAGGGAGGCCCTGTGTTCACAGGGCTCGTCTCCAGCTTGGAGATGAAATCATAGGCTTCAAAACGAAGGAAGCACCAATTGGACCAGAGGCTGGCTCCAGCTGCAGCAGGGCAGTTTTGCTGAGCAAAATACTTGGCTTCTTGACCACAAATATTACAGTCATACTGAGAAACATCCCCCATGCATTGGAACAGCCCATAGACTTTACTTTCATTAATGGGTGGCTGTGCCCCCTTTGGACTTTTACTGAACTGGCTTTTTCCCTCCAAAAGATTGTGTAGCACACTCTGAACTTTTTGTTGGTATGCTCTGTTTCTGCCCTGCGCCGTGGTGTTGCAGGTCCAGTGTAGGACTGTGGCGCTGCCTGCCATTAAATTGGCTAAGAAGAAGAGAAAACAAATGGCGGGCTTCATGGTGAAGAGAGAAAGAAACTACTCCTGACAAAGGTTTGGATGGTCTGGTTTATATAAATCAGAGGGGCTTGGCTTGCCGTCTGGAACAGGGTTGAATGGGGCCACTCTTGACCTGATTTGGAATTAGATTTGGAGTTGATTAATACTGCCGTGTTGAATAAGAAAGAAGTGAAACTTCCATGGCGATCGCTATTTAGTATTCTACGAAATTTCCATGGAGATCGCTGTTTAGTATTCCATGGCTGTGGAAGTCCTAGTTTGACAGGGAGATAAGTTCTCCCTGCGCAA
>CM021109.1:495693636-495743047 GCA_007115665.2 Sequoiadendron giganteum | reverse complement strand
GTAACAAAGCTCCTCCTGTTTTAGGTTTACAGCATAAATCCTTTAAAAAGGGGCCTCTTGATAAACTGTCAAGGAGTGGAAGGAAGAATGATCAAGAGAAGGTCAAGATTATGGGTGATACGTTGGTTGAGTCTGGGTCTGTGAAACCCATTGATTCCCACTTCTCCCATCCCCATAAATGATTGTTTTATTGTTCATAGACTAATTGAATCTCAGTCTCTTCATGTGGTCTTTATTCAGGAAACTAAGCTTACAGTGGATAGTTTGGCTAATTGTGCTCCTCAGATCTGGCCTTAGGGCAATTGGCAGGGGGTGGGTGCATTGAACAATTCAGGGGGGGTGGCTTGCTTTTGGAACCTAAGGAAATTTTTCCCCTTATGTGGATTTCTAGTCGGTCTTCCCTTTCACTGGTTGCTTCTAGTTTAGAAACTGGAGAAAGGTGTCTTTTATCCAATATTTATGCTCCTACTGATCTTTCTGGTAAGTCAAATCTTTGGGCTCACATCAGTTTCATCCGAGCCTTAGACCCGTTTCTCCCTTGGATTATGGTCAGTGATTTTAATGTTGTTACTTGCTTGGATGAAAAATGAGGTGGGTTAGCCAAGCTGGACCCTTCTGCAAATCTGCTCAGGGGTATGATTAGTTCCTTGAGTCTCATTGATGTGAACCCAACCAATGGTGTCTTTACATGGAATAATAGGAGATGTGGTGTTGAGGCTATCTCGAAAAGGCTGGATAGATTTCTGGTTTCCTGCTATTGGATGAATAGTAGGTTGATCACCAGTTCTGAAATTCTTGATTGGAGGGGCTTAGATCACTGGCCTATCAAGCTCTTTGTCACTGCTTATGGAGTCACAAAAAATCCTTTTTTAAAATTTTAGTTGATGTGGTTAAGAGATCAATCCCTGCATGATCTTATGTTGGATTGGTGGTATGAGGGGATGCCTGCCCATGGGACGACCATGTTTACTTTTAGTAAGAGGCTTCAACATGTGAAGTACAGGCTTAAGATTTGGAATAAATAATGTTTTGGGAACCTGCATGCTCGGAAGCTGGCTGCTCAGTCCAAGTTGGATACCATCACTCGTTAGGTTTGGGACCAAGGGTTGACCTCTGCTCTAAGTAAAGTTGAGTCCATGGCTCTTAAGAATTTAGAAGAGTGGGAGCTTCGGGAGGAGATCTTCTGGAAGCAAAAATCTTGTGTTGATTGGCTTCAGGAGGGGGATAGGAACACTGCATTCTTTCATAACTCGGTTAAGGCTCAGAGATAGGGGAATTCTATCTCCTCCCTTGTTTCGCTTGAAGGGGCTCAACTCTCTTCCTGTGCTGATATTTCCAAGGAAGCGGTCAATTATTTTTCAAACCTTTTTTCTAGGGAGGATCTTGCAGCTAGGGTTGAGGAGAGGGCCATCTTGGATTGTATTCCACACCTAGTCTCTGCTGAGATGAATGGGTCTCTCTTATGTCCTATCTTGTTACCTGGATTGGAGAAAGTGGTGTTTAATATGAAAAAAGGTAAGGCTCCTGGCCCGGATGGGTTTCCGATTGAGTTCTTTCAGGAGTTCTGGGAAATAATTAAGCTTGATCTCTTCAAGGTGGTTCAGGAATCACATAGGAACAAACAAATGGTCAAGTCCATGAATTCTACTTTCTTGGCTCTCATACTGAAGAAGGAGGGGGCTAATCGGCTGGTTCAATTCAGGCCTATTGCGTTATGTAATGTTGTTTACAAGATCATCACCAAATTGATTGCTGAGAGACTCAAACCACTCCTCGATACTCTGATCTCTACTGAGCAGGGTGGTTTTGTTGAAGGAAGACAAATTCTGGATGGTGTTGTGATAGCAATGGAAGCTATTCATTCTATGGATAACTCTAAGGAGAAGGCTATGTTTATTAAGCTTGACATGGCTAAAGCTTATGACCAGGTGAGCTGGGAGTTCTTACAGAAAATTCTCTTGGCTTTTGGCTTTGATGAGGAGTGGGTGAATTGGGTTCTTAGTTGTGTGACCTCGTCCTCCTTCTCTGTTCTCATTAATGGGAAACCTTCGGATTTGTTTAACACTTCTCGAGGACTCCGGCAAGGGGACCCTTTATCTCCTTATTTATTCATTATCATGGCGGAGGGTCTTCAAAGATTTATTAAATCTCAGGTGAGGCAGGGTCTTATCCAAGGTTGGAGATGGAAGAATTATTTTCCTGCCTACTCTCATCTTCAGTTTGTGGATGATACTGGGTTGATGGGCATGGCTAGAATCAATGAGGTTGTGAACTTCAGGAGAGCCTTAGACACCTATTTGAGGGCTTCAGATCAGTGTATTAATGATGACAAATCCTCCATTTATTTCTTCAATACCCCTCAGCTTATTCAACGCAGGATTGCTAGGATCCTTAGATTTCAGATCGGTTCTCTTCCTTTGATGTACCTTGGGATCCCTTTGGCTTTGGGATCTCAACGTAGAGGTTATTGGCAAGGGATTTTGGATAAATTCCGGAGTAAGGTTAGTCATTGGACTTACGGATGGTTATCTTCTGCCAGGAGAGTGATTCTTCTAAAGACTGTGGTGCAATCTCTCCCCATTTATAGGTGTTGTGTGAAGGTTCCCCCCTCCACCTTTGTGAGGGAATTTGATGCTTTGTCTCGAAAATTTCTTTGGTCTGGAAACCTTCTTTCCTCAAAGTGGAATTTAGTCAATTGGGAGTCTGTCTACAGGCCAAAGCATGATGGGGGCCTCAGTCTTAGGTCTATGGCTCTTGCTGTCACGACCTTGGCTGCCAAGTTGTACTGGAGGTGGTGCAATAATTAGGATCAGGATTGGGCCAAGATTCTCGCCCACAAGTATCTTCCTGGTGATGATAGCCTTGATGTGTCGTGACTGGCTTTGCTAGGTAAAGGTTCTTACATTTGGGATACCCTTAAGAAGGGAGCTCAGTTGATTAAGGAGGGTCTCTTCTGGATTTGTAATAGAGGCTCTGATGCTCTGTTTTGGCAGGACTTTTGGGATGTCCACCCTCCCATTCTTTCTAGCTTCCCTCAGCTTCTGCCTCTTTGCCATATTTTTTCTGAAGCTGGTTGGATTAAGGTTGAGCATTTTAAAACAGTCAAGTGTATTGGTCAGGCGGTGGTGGCATGCTGGAAGGACCCACAGGAGTGGCCCATGGGTGGTTCCGATGAGGATTGTACTGCTCTTACTAGAGTTTTGGAGGGAAGACTCTGCAGCTCCCTCAATGAGAGGGACATTTTGGCTTGGAGTCGTAGTCCAAAAGGTAAATTTAATGTGGATCAAGGGTATGCTATGCTTGACAGGAAGTTGCATGGTTCGACTGAGGTGCACTGGTGGAAGAAGGTTTGGGACAAATTTTCTTGGCCCAAATGCAATTTCTTCTTATGGTTGGTTGCTTAGAAGAAGTGCCTCACTTGGGAAAATATTCGCAAGCGAGGCTTTCAGGGACCTTCTATTTGCTTCCTTTGTTCGTATAGTGAGGAATGTACCTCCCACTTGTTCTTTCTCTGCCCTTTTCCTAGAGAAATATGACATAGATGGTGGGAGGCTTCACATCATGGTTATATTCATGCTACCTCCCTAACTGATTTTTGGGAGAGTTTGGGCAGGCCTCCAATGAAGACTTCTTTGATTTCTTCCTCATTGAATGACTTCAACACTTCCTCATCAAATGACTTCAATACTTCTTCATTTTTACCTCTCATTATAAGATGCAATATGGAATTGAGTATCTAATTTATTTTCTTGTAAAAATATATTTTTTCTTTGTCAATAAGTTTTAAGAGAAGCATTCCACTTCTCATTTAATTTTTTTTGAATATACCAATAGAACCCCATTCCTTTTAATTATCTTTCTAAACTTATTGATCTATCCTTTTGCTATAATGAATTGACGAAAAATATTGATATTTCATGTCCCTTCCACCATCCATGTTTCTCATGTCTTCCAATAGTAGGAAATCTCTTTGGTATATGCTTGATCTGGTTTTACTCAAATCTCTTTTTCCTTTCTAAGGTTTTCATTTGACATCCCATGATTTTGATAAGTGTTATTCAACTACTCTAGCTTTACTTCAACCTTACCTTTTCAAAAAAGCTATTTTCAGTCTCTCTAATTTTAGTAATCTAAGTAGTTATTTGATGTATCTTAATTCATGGGAAAACCAATGCATATTTGTTCCTTCATAACTTGGACAATATTTCCATCATTATTTTATTCTTCCAAATACCCTTGGACTTTTTAGCCATATTATGTAATTAAACATGAATTTAAATGATGGTTTTATATTTTGATCTAGAAACAAATGGGGTAAGAGAAAAATATTAAATGGATAATTTAGAAAAAAATTCTAAGTCAAATATGTTTTTGATCTCAAGCCAAATATGGTTGTAATTTGCATTAAAGACATATGAAGTGGATAATTCAAAAAATCATTAGTTTTCAAGTTATCTCCTAGTGACCAAAAAATTATCCAACTTTTATGTAATATTATAAAATCCTTTCTTTGGTTAGCTTGGATGAAAATTTTCTAGTTTCAAAATAGATCCATGAATGAATTTATAAGTAATTAAATTTTACTCTTTTTTTTATTTGGTCTCAAATATTTTATTTTCCCTTTTAATGAGCTCTTATAGTCACATTGAAATATCTTCTAATAATAACAATTGTGTTATATAATAAGTCTAGTTGAATTAGTATTTCACCCTAGACCCACTACTTTTAAATTTGACTATTTGGCTCATTGGTTTACATTAAACATCTCTTGATATATGGATAAAAGAAACTAAAAACATGATAGTTATCTCATCTCAGCCAAAAAATATCCCATTGTGATTGGGTTCTAGAGGATACATGTGAACCCTAAGTTCCATTGGAATTACTCACCATCCCTTACCATAACTTGCAACGAATTGTTGTAATCTCTAGTAATTATTTATTTATTTATGGGTTAAGTTTGTTGACTAAATTGCCTCTTGTTAGGAAGATTAATGCCTTTAACATTCTAGTATAGGAGTTTCATTATAATTGTGCAAGGACTCTCACCCTTTTGTGTGATAAGATTATTTACATTATTTGTTTAGTGACATTGCATATAACTTCTAGAGAATCATATTGGATTTTTTTTAATTCAATCTTTGTATTTTTTTTCTATTTTCTTTAAGAAAGTGTGAATTTTGATTCTTTGTTTGAGATATTCCACTCTTATCCATATTAGGGACATAATTTCTTCTAAAAGAAAATAATATAATAAAAATTTGGGAGAAAGTGAACTTGAGACCTTTTGAAACATTCTTTCTTAAACCATTTGTAAATCTCCAATATTGCAAGCCACTTTTCTAATATATGTTTAATTAGGGACTATTCCTTGAGTGAATTAATATAATTTTCTAATTTTCTTCCTTTGATTTTCAAGTGTGGTATTTCATTCTCTAATGAGATGAGGAGGGTTGCCGATTTTTGTAAATCTTAGAGGTTCGTGTTTTACTACTTTAAACTCTATCTTTAAATGATCAATTATATTATATTGTGCTTGTTGTAAACTTTAATTTTTTTCACAAGTTTGTCACTTTATTTTTGATTAGCTATCATCCTTCTCACTTATTCCTACATATATATGTTCACCACAAAAAAAAATCCATTATGTAAATTCATGAAAAAATTATCTCCCACCATTTTCCCTGTACCACTCTATTCTATTTTTCTTGACACCGCCATGTTCTATTTTGATCCTCCATTTATATATTAAAAACATAGTTTTTATTAAGCGGGAAAAATAGGTTTTGAAGGGACCCAAAACCCTTTACATAAATTTAAACAAAATGCTGCTAAAAATATGGACCATAGAGTACCAGCAATAAACAAACGAACAAGAAACTAAGGAAATAAGAGTGCTAAACATAAGAAACAACAATGAACCAACAACAACAAAATAAAAAAATAATGCAAGACCACCTATAGACTAGAAGAGAAAAAACAACAAAGCTACCACTAATTCATGTTGCTTAAGGTGTTGGCCAGCTCAAGCTCTTGGATCCTGTGCAAGTGAATCATTTCCAGCAGCTCCTTCTCGGCTTCAAAAGATCTTTCCCAATCAGTTGGCCCTTTAGAAGCAGGGCCTTTAGTGTCATCTTTCACACCCTTCTTTCCTTTTCCTTTAGCCATATGCTCCTTCTCTATAAGCGTAGAGAAGTACAATTAGTCCTCTCTTAAATCATTGATCTATTTAAACAGGACCTCCAGAAAGTCCGCGCTATTTTTCATAGAGATATGGCATGCTTGCAGCAACTTTTTGATGTCTACATTGGTGCCTGCAGCCTTTGCTTCCAACCCATCCAACTATTCATCACACTGGGATTTGAAATCTTGTAGCGAACCTTCAATGTCCACAATCCTGTCAATAAGAATGTTTGAAATAGAATTCTTTGGTGCACATTCTTCAGGTTTTCTTCAAACCCCTAATTTTAATATTCACTTTATTGAACTCCTAAAGATTCCACTTAGCTAGTTTAAAAGTACCTGTGGCCCCAACCCTAACAATATCCAGCAACTGAAACATAGAGGGAGATTCATCATTTAAATAAGAAAAATCCTTAGAGAGGGTCTACCTTCACGGGCTCCACCTTAGTGTTCATCCTCTCAGGATCATCTTCACCTTGACCCTTAATCTCAACCTGCCTTGTATCATCAAGTAAGTTATGGACCAGAGAGTCCTCAATATTTCCCACATTATCACCAGTAGCCTTCTCCTCATCTAACACCTTAGCATCTTTTTGCAGAATATTAGAAACTTGGTTCTTTAACTTAGCAATCTGAATGGACAATCTCCTTGGCTGGTCTTTAGCCTCCGAGCTAGGCATGTTCTCTTGTAAACCCTCCTTACTACCAATATCAGTCTCACCCCAACCAACAACCAACTCCACCTTCCTGGGAGATGAATCTTCTGACCCCACCTTTGTATCCTCACTATTAGAGAGAATGATGCGCTTAGGCACACGTCTAATTTTACGAGAACTCTTCTTCCTATTTTTCGAAGAGGTGGCCTTGTGAGATTGAGGACCAACCTCCTCCTCTTCATCCCATTCATCATCTTCGTTATTGCTAGTATCTGAGCCAGAGGAATCTAACTTGTCACTCAAAGTCTTTTCCTTACCCAAAATGGTAGGGGCAGGGATGAGAGATTTGACATGCTCCATGATCAGAAGAATGAGACCCTCATGGAGGACCAGGGCCTTTTTTTTTTTAAATGGGCATACACCAAAATTTCCATAGACGAAAGCAAGAAAAAAGGAAAAGAGACATACAGCTAGTGTCTGAAGTGATTGAAGAGAGTAAAGTGGTGTCCTATAATTGCAGTAAACCTTCCTTCGAGCATCACATACCGAATGATTACCTCAGCCACCTCCGCCTTTCTTAGGTGACTTGTGCTCATATCCTCAACTCTTCATTTTCACCAACTTCTTTTTCTCATCATCCTTAAAGAACTGAGCCATAGCATTCTCATTGCTTTTCTTGTCCTTAAAAAACTTGTGGCCTACCATCGACATCCCCATCACAACAACAATTAGCTCCTCATTCATCTCCACTTCCAAACCCTTTATTTGAAGCTTCTTGTTATACCAGGAAGAAACAAATCTCGTCGACGCATTTGAATCATGCCCATGAAGACTATAGAAGTTTTGAAATCCAACTTCACAGACCCCAAAGATCACCTGCATGCAAATAACCTGTCACAAAAGAAGACATTCGAGACAAAAAAGAAAAGGTGCTCTGAAAGCTGAGAAAGATGTATTAATCAGAGAGTGTTAATAATACAATGATCAATCTTTAAGAAAGGAGATTGTGCAAAACCTAAAATAAACCCTAATAGGTAAACATTTAATAATTAATATACTTATTAAATGTCACATTATGCAAACTAAAGTTAAATCTTAAGAGAGGAATAAAGGTAACTTAATTAACATAATTAAGTTAAATCTTTTACTCTAACACCCCCCCTTAAGATGAGCAAGAGTGTAGCTACAAACAAGTGCAAGAAATTAAAAGTAAATACAATGCATGAAAGTAAACATGGGTCCTGTCAACTAGGCCTGATCAGGTACCCATTTACAAAAGAAATGCAAACTAAACGATAGAGGGTAAAGGAGAAAAACCAGTGGGAACAAAACTCCTCCCCAAAATAGAATGCAAAGAAAGGAATATGATGTACTAATGAAATAAGGATAGGAGGTAGATTACATGATACCCCCCATAGACAACTTCTATCATATAAGTACATATACAATGATCTCCATAGGAGAGATAGAAAGAGAGAAGAAGGCCCACCCACAATGAAGAAACTCCTGTCACAATGCTAGATGTCTGATGTAGAATCCAAAAGGAGATCCTGAAGCGGCAAATGATATTCCTCCCATTGGGAAGAAATGGATCCAAAGGATGATGTCGAAGAAAACCTGTGAAGAGTGATGAATCAATCTGTCTCAGGATGTGTGCCATGATAGGATGTTGAAGAATCTCTCTCTCTAAATTGAAAAAAATGATGCCAAATCAAAACTGATGTGGAGAATCCTGAAATGCAACCTCTGAATGCACTGATAATGGTGGGCGTATAGTGATAACCTGACTGTCAAGGTGGAGGAGATGAATGTCCTCATAAAAATCCTCCAAATTTGCAATATAAGACTCAACAAACAAGAAAGATATGTTTGCAACATAAGAATCCAAAGTACCTATGTCTGGAAGATGTATGATTCCTTGTTGCACTGAATCAGGAACAATAGGAGATGTTGATGAAGTCTCAGTCTGAAGAGTAGGAACTGTGAGACAAGCCTCTGATCCATCAGAACATGTAAGGGTGTCTAAATACTCAAGCTCCTCTGAAGTATCATGATCAAAGGGTGTATTCTCTCCAAGAAATCGGTAAGAGACAATCTGAAGCAAGATCCTTTGGGAATGGAGAGAGATTGGGGTCTCCATAGATCTCCCAAAGATGTGTCCAAAGTGCGTGAGGACAATCAATGTCCAATATAACCAACACAGTGTCATGATCAACACTAGACAATATAAGTCCTACTATGTGATCTCTAATGATAGCCCATGCTAATTTTCCCTCTGAAGTGATTGGTTCAAGTATGAGATCATACGAATAAGGAAAAAAATTAAGCCACCTACAATGTGTAAGTATGCCCTTTGCCCATGACTCATAATTACCTCGTTCCAGAATTACAACTGAAGGGTGAGTAGAAAAACCCATGATAAATTTGTAAATGAAAAAATTGAGAAATTTGACCTTACTACATTTAGATCAAATTAATATAACCCATCCCACACAAACAAAACCCATGTAAGTGCCAAAAAGTCCAAGTAAATGAGCAAAGTATAAAAACACACAAAGCTGAATAAAATTTACCTGGTAAATTTTCTGATAAAATAGACCACTGATTTGGAAAGAGCATTGCAACACCTTTCCAAAGCCTATTCGTTTTTGCGCAAAACGGAGTTCAGACACAAAAGATATGCCTCCAGGAGTCCCAAAAACATGTTCTGAATTTGACTGGTAAAATATGCATCAAAACGGAAAACCCAGAAAATCAAACCTACACCATTGGAAAGTGCCCGGAACCAGCTTTCTGACGATATCTCGTTTGCCCGATTTCGACACCGTATGCCCAAGATATGACCATTTTACTAAAATGTGCTCATTTAAGAATTAAACCAAATATTTTATTAATTTAAAGATTAAAAATTAATAAAATATTCAGCTGTACCTTTATGGCACGAAAACCGAGGCAACACGATCGACAAAGCAAGAAAATTGAAGCAAAATGGCACAAAAACCAACGCAACTCAAAAATATTTCGGATGCCAAAAAAATATGGCACAAAAATTGAGGTAAACTGGCACAAAAATCGAGGCATTCATACGATTTTTATTGGCAGCGTTTTTGGAAAACCCCAAAAATTCAAAAAAATCAATTTTCAGCAAACCCTATCATATTTTATATGAAAATTGGGGTTTTTGGGTCTTCTGAGCGCAACAGTAATGTCCGTTTTGCACCAGAATGCACCATTTGATGGATCAAGGTCGAAATCTCTCAAAAAATGATGGAAAAATTCTCTGATTTGGCCAAAAAACCGTCGTAGCTTGAAACCCTTGCATAGAAAAAAAAAAAAACTCTGTAAGCTGATATCTTCAAATCACGAACAGACAGCCACAGGTTTGGAGCTTTGATACCATGTAGAAGTTGTGAAATCCAACTTCACAGACCCCAAAGATCACTTGCATGCAAATAACCTGTCACAAAAGAAGACATTTGAGACAAAAAAGCAAAGGTGCTCTGAAAGCTAAAAAAGATGTATTAATTAGAGAGTGTTAATAATACAATGATCAATCCTTAAGAAAGGAGATTGTGCAAAACCTAAAAGAAACCTTAATAGGTAAACATTTAATAATTAATATTAATTATTAAATGTCACATTATGCAAACTAAAGTGAAATCTTAAGAGAGGAATAAAGGTAACTTAATTAACATAATTAAGTTAAAACATTTACTCTAACAAAGACGTTCGAAGAACAACGTAAAGTTTCCATGATGCAAAATCTTCCATAGTTTTTTCTTCTTCCTTAAGCCCGTGCAAGTGTGTGGCTCTATTCTACTTCTGTCACCACCCATTTTAGCAGACACCATACGGAAAAAACCCTTGCAAAAATTGTTAGAAAAGAGGTTGGCTATCCGGTAGAAACCCACAATACGTGTGAGTCAGACCAAAGTACTAAGGCTTAAATGCCTCCACTGCCGGAATTCATCCCACTCCATCATTCTGCATTAAACTCCTAGCTCTCTCCAGAATGATCGATCCCTCCTCCTATGTTCGAGATTCATTATATATTTGACAGCCTCGTTGGAAAAAAATATTCCAAGGAGTTGCCCTCTCGGAAGATGTGTGATACGCGAGTCTCATCAAACACACTTAACATCAGTATATTATCTTTAATTAGATACTCCACATTCCAGCTCGGCGCATGAGTGCCACGCAGGTAATTGATAATGTTTAAGGAGTCACCTTCAACCCATAATTTGGAGTACCCTCTATCCATAGCAAATTTTATACTTGCATACACAACTTCCGCCTTGGCGTAGTGATTGGTTTGAATTCCCAGTGGGAGTGCCACCACACCTAAGAATCTTTCATCCTTAAAAACATAGTTATTAATATGATATTTTAAAATATTTTATACTATTTTTTTGGCAAAAGAGTATAGCCTATATATTTATATTATAATAATAATTGATTACAAAATGCCAGTATTGGTTAATTAACTATAATTGAACATATCCTTCACAAGCTTTAAACTTAACCCTTTCAGATTTCGGCCTTCGAGATTTCATCATTTTGCATACTTATCATCCTTGTTTAGATGAAAGCCTTAACTCTGATCATCGAAGCCCGATCCTTCTTAGGTTTCGAGGATTGAGACTCTACCATACTCCATACTTTGCCTTTCGGGTGGTGTCCTTTAGGTTTTCATTATTCTACATACTTACCATTATTGTCAAGGCGAAAGCCTAAACACCAATCTTCAAAGCTTGAGCCTTTTCAATAGTCGAGGACTGAGACTCCACCATGCTCCATACTTCCCCTTTTGGATGTCGGCCTTCAAGCTTTCAACATTCTGCATACTTACCATGTTGGGGATCGAATCTCCACCATACTCCATACTTCACCTTTCGAGTGTCAGCCTTCAAGCTTTCTTCAATCTACATACTTACCATTCTTCTTAAGGCGAAAGCCTTAACACCAATCTTCAATGCTCGATCCTTTTGATCATCAGCCTCTAGACTTAATTTCCATTCTTGTTAAGGTGAAAGTCTTAGCTCCGATATCGGAAGCTCAAATCTATTCAAATTTCAGGGACCGAGACTTCAGCATATCCCATACTTCAAACATAAATGCAATCCAACAGACCAAAGCCTGATGTCTGAAACCTTTCAAACTTAACTCAACTTTAGCTTTCTTTCCTTTGTGCACACAATAAGGGGTATGCCCAAAGTATGAAGTTTGATACCTTTCAGACTTAGCACAAAATGACTAACTCTTTAGCCTCTACTCCAATTGGCTCTACATGATGTGGTGCTTAGACTATAAGTGCCATAATGATCAAGTCTCGTGAAGGAATGTGGAGGGAAAAGGTGCTCAAAGCTCTAAATCTCCAAAATCAAAGTGTGCAAATGAAGCTGAAATGAACCCAAATGCATATCTATACCTAGCAAACCCTAGGGTTTCACCCTCTGACTCATTTTTCAAACTTGGCTATCCATCCTGATCATTTTTTAGGCTTCCTAAGACTTTTTTTTTCTTCTCAGCTAAGCTAGTCACGTCATCTTGTTGTGATGTCAACCAAAAAAATTTTTTTTTTGGTTGATCTCTCAACAAGGTAGCCTACCATCCTTCCTTCATTTGCTAAGGCACAATGGGGCATTAGGTGAATTTTTTAATTTTTTTCGAGCACCATCGGGTCTTTGAAACAACATAATAGGTAAATTGTCTCAAAGAGGGGGAGAATATAGACACCTAAAATTGTCTAATTGTATAATGCATCTCAGTTTCACCTATTAACATCATTATCCTCATTTAATTAAACAATTTCTAATTATTTAGTTAAATTCATCATTTTCCTCATTTTAATTAAATAATTTTAATTATTTAATTAAATTCACTTTATTCCTCTATTAATCAAATAATTAACATTATTTGATTAATTCATTATTTTTCATCATTTCTCACTAATTCCCCTTTGATTAAATAACTTTTAATTATTTAATTAAATCCAATTTTCCCTCTTTCCACCATCCAATTATTTAATTAATTTCTTCAAATCCCATTTGATTAAAGAATTTCTAATTATTTAATTAAAATCTTAATTCCTCTCATCCTCACAATTAAATAATTTTCATAATTATTTAATTGACTAATTTTCCTCCAACCCTCCAACTTGTGCAAAGAAGATTCCCAATTCAAATTCAAATATCTTCTTCCCCCCACTTCAAAATATCTTCAACCAATTTTCTATGAAAATAGGGGTTTTTAGGTCTCTCACGAAATTTCATCCCTTCATCTCCTTAATTTCCTCTCAATCATTGATCTTAAGATTCAATCTCCACTGTTGATAAAAAATTTCAAAATCTAAAAATCAAGCCATTTGTTCATGAAAATCATTCACAAATTTCCAAAAATCTTGAGCACATCCTGAGCATTTGAGCAACCCTTTTGTGAATCACACTTCAATTGAGCTTTTGCATTATGGATTATGCACAATTTGAGAAATCCACATCACAAATTGTCATCAATCCACAATGGGATTGAAGGTTTGCATGATTTCTTAGTTTTAATTGTGTTGAAATGTATTTCATTACTTTAGACTAAATTTTTGAGTCATTTGCAAATTGATTTCATTGAGTATGGGTTATAATGATCTTAGTATTGTAGGTTATTACTGTTTTTAGACTCTAATGGCTTGAATTATGTTTTCTAACCATCACTCATATTTCCCCTATGACACAATCATCTACTTGTTGGTTTTGTGCCACCTCATTTTCCAATGTATTCAATGGAAAAGGTTAGTAAAGTACACATTTTCTTTCTTCTACTTCAACATACTCATGTATACATATTTAAAAGTACTCCATGTGTATACAGGAGGAGAGTGCTTATGTAATTGAAAAGGAATTAATAATTATTGGGAAATACAAGGTTGTGGCATATACACTATAAGATGGTCAAGGTTGCATGGCATTTTTACTTTGTCACAAGCATTTATTGTGGAAGCTCCTGGATTTTCTCACCCTTAGAGTGGTTAGCTCTAGTTTTTTTTAACATGGTTCCCAATCCTTTCTTATAAGTTGTTGGTGTTGAAATAATATAAATTAGAGCAAGCAATAGCATCACCCATGTAGAAGCCTTACAAGTTTGTTCTATAAATCTTCTACAAGGTATGAGCCTTGGAAACCCTATAGATGTTATTCTTCCAATTTTATATTTTAATATTCATTTAAGCGGTTAAAGCGTTTTACTCTTATTTGTTTTGTAGGTCATATTTTATCCAAAATCATGCTATATAACTAGGTTAATATCACTTCGGTCCCCCCATGGGATTAAAATGGATGCTATCTAGAATTTAACCAAAGGTCTTTTCCTCTTCCACTTTGTGGAAGCTAAACATGTGGATGTAGTCGTTTGACATGGCCCTTGATATGTTCATAGATTGCTTTTGGATTTTCTCCCATAAGTTGTGTTTACGAGCCAAATTTTCTAGTTTGTCTTTGCCTTGTTGCTCATTTTAAAATTCTATCACCACCTCCCTTTAGATGGCGGTTTATGTTGAAGTAAACAAGGTTTATTCAATTTGTCTACAATATAGGGTCTATTTGGAGATAGACCTCTCCCACAATTTACAAGAAACTATTGATAAATATATTAGTAACACATACCATGTGCAACATATTTCATGTATCAATCTTTCAAGTACGTGTTTTAGGTCTCAATCCTCTAAACATAAAAACCATTGATTGTCCTCTCATCATCCAAAAGTCAAAACCAACCTCCAAACAAGTGATTGTTATGACTAAGAATGTGGATAGTTGAACTCATAGTGATAACCACAAAGATGGTCCTAATAGATCCAATAAAGACTCTTAATCCAAAAATATGAAAAATATCATTTGTTTAGATTCCAAAGGTTCAACTCTAATAGGTAAAAAAAAAAAATGCTCTTTTTGAACTCATGCCAATAACAAAGTAAAGTAGGTAGTGGAAAATTAACCAAATCCTTACTATCCTTTTGACAAAGCTTCTAAGCCCCATTACTCTAGAATTACACTCCTGCAAGTGTTTTATCTATGACTGCATCGTATACTGACTGGATACACACTTTCTCTTAACTTCCTCTACACTAATTAAATTTGGGTTCCAATTAAAATCAAAAGTAAATTGACTGCCTTTATTGAAAATATTCTTTTGAATTCACTCACACCATGATTTATGATGGAAAAGGTTGCTTTCATATTGATGGATCAGTTATTCATGAGAAGTAGTTCTCATATTAAAAGAGAGTGACTGTCCTGTGTTGTCTCCAATGGTTGCTGCTATTTTTATTTGTGTCTTTGAGATTACCATCATTTTTCTTTCGTTTATTTGGTGGGCATTGCCTGCACCACCTTATCTCCAGAATTTCACATACTGTCAATGTAATTCTACAAAATTTATTATATATAACCATGTTTACTGTATATCTACAGAATTCCATACTTTAATTTGCCTTATCAAATGATCTAATTTATTACTATAGATTTGTTTTACTATAGTGCACATTCCAATTTTCCTATTTATTTGATTTGTTGTAATCTGTTTTTCTATGAGAATTGGTGGTATTTAAGAATAATAAATTATAGAGTTGCTAGATCGTTAAGGTACATAATCTCCTAGGTCAACTCTTAGAAATGACATTCTTTATATTTGTGTGAATGATCAAGGACAACAAGCTCCAAACATGCAAATGTTTCTATGATGATTATGCAAATTTTCGATTCATTTTATTGTTCCAATGTAAGTATTCATAATAGTCTCCTTGAATGCAAATGGTTACTTTATTTTTGTATGAGAGGATCTGATATGAAAGTAATTGAATGCCTTAAAATACAAGGACATAGTAGTCAATCATGTATGTGCATTTTTAGTTGACACTAAGTGGACCAAATTTATTTTTAAAATTTTAAAATTCCAGAAGTCAAATCTATGTGTGTGAGATCCATCCCATGTTGGTGGGATTGAATGAAGATATAGTTATGCTAGAATCAAGGTGGTAATGGAATTTATAAGAATAAGTGCATAGATAAGCATTGTAAAATACATAATCAATGTGAATATATTAAAGTAATATGCATATGAATATATTAGTGTGTGTAAATGGGTGAGTAACAACATGGAGAAGGAGCCCAAATTTTCTCAAAAGTGTGTCATGTGTCAAAATGTAATTACATTAAGTAATTCTCTCAAAATAGATACAAAACTAAATGAGAATCAACATGGGAATGCAATTTTTACCACTACAGTTTTCTCCCACTTTGAGCTTCATGTTAATCCTAGTATAATCATGTATCTCAAAATATATAGCACTCACAAACATGTATTGAAAGTAAATATTTAGACCTAAGATAATATTTGAGTCCATATAAAGGAAGGGGCCTTGTTGAGCGTCAGCATGCAAGTCTGTCCTTTGGCATATGTGCTCCAAGGGACCTATAAATAGAGGAAAAATATACCTTAAGTAGCTTTTGTCACACAAGTAAAAATCAAGACAACCAAAAGCTAAAATTTATTATCAACAATTGGATGCTAGCATGTCATGTGATGACGATCCATCTAATCATGAGAATATCTTTGAGTAGACACTTGTATTTATATGTAGTCTTAATATAGGAGTGTTATGTGAAAAAATAAGTTGTGCAATCTAGTTAGGGGGTCCAATGATATACATCCCAACCTAGCAACTTAAACAATTCTCAAATAATATTCTACACTAGAAGAAAAAATAATAATGTCTTGTATTAATTATGGAAAATAACCTTTCAAATGACTTACAATCATGTTGAGAAAAATTAAAAACTATTTTACATAATATAAAAATGGCATAAAACTATTAAATGCCATGATATGGACGAAAATATGATTATCTTCTTATCTTGCTTGATTTCTAGTCTTTTCATTTTCTCCCCAATGTCTATCTTTCCCTAGATGGTTGGCCTATAGTTTTTGTGCCCCTACCCTTTAACATTTTCCTTTTTTTGCCAACATGTTTTATTTTTACACATGATTTAGGGAATATTTTTATTTAATATTGACCTATTTGCCTCTTTACATCTATCTTTTAAATCCTTGAAACCATTTTCCTTCATCTTCTTGGTTGTAAATGTCATCATGAGTGATTGTGCAATGATCCACAATCATCAAACCTTATCTATCTTTCTAGTGGATTTGTCTCCATATTGGAGTCATTATTGAACAAGATTATGTAAATTTGAAACATAGATTTTATTCTAGATTAACATTTCCAAATCATCTCAAATAAAATCCTTGAACTCCATTAGCTTCATTCTAATTGAAATGGCTTGAGAAATTTGCATGCCAAATGTTTGAATATAAATTTAATGAGTATATGTACCCATAAATAATCATGCAACAATTAAGAAGAGTAACATAGAAACCAAGGCAATGCATAATGACCAAAAGAACTTATGTATCAACAAGAAGATCTTGCATAAATTAGCTGGGAAATATTATGTAAAAACTAAGAAAAGGTTGCACAACCAAAAAATTTATTTATGTAGCCACAAGGATTTCTCATTTTCAAAGTAAGCTGTAATAGTTTGTGGCCTCTTATTTGCATCCATTCATCCCATTTCTGTGAAAACAATGCTCAAAACTAAAATTTCTCCCAACCCACCTTTATTTTATTTTTGAGTGATGAAATATTGCTCATGAATCTAGATGATCAATGCTACATCAAACATGTCAAGAAAGTGAAATGTACCATGAGATCCTACCTATAAATATTTTATGAAATATGAGATTGAGATTCTATATTTAGAAACTTCAAATGTACTCATTGACATCACTTCTTTAACTATTTTATTTTTCTCTTTCACCAAGTGCTCATTATAATTGTTTGATCTTTTCTTTTTAATCACTCATGAGTATGTTACTAATTATACCTAATATCATTATTTTTCTCTTTCACCAAGTACTCATTATACTTGTTTGATCTTTTCTTTTTAGTCACTCATGAGTCTATGACTACTATACCTAATATCATTCTTTCTTAAGAAATTTTTGTATTGAGATTCAAATTAAAATATCTATGTAGTGTAGGAAAATGTATCCCTTTACATTTTCACACTTGTTTGGGCCCTCCTTGCTAAAATTGGGCTTCTTTATGCCTTATTTGGTCTAATTTCGCATCCATAAGCCTTAATTAATGCATCTTTCCAAGGCTAATCCCAACATTACCAACATCTAATCATAATTCATGTGTTTTTTTATTGTATGAATCAGATTTAGTGATATGGGACTCATACGCCACCTTGGGTGTATGGGCCCCACCTAAGTTTCGAGACCCCAATTTGGATCACATTAAAC
This sequence comes from Sequoiadendron giganteum, assembly GCA_007115665.2. Taxonomy (NCBI): domain Eukaryota; kingdom Viridiplantae; phylum Streptophyta; class Pinopsida; order Cupressales; family Cupressaceae; genus Sequoiadendron; species Sequoiadendron giganteum. The sequence continues at coordinate 495,724,853 of CM021109.1, read as the reverse complement.
TAAGCATTTTTTGAAAAATGTGTCCCAAGCTTAGCCTCATGGGACTCATACGCAACAACTAGCGTATGAGTCTTGCTTAGCTTAGACCTAATTTAAATTAAAATTCTTGGTGAGATTTTATTCTACTAGATCTAATGTTGGCTTTTAGTGTTGTAATTTTGGGAAATTTGTCATAAACAAGTATAAATACAAGGTTATTTCACCCATTTTCACCTAAGACTTTCATGAGAGCATTCCTTATAGAAAATTTGAGTTTACAAGAGCATTCAAGAGTCTACAAGAGCATTTAAGAATTGATTATCAAGTATTTTAGAGCATCACTCAAGTATCAAGAATCATGTCAAAGTCATCGTGCATCATGTTTGTTTTTGAGCTAACATTTGTGATGTAGGGTTTCATGATTCAAGCAAGCATTTAATTCAGGATCCATATCATCCAAGCAAGAGTCAAGATCCACATTCATGCTAGCCATTTCATACATGTTTTCAGCATCTTATTCAAGGGTTTGGAAAGTTGCAACATAGCATTTTGTTCATTCATCATTCCTCCTTTTTATTTCAAGGTTTGATTGTACAAAAATGGGGTTTGACCAAGGAAAATCCCTTTCCACTAACAAAAAAACATTTTCCCCTCTCTTTAGTGTGTGATTTGTAGATCTAGGTTGAAGATACATTGAAGATCAAGATTGGAAGAAGTTGTCAAGGTTGCAAATTTTTCAAAGTTGTCATCTTGTTTACAAGATCACTAAAAGACACCTATAGAGCAAAATTTAGCAGTGCAGATCCAAAAATCAGGTTTAGAAGGAAGAGAAGATTCAGATCTTGATCCTCTGAAAAAGATAAGAATGATTGATATGCCACTTCTAGTGTATGAGTCCCAATACAATGAATTTTCTAGATTTTAGGAGTTTGAAACTTGTCATTGCCAGATTTTTGTTCCTGCCCAGAAATCATAATCTAGGACTAAATCGCCCAACCTGGCATATGAGTCCTAGTGTGCATTAAATTCAACATTTTCAGCATTTCAAACCTTGTTATGAGCTTCTACAAGTTTCCATGTGCACGCTTGTACTTTTCCAGTTTACTATTCTAATTTGCATTCATTTCTAGGTCATTTACTTAGGTTTTGCACATCATTAGGTTTTGCATGTTACTTGTCTTTCCAAGCCCTAGCTTGGTGGTGAACCCCCTTTTAGTCTTTAATCATACCCTAGGACACCTTATTGCAGATCTCTTTCCCTCATTCTATCATTGGATCGAGATCTCTAAGGAATCCTTGAGTGAAACTTGAGCGAAAAAGGAGGTCCCTACCTGTGTGTTCCATCTCCTAAAAGATAAAGAACCCTATTTTCTTTGTTTCTCTTGCATATCTCTTTCCCTCATTCATGCTGAGTATGCTTTCTACTATCATTTATGTATTTAATAATTCTCTAAGGAATTTGTTAGAGATTTTGAAGGTTTTATAACCTCTTGAACCTTTAATAAATTTTAAAACTATCCAAAACATTTAACAAGAAAGAATGAAAGAGTGAAAAATGGATAAGAATAAAGATGTTTCCAATGAGTTAAAAAATGACTCGAAATTGGCCAAAAATCTTGACATGAAGAAAGAAAAGGAAAATGAAGAAGATAAATAAATGTTTTGAAGAGTTCAAAATTTCTTGAACTCATTGACATGGTTCAAAAAAAATCAACAACATTGACAAAGACTGTGTGGAATGGCTATGATGATTTTTAGTGGGGGTTCAAATATTTTATGAATCTATGGACCTATCAATGAGGTTCCTCAATGTTTGAAATAATTGTTAGGTGGAGCCAAGGCAAAGTTTAATAAATTTTTGAGCAATAATAAAGGGGAGCCAAGGGTACTTGGATTTGATTATTTTATTCCTATGTAATATTTTCTTCTCAAATATTCCAAGAATGATGTGGATGCTTCCCCAACCACCCTTCTATCCTTACAAGATTGATTCCCATCATTTTTGGGTAAGATGCATCCCCATACATATATCTCTTTGAACAATGCCAACATTCATTCTTCATGGACCCAATTATACTATTATTTCTCATGATTCCTCCAGGTGATTTTTTTGGGTAATATATGTATGTTATTCTCTTTTCATAAGGAATTGTCATTTTTTATTCCAACTAAATCTATAGGTGATTATCTTTCTTTAAGGTTATAAATATTGTGTCCAATTATTTAGGAAGGTTTTGAGTCTATAAAGCATATGAAAGTTAAAATATTGCAAAGGGTATCAATAGTTGAATTTCTCTAATATTTTTTGTGTACCTTTGGGGGAACTTTTTACAATTGGTTTGGGTTTCCTCTTATCTCACTTGTTGATTTGATTGTAATATAAATTTGATAAATATAACATTTTTAAAACATTACAATCCCTAAATACATACCCATTCTAAAAAGGAACATGCATATGATGTAATTAGAAATAGGTACATGTTTCATTTTAAAATGCATACCTTTTTTGAAAATCAAAATGAGTACTTGTTTCACACATATAGAAGTTTAGGTTTGGAATCCTGGTCCTAAATGGGTACCCATTCCTGTCAGGATTTTTTTCAAGCCTAACACTTCCACTAAAAGTGGATCCATTAGCTTACACTTACCCTTTATACCCAACAAACCCTAAAGAGGTAGCATGGTTAAATAGCGTAGGAATAATCAATAGAAGGATATTGAAATGAAAAAAAAGTGATGCTCTAGGGTTTTACTTCTAGGGCTAGGTACTTCTTTTAATAATTTCATTTAAATTTTGAGGTAGTGGAGGTTTGATGAATTTGGACAAGGTATAAGACTAAATTACAACCTAAAAGGTGAGCCAACCTACCCTTGACCAACTTTGGAATGGATGTTGGAATGAAATACAATGATTTGACTAGGATAATGATGCAACTAACTATTTTGATGTAGAGACAACAAATATAGAAAATCACAGACAAATTCAAACTTCAGAAACAGACTAAACAAAGTACTATGCACTTGTGGTTTGAATTTGAGCCTAATTTCCTAGATGAAGTGGTCAAGGGTGATAATGTCCTTGTGACTAAATTTTAGATTTGATTTCATAGTCCTCTAGAGCCAAATCAGAGCCTTCTTTTCCTTTGTGTCTTACTTTTTAATCTTCATTAGGTTCTGAGATAATTGAGTTTCTATATGTTGTCAAGATGTAGGGTTTAAATATAACAATGAATAATTGACCTTCAAAATTCTCCCAATTTTCTTCAGATCTAAAAATTGCACATTCAAATAGAGAGGAAGGGTTGTGCAATATAGGGTCTTGCCTCAGTCAAACCTCATGTTGGTGTTTCCACCTCCACAACATGGAAATGTCAATGAAAGAGAACTTATCCTTTTGAGGGATCGAGGCTAAATGATAAATCAACAATGGACTACAACTTACCACCCAAAATGGCTTCCTTGAAGGATTGAAGTCATACAAATCTCCTCAAGGCTTGATTTTTGTTTGGCCTGATTTTATTGGAGACCTACAAGGCTTAGTATTCACAAACAAAATGATAACATAACATAAACAAACTCATACAATTTGACAAGATGCTTTGATCTTGAATTGTTGTAATAAATCTCCTCTTGACTGCTCTTGACTTGCTTGATAATTGCTTGATCACCTAATTTCCCCTTAATTGATATATATTTCAAATGATGCAATGATTAGGTATTTATAGGAATTTAATCTAATTTCTTGAAAATTAAATCTTGATAGCCAACATTTGACATTTGAAATTCAAATAACAAGTTGTTTTCCTCGATATATTAAATTTTGGAGGCAAAATAGGGCGACCAATTCGCATAGGGTGACTTAGTCCTAGCCCTATTTTACAATGTGTAAAGTGTCAAGAGTAAATATTAAATATTTGCATTGGTTTTTCACATGGGTTTCCTTGGTAAATGTCCAAATGGACTATAGAATGCATAACTTAGGAAATTAGGTGTGCAATTAGGTCTAGTTACTTAAGGGGGATAAAAATATAGTTTGATTGGCACTATTCAACTACTCTAACTTTGATCCAAGCTTACCTTTCAAAAAATATATTTCTAGTCTCATAATTTCAATATTTTAAGTAGCTCTTTGATGCCTGGATCTTAATTTATAAATAAACTAATGCATCTATGTTCCTTCACAACTTAGACAATCCTTCCATCATGTTGCTCTGTTTTCATAAAAATCCTTGGAATTTTAGGCCATATTAGTTAATAATTCAAAGAGAATTTAAATGAGGGGATTATGTTTTGATCTAGAAACAAATGGGGTAATGAGTTACCCTTGAAACATATAAAATGGTTAATTTAGAAATCAATTAGTTTCCAAGCTATTAATTCAAAATTGAAAGTGAATTATTATATACGGAAATATGTTTTGATTTCAAGCCAAATGGGGTTATGATTTGCATTAGAGACATATAAAATAAACAAATAATAAATCCATTAGTTTTCTAGTTATCACTTAAAGACCAAAAAAATTAGCTAATTTATATACAATATCAAAATTCCTTTCTTTGGTTAGGCCATGAGAAAAAATCTAATTTCAAGTTCTAGATACACAAACGTGTTTCTCGCTATTAAATTTTTTGACTCTTTTTTGGATTTAATCTCAAAATCCCTCTTTCTCATTTTTTATTAACACTTATAATGACATTAAGGGGTGATCCCACAATACTGGTTTACAATTTTTGGCCAAACTGGACATTGAACTAATTTTTTTAACTAAATATTCACTTTCGAGCACCTATAGCGGCTAAACCGTGAGGAATTTGAAGATGATGTAAACTAGTGATTTGTCACATTTTTTCTGTAGATTCTAAATATATTTTTTTCAAAAAAATTGGAATCAGATTGCACTTATTTTTCCATCTCCTTTGAAAACTAGTTTTTAACAGTAAACACCATTTTTAAAGAGTGACGTCACTAGCTAACACATAATTTTTTTCGAATTTAGATTTGTAACTACGATATCTAGTGCATGGAATTGGTTTCATAGCATTTCATTGAATATTTTTTTCTTAATTAAGTTTCAAAGTCAAACCTTTTACAATTTAGACATGATTCACTGGCTAAAGCATAAATTTTTTTGTACATGCATCGAAATTCAAATTTTTTTGTTGGATCAAGGACATCAATATCTAGTCATGCACTGATATTTTTTTAAAAAATAAAATAATAATCTGCTATTTTTCCACATGTGCATAACAAAGAGCTTGATTTTCGGTGAAAAACTTATGTTTAATCAAACTAAAAAATAAAATACATAATAAAACTAAAACATATTAAAATTATATTCGATGGATAACTCGTTCCGAGAACTACCATCATCCAGTTTGGTCTATGAAGTCTCCTCCATTTTCATCCTCAACCCGAGCTTTGAAGAGATTTTTTTTGCAAAAATTTGGTGCAAGAGGGGGAGAAGGGGGAAAAGGGGGGGTTTGAATGGACCCAGGTTCGAGCAAACCCCCCTTGGGCGTTCGCTAGAACCAGGGTTCGAATGGACCCTGGTTCGAGCAAACCCCCCCTTTTATTGAATTTTCCATTGTCTTTGTTATAAAAAAATCCAAAAAGTGGGTCCCATCATTTAATAGGTTTCGCTTGAACCGGGGTCCATTCGAACACCCCAGTTCGTGTGAACCCCTAAAAAGCAAAAAAAAATCATAGGAGCATTTTTGCAGTTTTCCTTCCTCATTGGAATTGTAAACCAGTATTCTGGGATCACCATAAGATATATTTTGAGAATAAAATTTTAATTGTGTAATTGATCCAATTGAGTTGCTATTTCTCCCTAGATCCACCTCTTTCAGATTAAGCTATTTGGCTCATAGGTTTATATTATATATCACTTGGAATTTGGATAAAAGAAACTAGAAAATCATGTTATCTAGCTCTCCCATCTCAACCAAAAAAAAAACTTATCATGATTGGGTTTTAGAGGATACATGTGAACTCTAAGCTCCATTTCAATTACTAGCTATCCCTTACCACAACTTGGCAATGGATTATTATAATATCCATCAATTCTTTCTTTAAGATTTTAGTTTTTTGAATAAGGTAATAAATCCTACCTATACACTTACAATTCATATCTCAATTTATGGCTCAAATTGAGTACATGCCATATTGTTGTTATCTCCTTTAATGTAATACAATATTCTTTCAATCAAAATAAATCAAAGATTGTGGAGATTTATATTGCATAATTGTTGTAACAAATATTTAATTGATGGCTTTTGTTCAAGAAATAGATTAAATATGCTTCCAATTAAATGTTAAGAGTATTGTGATAATATTAAGGATTAGTAAGTCTGAGAACGGTATGAAAAATGAGCATGTCTTATTATTGTAAGGCAATAATATCCTATGTGACATTGAATCTGTGTTAAAATTATTATTAGAACTTTCTTATTTCATTGACTTTGTGCATGGATAAGGCCCAAGGCTAGGTTACTCCTTGTTCAACCCCAATAAGGAACAATCTCAAAATTGAAAGAAAACTTGTATATTTTGTTTTTTGTCCCTTTTTCACACTAATCTCAAAAAGTCTCAAAGGATTTGAAGGATAATAATCTATATTTTTATAAATCCTCATTAAACTGTGCAAAATTATTATTTATTGTGACATCATCTGTATTTTTCCATATTTCCTTAAGATGATGTTTGAAAACCAACTAGGTTTTGCAGAGCTTGAAGAGTAGAGAGAATTTATTCAAATTCTATGTTAAGTTGGCCACTAACCCAAAAGCATTGAGCATTAGAAGTAGCTTATCTATAGAGACAATTGGGCAATTAGTTGGAAAGGAACCAACAGGTCCCCCATGGGGTTAAAATGGATGCTATCTAGAATTTAACCAAAGGTCTTTTTCTCTTCCACTTTGTGGAAGCTAAACATGTGGATATAGTCATTTGTCAATCCTCTAAACATAGAAACAATTGATTGTCCTCTCATCGCCCACAAGTCAAAATCAACCTCCAAACAAATGACTATTATGACTAAAAATATGGATAGTTGGCAAAAATGGTCCTAATGGATTCAATAAAGACTCTTAATCCAACAATGTGAAAACTAACAATTGTTTGCATCCAAAAATTCAACTCTAATAGTTGTTTTTTGAACATGCCAACAACAAAGTAAAGTGGTTGATGGAAAATTAGCCAAATCCTTGCTATCCTTTTGACAAAGCTTCTAAAGAGATTAGTAAGCCCCATTACACTCATGCAAGTGTTTTATCCTTTATAGATTTGGTGATTCACAATGATCTATGACTGCATCGTATATTGAATGGATACACACTGACTTTCTATGACTTCCTCTGTGATCAAAAGTAAATTGACTGCCTTTATTAAAAATATTCTTCTGAATTCACTCACTCCATGATTTATGATGGAAAAGGTTGCTTTCATATTGATGGATCAGTTATTCATGAGAAGTAGTTCTCATATTAAAAGAGAGTGACTGGCCTGTGTTGTCTCCAATGGCTGCTGCTCTTTTGAGATTACCATCATTTCGCTTTCGCTTATCTGGTGGGCATTGCCTGCACCACCTCATCTCCATAATTTCGCATACACTCAATGTAATTCTACAGAGTTCATTATATATAACCAATGTTTACTGTATATCTACAGAATTCCATATGTATACTGCTTTAATCTGCCTTATCAAATGCTATCGCCATCACTTTCTTTTCCCAGTCCCACTTGTCCACAACATAAAAGTCTTTCAATGCTTTCTCAACCGGACCAGCGTACATGTTCTGTTAACTGGAAACATAATCATAACCTCTATTTCTTAAAAGCATCTAATTCTAAGACGTACATTGTTCAAGTTATTTGATTTGATGGAGAGACAATTTTTTAATAAAAGCAAAAGATGAGGTCGTGTAGGGTAAAAGAATCCTCTAAAACATATTATTTAGATTGATTAAGTATTAGTATATAATTTAATTTAGATAATAGTATTTTAAGAATAAATATTAGGAATAGTAAATCATTAATAATAATTATATAAAAATAATAAATACTTACATGTTTATTTTTTTTCATGTAATGATTATCGACCAATAGATATATTAAGAGATATTGGTTGTACTGGTTTCATAATGACAAATTCCATCATTTATGAATTATTCAAAGTAAAAGGTGTTATATAAACACTTTTCAACTAGGACCAACAACCCCATTATTTTAATTATGGTTTTGTATAGTAGTCCAAGAACTAAAGGTTAAGTCATGTGACCTTACACAAGTTAGCAATAAGATCTCAATAGAATAACATACAATAGGCCTCTATCATGTGTCAATAGAAAGTTATTGTAGGTCAAGTTATTAATATAGATCACTAACTTTTTAAGTAATATACATATAGATGCATTATGTTTCTTAATTTTCTCAAGTATATGTTATGGCCAACCAAACACCATGCTTACTTTACTAAGCATACTATATTTAAAAAAAAGTAAGAGAGACCTAGATAGGGTAGGAGAAAAATTCAATTATATTCTTACTCAAATACTTGTGATGTGTAGAGGCCATGCTTCAAATTGTATTATCCATACAAGGATAAAAAATTACACTATATTGGTGTCATAATATAAATGAATGTCATTTTTTCCTTTCACATTTTTGTCCTAAATATTAATCTGGTTTTCAATGAAACCCTCTAAATAATATCCACTTATAGTTCATTATTATGTCCTTTCTTTATAGTTTACCAATCAATCTCTCCTATCAATACTAATCTCATGAAATTATACAATAAAATATGAATAATTTAAAAATCATTGAACAATTTCAACAAGGAACACTTCAATGATGTCGTGCCTATCTAGGTTTAGAAATGAGTTTTTTTGGGAGAGCTATTGGCTACATCCCAATAGCAATGTGACTATATTCACATATACCAAAAAACCAAAGTTACATAACAAAAGCTCATAAGTTATTTAATCTATCTATTTGGGTTTTAAGCAACTAACTATTTTGAACTTTAAACAAAATTATCTACTCATAATATAACATCAACACATAGATAATGTATAAATTTAAATTAAATAATATTTAAAAATACCAAGCATTCGCTTGTATTTGACTATCACATACACATCTAGGATAAGTGTTGACATCCAATCAAAGCCTTCAACCTACAAAATTTCTCCTTCAACACCAACTAAAAAATAGTTCCAATTTGAGGCATAATAAAAATCCCCCATTTCATTGCTATAAAAATGAATAATGGAAAAAATAAGTAATACACAAATTCAATGAAATTGTGTGTATAATGCCTCTCGTGTAGTAGATTATTCACCTACAAGAATTCACTCTTGACCAACACCACCAAAAGGCCAAGACACTAAGGTTTCTCTAATAATAAAGGTTCATATATTTCCTTATATTGCAATACTCCATAGGAGTGATGCATACTTAATGCTCATTAATTTGACTTAATGGAGAATTTGGTAAGGCCATGGAGTTCCTCCTCCAATAAAAAGTTATTTAATATTATGAATCTTGTCTATTACCTTTCAAACAAAATTATGTTGTCTCTATGTAACCACAAGTTGCATACCATTGTGGTGAGGACTAAGACATACTTTGATCACAACAAAGTGGCACACAAACACACATTACCTTATAAATAATAAGATCACCAAATTGACTTGATAATGGTCAAAATGACCCAAATCATGTAACATGCAAGACATCAATCACAACAAAATATAAAGTCACTTAATATGATCAAATACAACAACCAAACATAGCTATGTTTCCAACATACAAATTGACAACACTCAAGTAGTGTGAAAATACTAAAACATAAATATGGTGTCCAACCTATAACAAAGTTACCAATCAACAAATGATATCAACTTAACAACTTAATATTGGCCAAGTTCAATATAAACAAACTTAATTGTAAATATGTTTGTTTATTTCCTCATGAATGTGCTAATGTGGTAACATCCTCTTTGTGATGCCCTCCCTCATAAGGGACTTAACATTACAAAACAAAATCATAAACATATTAGTCCATAATAATATATTAAACAATAATTGTAATTAAATGATCAAAAATAAAATGTCAACATTATAAAAATTAACTAATATAAATCCCAACATGAATCAAACAAAATCAACTTGTTCTTAATCCATCAAATTTCTAACAACATTTTATATTAATCATAGAAATCCAAACAAAACACATAGATTATTACTATTTATCAATTATCTAGAGTTTTAGTAAAGTTATTATAAGTTAGGTAAGAATTATTTAAATGAGTCTTCAAGGAGGTAGTACACAAGCTTGAATTTAACTAAATCATCTAGCAAAACATATGAATAGACTACCTTCTAGCACACATCATGGAGTCTAAAATGAATCATATAATAATGTTAAAATTGCATCATATAATAATGTTAAAATTACATCAATAATCTAGCAAAAATTGTATGGCTACTTAGTACCCTCGATCTTGTTCAAAACCTTGTTGAGCTCGACATCTTTATTATTATTTGACCGAAAGAGTCGACTATACTTGACATATCCAAACTCCCAAATATACAAATCAAGTCTTTGTATGGACATGAAATTATGAACTCATCTACATATTAGCAAAGATCAAATTTAAAAGCCTAATACAAATCTACACTCGTGAAACTAATTCTACAATTACATAACTAACCTTGAGAGAAATATAAAGCATTCTCAAATTTTAATTTAGTCTTCTCATAAACCCTAATTTTTAACAACAATAATGAGTGAAAAAGAACTAAAATTCTTACATTTATCATTTAAATTCTAAACATTAATTTCAAAATATTCCTTCCCAACTTGTCATTTCTAAAATACTTTAACATTAATTAAATATTTAATTACGTTGAAGGGTGTCTTTATTTGAACTTTCCAAGTTCATTTTCTCCTTCAACGGTTGAAACATAACAAGAGGCCTTGGTTGACAATGAAACAAATCTCAACCGTCCATCATTTTTTGACTATTTTTCACCGTTTTTCTGTCTGCTTTTCGTCATTTATTTCTGCTTTCCTCGCCGCTATTGGTTTTCGCTCCGTTTTTTTTCTGTTTTCCCGCCACTATCGATTTCCTTCCGCTGCTATCGATTTGGCGAGTTGTAGCCTCAAAATAGAGTTTCAACGAGGGTTTTAAAGTATGACGTGGTTGATAATTAAAGCTAATCATATATTTCCTTGAAATTTGTAAAGAAGTATTAAAAAATAGAGAAAGGAAACTATTTTAAGGCGATGAGGTAAGAGCAAAGATAAAATCAAAGGTTGGATTTACATTGGCATTAAAATTGTTTGATATGTGGGTACATTTATTTAATACAAATTGGGCCCCAATGTGTCGGTTATAAGCCTTTAAAATTAAAATAAGGATTTGACGAGGGTTTTAGAGTAGGGGAGAAGACCCAGTATCCGACAGGGCTAACTTCGCGCAACCATAGAATGTGAACCGTGCGTCGAATCGAAAAAACAATTTATGGGTTTTTTTCGCCCACGAGTTAAGAGCTTATAACTAAGCTTTTGGCTTTTGGGAAATTCATTAGAGTGTGGGGGCATTGGATATGCGCAAGGTGGTCAAAAATACACCTTTTAGAGGTGTCGTCTGCTCCCCGCCACCTAAAGTCCCAGTACCCGCCACCTATAACCACCAATAATTTTTTTTTTAAATACCTAAATATGTGACTAATAACATTTAAATAAAACTATTCTATCATCCAAATCCGCTCAAAAGTCAATGGGTCTAATTCACGTTGGCACCTTAAAAAATCAATTTCCTGCCCATTAAAAATCACTCCTACATATTAATCTCCTTACTTTAGCACCGGACACCAAACACATTACACCCCAATTAATCTTCATTTCGGGTCCGATTTAAGCATATGACTAATGTTTTTTTCGGTGGGCACCCCATTATTTACCATCATTTTACTGCTCCTACTCTGTCGAAGGTTCTCAGGGCGATGGAAGGTAACGGCGATTGTTGTCCACGACACCGCACATGCCTTCAGGTAACATCAAACATCATTTTCGTTTAAATATGAAAACAATGGTATTGGTTAATCATTTTCTTCTGCATCTTTCATGACCCGTGAAGGGTTTATTCGATGTTTGAAAAATTATTACTGCTTGTTTATGAAATAAATCATGCCTCTTACGCGCATTTTCACTGTGTGCTATTTGTTTTTGTTGGGACATGGTGCTCCTATTTTACACATGGGTTTTTTTGGGGTTAAATGATTTCCTCTCCTAAATTTGTCGCGCGCTTTTAGGTTGGTAAAGTGGATTGTATCATGATTTTGTCTGCAAAAATGATAGGGGAATTTTGTGGGTTTGACCACATGTGTGCCAAAAATGATTAATGGTCTGCATCGAGCTTTTTACAAAAAACCCATGTGAATACGACCATAAATCGGCAAATCCAATTTAGTATACACCATTTTTGTGAAAACCCTTGCTTTGTTTTTCCAAATACGGGTTCTTTTGGGGTTAAATGATTAAATACGATTTGGTAAAGTTGATTGTATCATGATATTGGCTCCAGAAATGGTGAGGAATTTCGTGGGTTTTGACCACATGTCTGCAAAAAATGATTAATGGTCTCCATCGAAATTTTTATAAAAAAACCCATTTACGATAGGGAATCGACAAACCCATTTACTATACACCATTTTGGCGAAAACCCTTGCTTTGTTTTTCCAAATTCGGGTTTTTTTGTGGTTAAATGATTAAATACGACCTGATAAAGTCGATTGTATCATGATATTGCCTACAGAAACGATGAGGAATTTCGTGGGTATTGACCACATGTCTGCAAAAAATGATTAATGGTCTCCATCGACCATTTTATAAAAAACCCATCTGAATACGACCATAAATCGGCAAAACCATTTAGACAGGTTTTCTTGGGGTTAAATGACTAAATACGACCTCGTAAAGTCGACTATCTCGTGATATTGTAACTGGGTATGATGACGAATTTCATGGGTTTTGATCACATGTCTGCAAATTAATTTATTTTGGTCTGCTTCGACCTTTTTATAAAAAGCCCAGTACACAGTGGGCAAAAATTATCTCATGAAACCCTTGCGTGGAATATTGTCCTACGAGTGAGGAATTACTATTATGAAACCCTTGGTTAATTTCTTGTGCACATTTTTGAAAACCCAAGTGGTTAATCGATCTATTTCTGTTAAAATTAATATCTTATTGTTGTTGAATATAGCACAACTTATTTCATTTGTTGTACAATGTGCTTTGTACATTCTATTTATAGTTATTTTCATGAGTTGTGCATTTAAAATTTATATTTATAATGCTCATTTTTCATATTCATTGTAACCTTATATTTAAAATTTAAATTTAGATTGATTTCCAAGTGTAGGTGTTGAAAATTTTATAATTTTAAATATATTAATTTATGGATATGTTGCATATACTTAGTTGTGTATACATATGTACACATATGTATGTATGTATATATGTATGAATGTATGTATGCATGTATATACATACATACATATATATATATTTACATATATGTATGCATGTATACACAACTAGGAAGGTTGTAAAGAGCATGTATACTTTGGTTGTGACCTGGTAGACATTGTGTTCATATATGATGTTCATTTTTCTTATTCATTGTAAAACCACACTTACAATTTACAATTAGATTGATTTCCACTTACACTTACAGTTACAATTTATGGATATGCTACATATACATGTATAGTAATATATATATGTATGCATATACTTAGTTGTGTATACATATATATATGTATATATTTATATTTTCAACAATGTTAGTTAGATGAATACAACAAACACATATCCAACAAAATGATAGATGAATACAACCAACACAAAATCGATTTCGAATCACAAAAGCATATATCATTAACTTTAAACATGATTAAGACACCATAAACATGATGATTGAAAAGTTGGAAAGAAGACAAGGAGTCTTCAGTCTTACAAAAAAGACACTGGCATACATCAAAGTATATAGTTGACTACAAACTACCATTCAGTTCTACAAAATTAGATAGTAGTATCCTTTGGCTTTCCAATACAACAGACTACTATCCTTTGGCTGTCCAATACAATAGACTAGCATTCGGTTGAACAAAAAACACTCTAGCACACTTCGAGGTCAAAAAGTTGACAACAAAAAATCATAATCAGACATCCACAGATCTGATTAAGAAGTGGTGTGTCCTTGGGGGTCAACTGACTCCGCATCAACTGGAGAAGATGTTAAGGACTGTGGATTGTTTTGTATGGCACTTGTGATACAAGAAAGCAATGCATGATTTGCCTCTGGAGTGAGTTGTAACTATGGAGAGTAGCCTTCAGAAGACCCATTTTGTATGCTACTAAGAGCAGCAAAGGCTGGAGCCAAAATGTTAACCATGTCCCTTAAAATCGGATGTTGACTTGGAAGAGGAGTTGTAGGAGTACTCTTACTTCTGTTTCTTTCTGCCTGCTTTTGGTTTTCCTTCAACTGTCGAGCAATCTTTGCTTGCTCCCTTTCAAGCTCCTTTTTGTTGTCGCTGCCTCAACTTCTCCTCTGCAATTTTCTATTTTTTTGCAGCACGCTCCAATCTCTTTGCCTCCCTCTCTACGAGGATTGCTTCTCTTTCTGCCTTCTTTTCAGCCATTTGCTCCCTTTTCCTTTGCTGCAATTCTTGGTTTCTTCGTTTCTGTGCCTCTTGTTCATTCAACAAATTGAAGAAATCATCTGATGTCAAAATTTGAGACTGCCTACTAAGGCGTAGGACCCCATTGCGACCTGTATTAGATGATTGGTGCACCCTTTTCATTGGAAGTTGCAAAAAACTACTTCTCTTGCCTGCTAGTTGCTGATCATTGACTTTTGTGCATGGCACATAGTCAGCCTCTTCATCACTTGAGTCATTACCTTCGAGTCCATCCTCATCATCATTTTCAGCCTCCCAATTTCTCCCAATTATGAAGTAATGGATGACATCTTCAGGATCAACATCTGGTGGTGATGGCATGGACAACTCTTCATCCACTTGACTGAAATTGAGATGTACCCCTAGGTTCAAAGTCGCATCTTGAAATTTAGATGGCAGATTGAGACTCTCTTCATTTGCAGTTGTCTCAATTTCTGTTGTCTCATTGTTTTTTGGGCAATATCCTTCTTCATTTGTTGGATTTGGGGCTATGCTTGTAGAAAAGGTGTCCACAAACTGTCCAATCCGATCCTCGTTCCAACCTGCAATCCTCAAACATGTTTTCGCTACCATGAACTATGCCTCATCATCAGCTACATCATCCTTTGTTTCTACTCCCAATGTGGTTCCTTCCTCTTCAACCACGAAATCTTGGCTTGGCCCCATATCGAAGTCAAGTGCATGTCTATCTAATGGCCAAATTCCCGTTCTTCGAAAACCACTTGCAATGTTATTAGAGGTCAAAGCTTGTGCAAAAGCTTTGATGGCAAGTGTTGCCAACTCTACCCTTCCAATGTCAAGTTGAGGATTTTCAGAGAGCCATATACTCCTTTATTGTTTGAAGTAGTTCTTAAATGGTGAGAACACACTAACATCAAGGGGCTGCAATTTATGGCTACAATGTGTTGGAAGTGTGAGCAGATCTATTCCCATAGTCTTTGCTTCTTCGATCATTTTGAATGCAACATGGCTGCCATGACCATCAAAGATGAGAAGTTGTCTGTTAGATGGTGAGACCCCTCCTGGGACATTTCTTGCAAAGTGTTTTAACCATTCCACAAATAATTCTTTGGTCATCCCAGCATGCTCTTGGATTGCCATGCATGCCCTTGGCTCACAGTTAACAATATAGTTTTTAATGTTCCTTTTGGACTTGAACAAATAGTAACCAGGTATAGCTTGACTTGTTGCACTAACACAAGCTAGAACAGTGATCCATTCTCTGCTTTTAGAAATTAATTGTGGAACACATGTCGTCCTTGTTTTTGCAATAACTCTCATTGCACAGTTTCTGCCAGCCTGCACACATGTTTCATCGCAGTTCCATATTTTGTTGGGCCCATAATTATGTTTGTTGTACAACTCCTCCAAGTTATCATAGAATGAAGAAACTATTTCTGGGTGTAGCATTATAGTTCAATCTGTGTCCACTCCTTCGGGTTTTCGAATTGTTAGATTGGGATGCCTTTGACAAAAGACAACCCACCATGACCTCTCTGGTATCCCATTTGTGAATGGGTTAGGCCTTACTCCAACCATTTGGGCCACCGTTGACTTAAGCTGTGACACTTGAAGGCCATGGCCAATATTAGCCATATCTTTACACCACTACACAATTTCAGCTTCTTCTTCGTCAGTTAGGATTGTTCGAGACCCCCTTTTTTTGTGTGGATGTCACACCATTGAGCCATGCCCATAAACTACTAGGCAGGATTCTCCATTTGATCGATGAACCTCTGATTGTCATTCGCTTGTCCTCAACATCTGCAATGGCTTTTTCCATGTCATGCATAGACCAAGTTTTCATGCTCAGATCTAGGGTTGTCAAATGGTCAGTAGGTGGTGGTTCCATTTCTACCTCAGTATTATGAACAACAAGTTCAAAACCATCATTTTCATTGGTTTGTTGTGCATTTTCATAAATAACTTCCTCGTTCATGTTCACTGTTGTCTCTTCATCAACAACATCTAGAACATTGAATGTCACTCCACGAGGTACTCTAATCGAGCACCTCGAAGACGGTCTTTTCCTCTTCTGCCTTGGTGCCATGATTGTCAGTGATCCTGTACATTGTAAGCCATAAAGAGTCAGAAAACTGTGATCCTGGACATATAATTAGATTGATATACGGTGAAAAATAAAACACAGTGCTAAATGTGTCACTATTAACATTTAAATAAAACTGTTATATCATTCAAATCTGCTCAAAAGTCAATGGATCTAATTCACGTTGGCACCTTAAATATTCATTTTCAAATCATTTTCGTGCCTATTAAAAATCACTCCTACATTAATCTCCTTACTTTAGCAGCAGACACCAAACACATTACACCCTCATTAATCTTCATTTGGGGTCCGATTTACGCATATGACTAATGTTTTTTTTCGGTGGGCACCCCATTATTTACCATCATTTTATCGCTCCCGCTCTATCAAAGGTTCTCATGACAATGGAAGGTATATATATATATATGTGCATACATACATACATAAATTCATAAATATATACATACATTCATAAATATATATGACTAATTTTTTTTGGTGGGTACCCCATTCTTTTCCATCAATGTTCAAAGCACATTGTACAGAAAATGAAAGAAGTTGTGTTGTATTCAACAACAATAGGATATTAATTTTAACAAAGGTAGATCGATTACACACTTGGGTTTTCAAAAATGTGCACAAAAAATTAACCAAGGGTTTCATAATAATAATTCCTCACTTGTAGGATTTGAAAAGTGCTTTTTCAGATAGATGTGGAATATTCCAAGCAAGGGTTTCATGAGATTAATTTGCAGACATGTGGTCAAACCCATGAAATTCCTCATCATTTGTGGAGACAATATCATGAGACAGTCGACTTTACCAGATGGTATTTAATCATTTAACTCCAAATAAACCCGTATTTGGAAAAACAAAGCAAGGGTTTTCATAAAAATGGTGTATACTAAATGGGTTTGCCAATTTATGGTCATATTCACATGGGTTTTTTTATAAAAAGGTCGATGCAGACCATTAATCATTTTGTGCAGACATGTGCTCAAACCCACGAAATTCCCTCATCATTTTTGCAAACAAAATCATGATACAAACAGGGAGAGGAAATCATTTAACCCTAAAAAGATCCCTATGTAAAACACCAACATATATGTATGTATGTATTTATGTATGTATGCATGTATATATGTATGTATGTATGTATGTGCATACATACATACATACATACACTTTGAAAGGAGAATGATGTTTTTTGTTACCTCACACCATGGGCAGACAATTTTATATATACATACATGCATGCATACATACATATATGTATACATATATATATATATATATATATATATATATATGTATATATATATATATATGTATGTATGTATGTATGTATATATGTATATATGTATGTGCATGCATACATACATGCAATGTGGGAGAAAAAAATAGCACTATGACTCATCAAAATCAAATAGTACACGACGGAAATGCGTGTAAGAGGAATGATATATTTCATAAACAAGCAATAATAATTTTTCAATCATCGAATAAACCCTTCATGGGTCATGAAAGATGCAGAAGAAAATGATTAACCAATACCATTATTTGCATTTTCAAAGGATAGTTAAAGGAAACAAACATATATATCAATCTGCTCAATGAACAAGAGACAACAAACACATAATTTGTTAATGAATATATAAAACATTGCACAGATTCATTTACAATTTGAAAGACACTGCTTAATGTGTGTTTTATAGGTATAACATTGTACACATTCCTTTATAAATTCAATAAGATGCATAAGAAAATGATTTACCAGTACCATTGTTTGCATTGCCAAAGGATAGGCAAAGGATACACACATATATATTGATTTGCTGAATGAACAAGGGACACAAAATTTAAAATGACAGATGCTAGTCTGTTGTATTGGACAGCCAAAGGAAATGTATTCAAATGGTAGTCTGTTGTATTGGACAACCAAAGGAAACATAGTAAACGATATAAAATTTTTTTTGCAAAACTTAGGAGAATTCGTTTTGTAGATCTTGTAAAGACAACAAAAAAACCTTTCATTTACTTATAAAGTAAAGTAAAAAGACAGTGCATAAATATAAATGTTAAATGCACAATTGATGAAAGTAAGAAGACACTACATAAATATAAATGTTAAATGCACAGTTCATGAAAATAACTATAAGTAGAATGTATAAAGTACTAGCCTGAAATTGTAGAGGAATGTGCAGAGGATGTCTGTCGATGCTCTGAATTCTGCAGAGACACTGGCTGCTTTCCCCCTCTTATTTAGGAATTCGAATGTGGCAATTGAATGCATTCAATTTAGTTGTTGAGTTTGAAATTTGAATTTGTTTGAACATTTGAATTTGTACATGCCAGTTATGTAGGTTTTTAGAGATAATATGAGTGAATTCTACATTATATTTGGATTTGACGTTTATTTGGGGAGCCTTACACCTGTATTTAATTGTGCAGGTACCTACAAGAAATGAAGTAAATACATATATCTACCAAGGAGTGTGTGGAAGACTGTGCATTTGAAATCCCATAGAGTTAATAGGAGATTGTGATAATGCCATGTAAAGCACCATTAAGTGTGCATGTGTAGTTGTAAATATAAAATGTAATGAGGGATAAAATTTTGCAAGTGGGGGTTTTTGTAACAGTACATGTTTTAAATTAAATTATAAATGAGCCTTTTTATGTGCAAGTTGACTTTATTTATAAATGCAAAAGCATGTTTAGCTATCTATTATGATTGGTGAGTTACTCATTGTGTTATGAGCAGCTATTGGTGTTGTTGTAATCTTTTATTTGTTCAAATAAAGTTTTGTACTAGATTAAATTTAATTTTTTTTTGGGGGGTGGAGTGAGCACGGAGGTGGCGGTTATTCAATGGGGGGCGGTAATTAAAATCAAAACTTTATGGATAGGCTTTTAGTCTGCTTGTTCCCTTAATCCAAGAGAATGTTTACTTTTTCTTGCCATGTTCACGAGCAAGGCAAGTCTTTGTTTTATTTCATTAAAAAACACGTCTTTGCAAGTGGCGCACCATTATTAACCAATGCTTGACATAAGTATTTGTATATTTAAATATTTCCTTCTTAATTTAGTATATTGCTATTAATTGAATGAAATATAAAATGAAAAGTTATGTATTGTTTTATGAGTATACTTACAGAACATGATTTAGTATATAATTTTTTTCTTATCATTTTTCACTGCTTTTTTCACCGCTGTTGCTTTCCCCGCTGCTCCTCCATCTTCAATTTGGCGAGCTGTAGCGTGAAAATAAGGCTTTGACTAGGGTTTTAGAGTATGTTTTTTAAAATTAAAATTACAGCTTAGATCTTAATAATGAGCACATTTAGGTTTTCATATAAAATGAAAATTACGGCCAAAATCCTAATAATGAGCACATTTAGGTTTTAAAATTATGGCATCCTTTATCCTACGTAGTTAAGTATAAATTAGCATAATTAATATATAATGTATATTTTATATAATTAAAAATAAATTATAAATAATTATTATATATCTTATTTTTTAACAAAATTATCAAATACATATATATTAGGTTTAAAAATTCCCACATCCCTTATTCTACATAGTTAAGTATAAATTAACATAAATTACAGTTCTAATAATGAGCACATTTAGGTTTTAACATTAGACATAATTAACTAGTCTTATATAATAAATAATTTGGTTTATAATATAATGCTATATTATATAACAATATTATAGTTAATACAATGGTTAATACATAAATAATAAATATAGTAGATTAATATAATAATGACATAAATAATACATATTTATATAATAATATAATAGTTAATACATAAAATTAAAAATAAATATATAATACTATTATTCTATAATTAAAACAAATTTTAAAAAATATTAAAAATATTAAAATCATTTTCTAAATGACCTACCAATTGATCTCATTTACTATACAACTGTGTGCACAAAATAAACCGTTTTTACCTTAATTGACCTTCCACACCTCTTTGGCTTACCCATTGCACAAGGTGCCATAGCTAGTATAAAATATATGTACTCCTATAAAGAATAGTTATTCATAAAGGTCATAACGAGGAATGGAGGGCTCTTGATTCCAAAATCTTGTGCGGTCAAACCATTTACCATTCGCCGCCGAGGTTTTTGAGCGTAGAAGGAAAAGCGTTGACAATTTCAACCAATGCAAAAAAACGTTTTCCTTCCTTCCCACGTCATGCCACCCAAAGTCACCACAATTTCCTAAACCAGAGGAAAATATGTTTACTAAATATAATATATTAAGTATTCGGTGTAACAATAAACTTGTAACATAATTTCTAAAGAGAATATCCATATTCCTCCATTATTCTCACTTTAAATCAAACTTCCCAAAAAAACACATATTGTTGTTATAAATTATTATGGTTTGTTTGATACATTTTTAAAATAGTTATTAAAGTTTTATAATTTGTATTGTTCTACAAAAAAATGTATCATTTATAAGTTATGCGTAAAGGCTTGTTGTAATGGTCTAAGTATCGTTTGTTTTGTTGTATATCTAAATATGCGTCGAGTTTTGATTTGTAATTTAAGAAATGTATTAATACTATTAATTAATTAATTTTAGCAAGTTAAACATGTGGAGGCTTTTACATTTAAAGATGATAGAAGTTCATTAATATCTAGTTTTTGTTTTTAACAAATTGAGGATGTTAAAGGCTTCCACATTTAAGGAGTCTCCTTGCCTTTGTTCCCACAATTTGTTGATCTTCTATTTATGCATTATTTCCACTAAATCTAGTATCCACTCCATCTATTTTAGAGAAGCCAAAGCCCAACAAAGGGCCTCTTAAAAGATGTCATTTGGCCTGATCATATATTCTAGCAATGTTGAGTTTTAGAAAAATACCTTTGTCTTTGTCTTTTTTGAGTAAATAAGAGTCACAAATTATTATGATGGTATCCAATATCTCCCATCATTTTATAATAATTTACTTTTTACATTGTGATGGATTCAAACTCAACACCATATAGGTGCTTACAACATGACTGTGTTATTAAACCAAGTGCCCTTCGGCTCATTTTAATCACTCAACAATAAATTTTTAAATGATATTGTATATCATGCTGGATAATTTAATTGGTCTAAAATCAACAAAGATGCTACAATCAAGTTTCTTAGGAACTAGAACTAAAGTTGAATAATTAAATTCCATCAACATATTCTTATATGTCCTTGACTCATGTATGGCTCAAGTATTATCTCATCACCCATCATGTCACATAATGCTTGAAAACACTAGTCACAAATCCATTTAAGCTAGATGGTTTATCCTTCTATATTTTTGTCAAGGCCACATTGATTTCTTCCTCATTGAATGACTTCGACACTTCCTCATCAAATGACTTAAATACTTCTTCATTTTGACCTCTCATTATAAGATGCAATATGGAATTCAGTATCTAACTTATTTTCTTGTGATAATCTTAGTTTTCTTTGTTGGTGAGTTTAAAAAGAATCCTCATAGGAAAATCCACACTAGAAGCAATGGTGGTTAGGGGTTGATCCACAAAAAAAGAGGACGATTCAAGAGGTACATCCAAATCTAATTCAAAAGTTAAAAATGGTAAGGGAAAATGTTGGTGCTACAATAAATTACGGAATCTCAAGATAAATTGTTGGAAGAAGAAAGAAGACAATGATGACTCCAAAAAGGAAGCAAATCCAGTTGAGACGAGTTCAAGTATGGTTGATGAGGTATTATTTGTTTTTAATTCCATTATGGTTATTAGATTATGGTGCTTATAATCACATGTGTCCACATAGGATATGGTTTCTTCTTACCAAGCTATTGATGGCAATGTTATTCTAATGGAAAATAATGTTTGTTGTAAGATTGTTGGGATTGGGAGCATTAATATTAGAATGTTTTATGGTCTTGCAAGGATATTAATAAAGGTAAGACATACATACTAGAAATAAAATAAAAAATCCTTAGGAGTTTTGGATTTTGGAGGCTATAATTTTACATGTCATGGTGGACCACTAAAAATTTACAAGGGAATTTTGGTGGTCATAAAGGCTACAAATATTAAAAACCTTTACAAGCTAGAAGGGAGTACTGTAATAAATGAAGTGGCAGTGGTATTTGAAGAAAAAATGAATCGACTTGTTTATGACATCAATGACTAGGTCATATTAGTGAAAAAGGGATGAGTGTATTGTTAAAAAATAAGTTACTTTCAAATCTAAAATCTTTGAATTTGAATTTTTGCAAACTTCATGTTTATGAGAAGCAATCTAGACAATTTTAAAGCAGGAAGTCATACAAGTAAGGGTATTCTAGATTATATTCATTTAGATGTTTGGGTCCATCCCCTATAATTTCTTTTGGAGGGTCATCATATTTTCTGACATTTATAGAAGATTAATCTAGAAAGGTGTGGGTCTATATTCTTAAAAGTAATTTTAATGTGTTTAGAGTATTTAAGTAGTTTAGAGTTTTAGTTGAAAATAGATCTGGCGGATCAATCAAGTGTTTAATAAAAAATAATGGAGGTGAGTTCACATCCTTGGAATTTAAAAACTACTGTAAGGAAGTTGGGATCAAAAGGAATAAAACCATAGTTTACACTCCTCAGTAAAATGGTGTTGTTGAACATATGAACATGACTCTTCTAGAGAGAGAAAGGAGCATGCTCAATAATGCCAAGTTGTAGCAAGATTTATGGAAAAAAATAGTTTGCACAACTTGCTATTTGGTACAAATCAAACACCATCACTTGCAATAGATTGTAAGATTCCTAAAGAGGTATGGACAGGTCATTCTTGTGATTACAATAATCTCAAAAAAATTGGTTGTGATGTATATGCTCTTATTTCTAAAGATCAACATTCTAAATTTGACCCCAAATCCAAGAAATTTATCTTTGTTGGTTATGGTGATGGAATTAAGGGATACTGATTGCGGGATCCCACTAACAAAATCATCATTAGCAGAGATGTAGTATTTCATGAATCTTCTCTCATAAAGTTAGACATAGTAGAAGTTGAAATGAAATAGGAATAATTACCTCAACATCAAGAAATTTAGTTGAAACTCATCCATCTACAAAAAATAGGGAGTAGGAAGAAGCTTCTGAAAAAGAAGATGAAGATGCAAAAAGTCTATAGGAAAATGTGAAAATTCCACAACTAGATCTAAGGAGATCTACACAGGTCAAAAATCCTCCTAAAAGGTATGATGGTTATGTAAATCATTTTTTGCTTTGATTTCTAATGATTGGGAACTTAGTTATTATCAAGAAGCAATGGAGACTACTAAAAATGCTAAATGGAAAATATCATTGAAAGAAGAAATGGATGCCTTGGAGAAGAATAAAACATGGGACCTGATAGAACTCCCAAAGGGTAGAAAATTTGTTGGTTGCAAATGGGCCTACAAGTTGAAGAAGGGTGTTGATGATAAAGTTGTAAGGTACAAAGCAATACTAGTAGCAAAAGAGTATTCTCAAAATGAAGGTATTGATTTTCATGAAAAAAATTTACCAGTTATTAAACTTGTTTCTATTTGAGTCATTTTAGCTCTAGATGCTTAACTTGATCTCAAGTTAAAGCAATTAGATGTTAAAATAATATTTTTACATGGAGATTTTGATGAGGAGATACATATGGAACAACCAAAAGGGTTTGCTCAAGATTGCAATAGATTTTTTTTTTACAAACTCAAAAAGTCATTGTATGGCTTGAAGTAGTCTCCTAGGCAATGATACAAGAAGTTTAATTCCGTCATGGTGATCCAAAATTCTACAAGGAGTGAGTATGACAAATGTGTTTACTTTAAAAGTTTAAAAATTGGTTCATTCATTACCTTGGTGTTATATGTTGATGATATTTTTGTAGCAAGCAAAAGCATAGTTGAGATCAGTGGGTGAAAGGCTCAAATGGCTAGGACTTTTGATACGAAGGATATAGGAGCATCACAAAAAAGTGGCATGGAAATACACAGAGATAGGGAAAATGGTAAGCTTTTGTTATCACAATAAAATTGTGTGGAGAAGATCCTCATAAGATTCAAAATGATGAATGTGGAACCAATAAATACCCCTTAGCTTTTCATTTTAAGCTTTCTTCAAGTTTATGTCCTAGTAATAAAGAAGAAAAGGATTATATGTCTCGTGTATCATATGTTAATGCAATAGGGAGTTTGATGCATGTGATGGTATATACAACACTAGATATTTCACATGTAGTTGGTGTTGCCTAAAGATACATGGAAAATCTGGGTAAAAAGCATTAGGAAACAATGAAATGGGTGCTTGAGTATCTTAGAGGAACAAGTGATTATTGTATCATGTTTGATAGTTGTAGTGGTTTAGTTTGTGGTTATGTTGATTCATATTTTGTAAGTGGTTTGGATAAAAGGAGATTTAATTCAGGTTATGTCTTTACTCTTGTAGAAGGACTTATTTGTTGAATGTCAAAGCTTCAAGAAATAATTACTTTATCCACTATTGAGGCTGAGTATATGGTTGTCTCACATGCATGCAAAGAGGCAATTTGGTTAAAGGGTCTTTTGGGTGAGTTTGGAAAAGTGCACGACAAGGTGAATGTGTTTTGCGATATTCAAAGTGCTATGCATTTGGCTATAAATCCAACTTATCATAGTAGGAATAAGCATATTGTGATTAAATATCATTTTGCAAGACAAGTTATTGATGGAGGTGGAGTAGCTCTTGAGAAGGTTCATACACCAAAAAAATTTGTAGACATATTTACAAAACTAGTACAATTAGAGAAGTTGAAGTGGAGTTTGGCTTCTCTTGGCTTGCAAAAAAGGTGATGAATGGGCATGGGAAAGTATGGTAAATTGTTGTCAAGGTGGAGATTATTGGATAATGACAACAATTAAAGAATAAAGCAAAAATATTACCTTATGAAAAAAAGGTGATGAATGGGCATGGGAAAGTATGGTAAATTGTTGTCAAGGTGGAGATTATTGGATAATGACAACAATTAAAGAATAAAGCAAAAATATTACCTTGTGAAAAAAAGGTGATGAATGGGTGTGGGAAAGTATGGTAAATTGTTGTCAAGGTGGAGATTATTGGATAATGACAACAATTAAAGAATAGAACAAAAATCTTATCTTATGAAAAAGATAAAACAATAATTAAAGCAATAAAATTAAGCTAGATTTTTCTAGGTTTGACGATGGTTGTTATCTTGAAGATATTATGTATATTTGTTTCCTTGAAGACAAATCAAGGAAAAGTGATTGAATGGCAGTAGGTATGTGAAGATTATAATTAGTTTCTTTAAGCAATAAGAATACTGATACTTTTCCTCGTGGATGTTTCCTTGACATATTGTCAAGGTTTTACCACGTAAATTTGTGTCTTGTTTGTAATTATGTTATTCTACTTAGTCTTTCCTATTATTTCTTCACAACTAACTTGTGTTGCAATAGTATTTAAGTTTGTGGGGTTTATGTTTCTGTCTCCACAACAAACGTTATAAAAGTTAACTTATGAAGCTCAACATGAATCAAAAAAATCAACTTGTTCTTAATCCATCAAATTCCTAACAACATTTTATATTAATTATAGAAATCCAAACAAAACACATAGATTATTACTATTTAGCAATTATCTAGAGTTTTAGTAAAGTTATTATAGGCTAGGTAATAATTATTTAAATGAGTCTTCAAGGGGTACTACACACCTAAGTTTAGCTAAATCATCTAGCAAAACACATGAATGGACTACCTTCTAGCACACATCATGGAGTCTAAAAAGAATCATATAATAATATTAACATTGCATCAATATCCTAGCACAAATTGTATGACTACTTATTGTCCTCAATCTTGCTCAAAACCTTGTTGATTTCAACATTCTTCTTATTATTATTTCATGAAATGAGTCAACTATACTTGACATCTACAAAATCCCAAGCATACAAATCATATCTTTGTATGGATATCAAAATATGAACTTCAAGACAAACCAAAAATTATCTAAAAATTAATAAAAATCAAATCTAAAAGCCTAATACAAATCTGCTTGTGAAACTAATTCTATAATTATAAAAATTAACCTTGACAAAAAAATATAAAGAATTCACAAATTTTAATTTAATCTTTTCATAAACCCTAGTTTTTAACAATAATAATAAGACACTTTAAATCATCTTAAAAATATAATATTCCACATCAAACAAAGAACTAAAATTCTTACATTTATCATTTAAAATTATAAACATTAATTTCAAAATATTCCTTCCCAACTTGTCATTTCTAAAATACTTAATATTAACTAAATATTTAATATAAAATATATTTATTCCTATAAAGAATAGCTATTCTTAAATGTCATCAGAATTAGGTGTGAAACCAATCCACGTGCGGTCAAACCTTTTACCATTCGCCGCCGAGGTTTTCGAGTGTAGAAGGAAAAGCTTTGACAATTTCAACCAATGAAAAAAACGTTTTCCTTCCTTGCTAAAGTCGCCACAATTTCCTAAACCACGGAAAAATATGTTTGACAAAATACATGTGTGCTCCGTGTAACATAAAAATTGGAACATGATTTCTAAAAGAGAATATTCATATACCTCCATTATTCTCACTTTAAATCAAGCTTCTCATATAAATTATTATGATTTGGTTGATACATTTTTAAAATAGTTATTAAAGTTTTATAATTTTGATGTAGAGAAAACTTTCTTATTTAATTCACTTTATTATAATCATAAAAATTGTTGAGTAACAAAACAATACTCTAATTTTAGTTGATGATCTCATTCAGTCCTCTAATTTTTTTGCTTTCAGTAGGCCTTCCTCTTCTTCGTGGAGCATGAGATAATGATTTGGCCCTCTATCTGTTGCTCGGAGGTCTACCCCTTCTCCTCGATCCTCTCTTAGAATTAAATAGTTTCACCAGTCTATTGCATTGTGTATCATCAGTTTTAAAATAGTTATTAAAGTTTTATAATTTTGATGCAGAGAAAACCTCCTTAGCTAATTCACCTTCTCGTAACCATAAAAATTGTTGAGTAACAAAACAATACTTTGATTTTATTTGATTATCTCATTCAATACTTGTACAATTCAACAATTAGCAGAAACCACAAAAGAAATTATATTTGTATTGTTGTGTATTTTTGTATATATGAATGTAAATATAATTTGTTTTGTGGTTTTTTTGTTAATTTGTATTGGGTTTGGGTTGTTTTTATTTTAATGGTTTTGGTTTGTTTGGGTTTGGTGTTTTTTATAGTTGGTATTTAGTTTTGTTTTGGTATTGGTTTGGTATTTTATATAATTTTATTTGTTTGTGTTTTTTTAATATATGTTTTTTTTGTTGTTGTGTTATTGCTTCAGTTTTATTATTATTTCAATTTCTTATATATTATTTTTCAAATTCATATATGTTTGAATTCATATATATATATGAATTCAAATATATATGAATTTGAATACTATTTTATTTTTTGTTTATTTTTTTCTTTTTGTTTAATTATTTGTATTTTGGGTTATTGTTTTTTTATGCATTTGTATTAATCAATTTTTTGCTTTTCTTTGTGGGTGCAGTTTTGGAATTTTAAGCGTACCTTTTTAAGGTTTTCTAGTCTTCTTTTATCTTTTTAGCCATTTTTTTTCTTTTTATTATTTTTCTCAATTGGCTTGTCCTTCTAGGTCCTTGTGCCCCCTTCTCTCCCCTCCCCCTTTTAATGCTTTTTTTAGATAGCTCTTGGTCTGCAACTTTTCATTTTCTCCTTTAGCTTTGCTTTCATCCTAATGATGGATCATGGAGTGTGATCTGAAACGTTGATGCAAAAATTCTCACACAATCAAAGCCAGAAATCATTGCAAAGAACATTATGGATTGTGGAAACTTGATATCATTAAGAATAATTATATTATATTGTGCTTGTTGGAAACTTTGTTTTCATAAGTTTGTCACTTTATTTTGGATTAGTTATCACCCTTCTCACTTACTCCCACATATATTGGTTCACAGAAAAACAAATTCATTGCCAAAATTCATGAAAAATGTAACTCCCGCCATTTTTGCTACACTACTCTATTCTATTTTTTTCTTTACGCCACCCTATTTTATTTTGATCCTCCATTTATACATAAAAAACATAGTTATTAATATGTTAGTTTAGACTAATTTATATTATATTTAAATGATAATATTAAATAATTTAATTGTTAAGATTGGGACAACTAATATGAACTTACCTATGTTAAAAGGATCTGTCTTTTTTATATATTTTTTTGTGGCTTGAGCTTTTGGCTATATTTTAACTCATAGATCTAAGTATGGTCTTATCAAAGGAATTTATCTCTTTAATAGAAAGACAATTATTAAGGGTTACTTTATGGATGCTTCCTTTGTTATATTTTTTAAAGATAAGGCATCCTTTTATGATGCTCTCTCCTCCATAAACACTTTTACCAAAATTTGTTTCAAACTTTCAACATATTACTACTCAATATTTTTTTCTATAATATAATGTTTTTTTTTTATTATATTAATAAATTCAAATGAAAGGGGCGGGGGTCCTAGCTCGATTGGCTAAAAAGCATTCTATTGCAGGCAAGAGGTCACGAGGTCTAGTCTTCCCCCAAACCCGTGGTACCGGAGAGCGTGTCGCGCCAGCGCCACCGGTCACGTTAAAAAGTTTACCAGGCGCACTGCAGTTTATAGGGGGTTGTGCTACCCGATTCCTGCAGTCCAAAAAAAAAAATTCAAATGAAAATTGATTCAACAAGGCAAGATGTTTATAATTCTTTGTATTCCATTTTCTTTTGATGACTCCTTAGTTATCCTTTGGTAATGCATGCTATATAAGGGTGAGATAAAGATTACTTATTGGGTTACTAGTATCTTATGTCTTGTTGCCAAGTTTGTTATTCTCTCTAATTTGTTAGCTAGAATTCATGTTTATTATTCAATTTATGGGGTAATTTTTATGGGCTACACAACCTTAATGTTTCTAATATCCAAATTTTTCACCATATTGAAGATTAAATTCCCAACAAAATCCATGCATTCAACCTCAAGATCATACACATCATCAAAAAACAACAAAATATCATGGGTGTAAGCTTCACAACAAGAGATAAGATGACTAAAATCAAGGCCTAGGAATAGCCCTTTGCCAGTAACCTTGACATGTACTTCTTGACCTTGGCCTCTAAGCTAAAATTATTCTTGAAAAACTATTTGAAACCAAAAAAAATCCAATCCTTAGGAAGCTTTAACAAGTCACATGTACTATTCTTCTTTAGTGCATCCATCTCCTCATTCATGAAATTCATCTAGGAGATCTTACATGAATACTTCATTGCCTTTATAATTCTAGTCTCATGATCATTAGTAGATAGAATAAATGATTAAAAGTAGGTAGGTTATAACTTTCTAAACTCGCTTTCTTTGTTGAGTAGACGTCCTCATGAGTGGGGTTTGAGGTTGTTCTTCCTTTGATTCTTCTAACTCATTCTTTTTTCTTTGTAAAAAGAAGGGGTAAAAAATTTATTCAAACAAAACCAAAGTACAAAGCAAAGGCTAGAGGCCCACCAGACCAAGACTACCACCAGAACAACCACTACCAACATCACATATTCTTGTCTTCCACTACTAACCTCTCTAGGGTCCCAAGATAATCAAAAGGTAACTCCTCCCTTCCACTAATATCCCATACATCCACATTCTCAAAGGCCCACTTCGCCAAACAATCAGCCACTTTGTTCCATTCTCTAGGGATATGACAAAAGGAGACAGAAACCAAGGAACTACATAGACTCAAAATTTGTCTGACCACAGAGGCTAATTGCCAACTAACATCATCCAAACTCTGGTTGTTCAGCATATCCACAACAATCTGAGAATTAGACTCACAAATGATCCTCCTCCAGTCTAAAGAGCAGCCACGCTCAATTGCAATCTTAATAGCAAGGGCCTCCATCAGATTATTAGAATGCTGACCTTTGTAAATAGAGAAGATAAAAACTGTACCACCATCATTACCTCTACCAATACCCCCAACACCAGCATGACCAGGGTTCCCATGGGAAGACCCATCAGTATTAATCTTTAGGACCCCCACTGGGGGAGGTGTCCACCTCCCATCTCGATAGACCCCCATTGTTTGACACGACAAGGTCTTCTTCCGGAAATGCTTCCCCTTCTACTATCCCCCAGGCTCAAATTCCACAGAATATCAAGATCCCCAAGATCAGTATTTTCAGACCTATCACACTTAGCAGAAATAGTCTCCTGAAGCCTGCTAATTATCATCTTCCACAATTGGAAACTTCAATCCTAGCCATCCATTAGATGTGGAATCTTGACTCCTCAGTTTCACCATCAAGAATCTATAAATGAAGGATTTTTCTCTCATTTTTATCATCTTCTATGATCATAAATACATGTCCTA